>JZKD02S1785694.1:34273-81396 GCA_000966675.3 Picea glauca | reverse complement strand
AAATGATTTTCTGGTGGGCCCCCTGCTCTAACATGGTAGGAATTTATTGCACCAGACTCCCACCACTTACCGCAAACAACTTTACCACTTACTATTTACCACTTTTCTAGCATACCACCGTCGTATCATGACATCACTTTCCACTTTTTCCCCTACAAGTCCCATCTCATAACTCTGTCAATCCATCCCCCCTGTTTAACCCATCACAACTCCCCTCACCATTGCTAGTCTCCAATAAACGCCCTCCACATCACCCGGTCGTACTCGTCACCCATTTTTCACTTGCCATCTCACTCTCCAAATGACCCGTTGACCATTTATTACAGTTTAACTTATCTGTTAAGCCTATTGATCTGTCCCCCCCGCCCAACGGGTATCTGTTCATCCAAAACTAGCCCTGCTCCTTCATTTGCCCATTGCTCATCTTATCCTCACACCAGAAAGTTTCCTTGTCTCCTTTCTGATTCAATCAACATCCCAAACACAGCCATTACCACTAACATTTTTGTTTGAATTGCAGGTATTTTTCACAATGATGGCACTAAAATCCAAGATAGCAGAAGTCGGGGAAAATCCTTTCCTCCCACCTCCTGTCGACCTCAACAAGATCCCATTGGCTGATAAAGATCATCTAATATTAGATACAAGGTGCGAATTTGACTTCACGTATTTGGATTCATGGCTCAAAGACACTTTCTTAGATCAAAGCGATGAAATTGGGCTCTAGGAGTCCAATCTTCCTCTATATCTTTTCCCCCAGGTCCATCATTTCCCTGAATTTTTCCTCAAATTCTAGGCTCATTACCTAGTCTCGTCATCAGGAGAAACTTTGTTCTTCATCACACCAGAGGCCATTGATTAGATGATTCATATACCCAGAACTGAATCTACCTCCCCTTTCAATCTTGAAATCATAACAGGGTTATACCAAAAACTATCTTTTCCTCAAAGAGGCCAGATCTTTGAATTTTTCCTCCCACAAGATGCTCAGTTCCCCAAGTCAAATACCCCGTATCCTTCCTCCCTTTTCTCAGAAAAGGGAAACCAAGCCATTTCATCAATCTTTTGTCTACTTGGTTATTTTTCAGACGAATGGGTGAATGAACCTATATTGGGTTTTTTGTCCATTTTCTCTACTGAGGAAAAGCTCACCACTCAATTCGACTACAGCACTTTCCTGGCAGAGAATATTCACGAGCATTTTTCAAAATTTTCCATAGAGGGCATGTTCTGGTACTCCTCCATACTGGCTTACATGTTCACTTTCTTTCAAGTGGATAGGTTCTCTTTCTCGATGCATAAAATGGACAAGGACGGGAAGCCGCAGGCAGTAACATCTTGCACTTCGCTGCTCAGATGAAATTCTACAAAGTTCAGTTTCAAACAGTTCATAAAGAAGTTTTACTACCCAATAGTGAGCATGCTCAGTGGAAGACCATAACCAAGAATAAATGAGGAGATTCAGAGGCTTTTACACCTCTCAGACCTTGCAAAAACTGGAGATTGGTATCTTTATCAAATTCAGACTGAGATCAGAATATATGGGTGCGATTTAGCTCCATACAAGCTACCCAAGCACTTACCCATGAGGATATTTTCCCTAAATTACATAAGGCAGATGATAAAATTAGACAACATACACTTTGTGTCTCTGAAGAAGAAACAACACCTCAAAATTAAAGGGAAAATAGGGTCTTTTATCTGTAATAGCCGAGGCACTGGGGAAGAGGCAGACAAGTTTCTGAAGGAAATGGAGTTTGAGACTAGTTTTCTATGGCACTATGATCCACACGGGATCATCTAGGAGATGAGGTTTAAAAATAAAAACATTCCATATGTTCATTCACCCAAGCCAAAAATAGAGAAGTTCATAAATCAAACGAAGTGGGATGTGAGCACTCTCGAAGAGACAGAACAATAGTGTCCTCCTATTATTGTCTCACAAACAAACATGCCATAGGTTCCAAAGGAGAAAAGGCCTAGGAAGGATACTTCACCTTCTGTCACCGAAGTCTTGGCCGAAGATTTCCAATTTCACACCAAGAGGCCTAAATCCAGTCATACAACTGTGTTGGCAGCCAATTCACATTTTCCACTGACTAATAAGCTGCCTACACCAATGTTTTGCAAACATCAATTTTTCGTCTCAATTTTCAAATAAACGTCACTTTTATTTTTGCGACATTTGCACATTTACCTTCGTTTTTGTTTTCACGACTGTAAGCGTGAAAACATGGTATTTCGTAGTCGCATTAAAATCATTATTTGAACTGTCGTTATCCTCCTTGTCAATATCCCTATTGCGCTTACATTTCACTTATCACTATACAGTTGGTAAGACCTTTTGATCTGTATTCATTGGACATTCTTTGATTGATTATGTGATTTCGTTTCATGAGTAATTGAGGTTGTGATGCATTGGTAATTGGATTTATATGTTCTTTGATGTGATCTACTTGTCCATTGGTTTCATAAAATATATAGGTGTTATGATTAAACCCTTGATATATTTCATTTAATGTGACACCTAGTTCATGTGATCAAACACATTTGCACATTGGTTGAACTCTTGGTATGAATTGTTACAATGCATGTCACTTAGTCAAAACATTGGTATTGATCTCGATTCATGTGTTTGGTTTTAAAACTATGATATAACTTTGATTGTGTGCGTTGGTTTATACACTTACCATTGATTTCATTGGTCGGGCAAGTGACATAATTGTTGAACTATACTATAGTGGGTTGAACAGCTATAAGCGTCGGCGGTTGTACCATTAGCAATGACTATTCTGCATGGCAGAAATAGCTCCACCACCTTCGCACGATGTTATTAATGCCTATCCCTTATCCCTATTTCACCTCTATTATCTCGGGTAACCCTTCATGCATTCTAGTCCTGTGTATGCTATGATTCAAACCCTAGCTCGTTCACCATGTGCTCACCTCCATGGCACCAGTGGTGTGAATCGAGCCAAATGGTAGCCAAGCCTTGCTACTATTCGACAATGCCCGGAAAGACTTAGAGGATAATAGTTGGCTCACCTTTGTACAACGATTCGAGGGTTTTAATCTCTGTGTTGCACGGCAGTTCGCCCTGACTTTTGATGGTTGTAGGGCCAAGGTGGGTGATATTCAGTTGGAAATCAGTGAAGATTTTATTAGCTCTGCTACAGGGTTACCATCCATGGGCCAGCATTGGTTTAAAAACTCTAAAGTGGAAGAGGTGCCATGGCCACTACTGTTCGTCTCACGAAAGGTCACATCCTGTGACAGAGGTATGCCCATATCCATGCTTAAACCATGATGGCATGATCTTTTGATTGTGGTCAAACAATTTGTGACCTGTGAGGGTCGATATGGACTCATTTTTCTCTACCACCTGCGTTTGCTAATGAATTTTATAGGGTATCCATTAAATATGCCTTTCTATTTCCAGCGTAGCCTATACAAAATGTCAAAAAGGTTTAAAAGGGAGAAGGTCGATAGTAGCATGTTCCACCATGGACTAATCAGACTTATCATTTTTCATCACTTAAGTCTCCACGGTGATAGCTGGCGAGCTTTTATCGCTCGAAATGGTTTTGATGATACAAACCATGTCCAGATTGATAAGCCTGTGGTTAATGAAACCAAGGTTGGGCCACCCATGCCCTTCCATGTCCTACTGCCCTCTCCTAATCCCTCGGTCGACCCCGATATTGACTTACCTGATGTTTTAGCAAACAAGGTTGAGGCTATTAAAAATCCTGTAAGAAAAAAGGCCAAGGAAAACCCTACTATTGATGGCAAAGGAAAAAAGAATGATGGGCTTATCTCGAGAATGGCTATGAATAAGCCTAAACATAGTGTTGAGCAGAAGCCCATAGTCCTTAGAGAGGATTCAGACTCTGACATAGAACACTTCCTAGCTAGTGAGTACCCTTACTCACAGGGTCTGTGCTCCGAGCCACCTTATGAATTTGTTTCGAATCTTCCCCCTTGCCTAAGGAACAATCCCACTTACCCAGGGATCAAACTACCTAATGAAACCCTCGACAATGTAACCAAACCCTCACCTGCATCTTCGAAGCCCGGACAGTCATCATGTGACCAATGTGATTTATGGTTGGAACGATACTATATAAACGTTCCCTTACTTCAGTCGAAAGTCAAAGCATTGGAAAACCAAGTTGCAGTGTTGACCAGCCAAAGGGACAAGCTTCAAGATGTTGATAGGAAGCAGAAAACCACTGGTTCGATCATATTTAGGAATGTTGAATTGGCTACAGCCGTTGTCAATTCCAAAATGTCATGATCAAGCCATCTGCTCGTCATCCAGGTATGAATTTATGTATCAATTACGTTTTTTGAATTCCTTAGATTAATATAATGATGCGAGTTGGTTTTCAAATAGCTATGTATATCATTCGAAATGTCTATGTCATGATGTTGTTCATCTTGTACATTGTTTTCTCTTTGCTAAAATTGAATGAGGTTGTGATTTGGTTAAATGATTCGGTCATACCCAGTTTAGCCTTTGATAGGTTTTCATCGTATTTGATTTGTTCATTTGTCTGTTGAGTTAACGAAATCAATGGTTTTCTTTCGGTTGGATTTGTTTGTATCTAATCTGAACAGGAAGTTTTTCATGCTAAATTTAGAGCACGATCATTTTTTATTTGGTATCATTTCGTTATGGTTAGATTACAATGGCTCTAATTTAGTTTGTATGCTATGATTTTGGAACGAATCTATTTCGTATGAAAACGATATTCTCATTTAAGCTTGTGCAAAAGATATCTATGCCCGAAATCATGGAGCGGTTTTGATTCACAACGACTATGTTAAACTCCAGCTGTTCGATTCACTTTTCTTTTGATTGGATTGTTGTGTATATTCAGTCAGTATGATCAATTTTATGAGTTGTATTCGTATCAAAAATAGACTTGATTGCAGTTGTGTTAATTTTAATTTTCAAACGAGTTTGTTAACTCAGATCGACTTATGTTATTTCTGTCAAATTTGTATGAGGAAATTCGGGTAATAGTCGTTTCAAAATGAATTCAAGAAATGATTTTGTCTGACCCAATTTGCAATAACAAATGATCTGACAACTCTTACAAACACTGTTATCAATTGATTGCTCTCGTTATGATTTCGTTTATGACAATTTACGCACCAGTTTTGATTTAATTCGCTCATGGCATGGATCGTTTGTTATGTTAATACAGTTATGTCGATTTGAAAATGATATTGTTTGGATTTGATTGTGTTTCCTGTTGATGAGGTAGCATAACAATTGCCTATGATTTTTTTTTATTGTATCGATTTCAAATTGATATGAAACGATTTCATTACTGTTCGATATGATTCTGATCACCCGATTATGTGGTAACAAATGAAACAGAGTATATGCATCTCTGTAGTCATTTGATTTTAGTTTTGTTTTGATCTTGAATTAGTATAACAATGTCAATTTGAATGATTCGTTTGTCTTTCAAATAGCCATTAGATACTTGTTAATAATTGAATTTAATTCTTTAAAGATTTGAATTGATTTTAATGTTGATTCTGTGTCTTATTTAGACCACCTACAGAATCGCAAGATTCTGTAGCTAGTCTATAAAATTAGATTTTTATCATTTTCTTTAACAAAATATCCTCCTAACTTGTTCATTTTTGACCCTTTTCAGGTACATCCGAATTGCATTGGACATGCTAGACAGTCTAGGAGATGTTTGTGTGTTTTAGTTTTATTTTAAGTTCCTAGTTTAGTCAGACTTGGGATATCTTCCCAGATTTTATGTAAACAGTTTTGATAACTTCCACAGGGATGTTTTACCCTGTGGAAGGTCTTTAAATACTTATTATTTTGTGTAATAAGGATCATCCTCACTTGTGGTAGAACCAAGCTATGGATTTCTAATATAAACTGAGACGAGAGTTGATGTTATTGCTACAGCTTTCGCTTTCGTAATATCAATCTTTTGTTTCAATTTTATGCATGTCATTTGCAGTTTATTATAGACTACTTTCGCTATCATAGTCCATTGCAGAATGATGTGATTTAATCAATGTTTTATCCATATCTGATTTCTTTCACTACTTAAAAATACAGTAGTTACTTTGTTTCAATTAATGAATCACAGATTTCTCTTCTTCGTTAATTGAATCATTATGTATAGATCTTTGAATACAGGTTTATCTAACTGTGAAGATTTATAAATCATAAGATTGTTGTAAATTTTTATGTCTTCTTTGTCTTGTAATTATATTGAAGAGAACAACAGTTTCCCGTTTATGAGAAGCTAGTGGATAATCTGGTGCGGGTTTCCTCCCTCCGATCAGCTGAGCCAATCATCTCATACAGGACAAACCTGGAGCGTTCTCCAGGTCAGTTTGTTATTTATTTGTTTGATTAATTTGTTAGTATAATATTAGTAGTTTAGTTAGATATATGTTAGTTAGATTTGTAGTTAGAATTAGTATATTAGTTGTTTAGTTTAGTTAGTTTTTGTTTTATTTCTTGTTCATAAAATTATAAAATCAACAAAAAATATCTTTCTCTATCTTAGGGCAGGATGTTAATGAGTTTTTTAGGTTTCATTTAAATCTGTAAATTGTTAATATTGTATATTTTGTGAATAAGATTTATTTCTGTTAATAGTTAGATAGTTAATTAGTTAGAGTTAGTATAGTATTAGATAATAGATTGTATATAGAATAGTTAGTTTAGTTTATTAGTTTGTTTTATTTCTTTCTTTAGTTAGATTAGTTTAGTTTGTTTTAATAGTTAGTTTTAGTTAGATTAGTTAGTTTAGAATAATTTTCTTTTGTTTTCTTAGGACCTTAGATTGTCTAACGGAGCCGCTAAACCTGTCAGGGTGGTTCATCCCAAACAGCTTGGGTTATTAGACAACCTCGGACCAGTTCCACTCTCCCAGTTGACGGACGGTCAATTTTGCCCGTCAACAAATGGCGCTAGAAGGAGGGCCTGAACTTAATTAATGGCACAAGGTGGTCGCAAGACTCCTCCACCACCTAATCTCTCACATATAGTGACTAGAAGCCATTCAAACGATAATATTCCCCTTCAAACAACAACTACTTCAATCGACGATCCACAGATCACAGTTGAGCCAACAACCCCTAATCCTACAGGTGGTGACATATAAGAGATTGTCCGTCAATCTCTTATTAAAACACATAGTGCCTTATCCCGTTTGAGGCAACCTAACCGTATGTGGGGCCAACCTTTGGACTTCTCTGACATCAGAGAACAATTAGGAGGCACTGACCTTACTATGAATCCTACAGATCCAGTCTTAAATCCTGTTGCAGGAGGATCTGGGATACCCCCTTCACCACCTCCATCATCTCCTTCCTCTTCTGGAGGAGATTCCTCTGACGAAGGCGATTCCCCTTCTTATCCTTCCACACCCACTACCCCAATGGAAAATCAAAACAACCCTGCTAGACCTTGGCTTGACCAGGATGGCATAGTTGCACCTGGAGCTCAACATCACTTACCTAAGCACTCAGAGAAGTGGTTTCCCAAGTTTGACCCTGACTCAAAACAGATCGTTGAAGATCACATTAAAAATTTTATGTTAGCCATAAGACTCCGCAATGTCGAACATGAAGACGTTGTCTGTAGGTTGTTCCCTTATCCTTTCGAGGGAAATGCATCCACATGGTTCTTTTCCCAGCAACCCCATACCATCGTGTCTTGGGAAAATTTTGAGTCATGTTTTTTGGAAAATTTCGGAGACGGTAAACCTCCGAAAGTCCTAGTCATGGACCTTTCTAGCTTAAGAATGAACCCAAAAGAAAAAGTTAAAGACTTTAATCAAAGATTCTTAACACTTAAAAACTGAATCCCTACGGATTCCATGCCCACTGAGAGTATTATAATAGAATACTACACTAAAGCTTTGCATCAAAGTATAGCTATTTGGGTTAAACGATCTAAAAAAGCCATGTTGTTAGAAGTCTTCGAGGAGGCCAGCCAGATTGAAAAAGACATACTTAGTCTTAAAGACTCTACTAGCAACGAAACTGAGACTAGTTCTTCTTCCAAAAAGAAGATCGAAATCCTCCCCAGACCCACTCAAAGTAAAACACAACCTGAAAACTCTGATTTAGAAAACTTAACTAAAGTTGTTCAAAAATTGTCAAATCAAGTTATAGACTTAAAAAGGATGATCGAAGAAGCTTCCTCGATCAAAGGACCTTACAAGCCCCCATTCTGGAAGCCTTTTCCTACCAACCAACCTAATCCAACCAGCGAAGGCCTTAATCTAGAAAGTCTGCAATGCGCTCTTCAAACAATTCTAGAAGCCCAAGATAACTCGATGCCTCCTGAGATCCCTGAGGAAGTAGTTGAACAAGAGACAGTTCAAGAAGAAGAGTCTTCCCCAAACGTTTTTGTTCACTTCTCAGATAGCATCTTTCAAGCTAACTTCGAGACAGTACATCCCTATAATACCAGGAGTAAGACAACAAACAACTCTTCTTTCAAAAACACTACATCTTCGCCTCCAAAGCAATCTAAACCAGCTGAGACTAAACAGAGCAATGTGAACCCCATCTTAGATTATGATGTAGTTGAAGATCTGAAAAAGTTGAGAGCTAAAATTTATGTTTATGAGTTATTGAAGTTTCCATTTCTGCTACAAAAAATGTTACAAAATATTTTAGAGAATGGAAAAAATGGTAATTCTAATGGTAACAAGGTTGTGCAGAACAAATTTCCCCAGAAGACTTCCACTAAAAACAATCCTGATCCTCAAGATAAAGGAATCCTTATTGTAAGTAATGTAAATAATGTAAATAATGTAGATAAAGTAGCTTTAGAAACTGCGAGTAAAAAGCCACAAGAAACCACCCTTAGTACTTGTAAAAATGTACTTCCATTCTTGTTAACCTTCGAAATCTTTAATAGAAACTTGCACAATTGTACGGTTGACTCAGGAGCGTCATCCAATGTGATGTCTTGGTCTGTATGCCAGAAGATTAATGCAGAAGTTGAGCCATCTACTTTAAAAATCATACAACTTGATCGGACCAATATTAAAGTTACTGGCGAACTGAAAAATGTGCTTATTAGATTATCGTCTAACCCTAAGGTTCATCAAGTCATTGATATAATTGTTGTGGATATTCCAGAAGTGTATGGTCTGTTTTTAAGCAAGGACTGGTTGGAGCAACTACACGGTTATTTCGTGACAGATTGGTCCCATCTATGGCTTCTAGACAACGGTAAGCCTAACAAGATAAAAGTGAATCGTGAACGCTACCTTAAGTTCACAGTCACAGATTTAAACGATCCCAAAAAACCATTTACACCTTCTGTTGATTCACCCAAAGTACAAAGGATGGACACCTTCTTCGGCAATTTCATGGTCGAGGCTTCACCCATCACAAATCCAGAACACCAATCCGATATTGTAGCATATATGCAGCCAACAGCTTCTACGCAACGGTCTCATGTACCCGATGGAAATCAAATTTGGTCTCTTTATTTTGATGGGTCAAAGTCCAAAGAAGGAGTTGGAGCAGGCTGCGTCATTATCGATCTGGCAGGTAACAAAACATTGATTGCATGTAGGTTAGAATTTGAATGTACTAATAATACTGCAGAATATGAGGCTTTACTGCAAGGTCTCAGAAAATCTTCGGATATGAACATTTAAAATTTAATCGTCTTTGGAGACTCTGAAATAGTGGTTAGACAGGTAAGAGACTCTATCCACTGTATATCTCCACATCTCAACAGCTACCAATCCGAGGTATGGAATTTAATGAATAAATTTTCTGCTTTCAATATAAATTCTATTCCTAGATTGAATAACTCTGAAGCAGATTTATTAGCTAATGTAGCTTCTAAACTTCTTCCTACAGAAGGCTTGTCCCCAGATGCATTCTCTATTGAGTTGTTGTTCCGGCCATCCGCCCCCAACAACATCACAAACTGGAGAGTATTTGACGACGATCAGCAGATTATTAACTTTCTGCACATGGAAGAAACTTTTCAAGGTGTGGTGATAGACGAACACACACACAATGGCAATTTGCGCGATTTCACGGTAATACTAGATCCGAGAACTCCTGAATCTTCATTAGATATGGTAAACTCGATCCCTAAATCTATAAATAGATTAGAGAAGTTTTATGATCTTCAAGATAAATTTAAAAATACGGTCAACTGTAAAATCAATAGTTCCTCATTATCTTATGAAAAAGTAAACTTAGGAACTAAGGACAATCCGCAGTGCATTAATCTAGGGTTGGGGTGTTCTCAACAAGAAAAAGTTGCATTTATAAATTGTTCAAAGAGTTTAAAGATGTCTTTGCATGGACGTATGACGAACTTAAAACATTCAACCCTAACATCATACAGCATGTCATTCCTATGAAGCCCCAAACCTTACCCTTTCAACAAAAATTGAGGAAAATGCACCCCAAGCCTGAACCGACCGTTCAAAAAGAATTGAATAAAATCCTAAATGCTAAGATAATTTTTCTTGTTAGACACACTCAATGGGTTTCTAACCTTCTCCCAATCCGGAAGAAAAGTGGGGAAATTCGACTCTCCATCGATTTTCGAAACCTTAATAGAGCGTCTGATAAAGACAACTATCCTGTCCCACCCATGAAATAGATCCTTCAACAGGTATCTGGTTTTGAGAGGCTATCTTTACTGGATGGTTTTTCGGGGTACAACCAAGTCCTGATGTCTCCCCCAGACCAACTTAAAACTACCTTCCATACCCCGTGGGGCACTTATGCTTATCGTAAAATGCCCTTTGGATTGATTAATGTTGGTGCGACATTTCAGAGAGCAATGGGCATTGCTTTCTGAGGCTTAATGAATCAATCCATCGTAGTTTCCTTAGATGATGTTACTGTATTTTCTAAAAACAAAACGATCATCTAGCTCACTTACAAGCTGTTCTACAGCAATGTCGTAAATACGACATCTCCTTGAATCCTAAAAAGTCCATCTTTGTGGTAGAACAGGGTAAACTCCTAGGATTCATTGTGTCAATTGAAGGGATGATTATTGACCCCGAAAGGACTCAAGTCATCGCGAAACTCCCCCCTCCTACATCCAAAAAATCTATGTAGTCTTTCTTAGGCCAGATTAACTTCGTGAGAATATTTGTCCCCAGTTTCTCCGAAATGGTCAGGCCTTTACAGAATTTGATTAAGAAAGACACCCAATATCACTGGGGACCCCTAGAAAATCAATATTTTAATGCAATAAAGAAGGCCATAATAGACGCTCCGTCTCTCATGAGCCCCGATTTTTCTCAAGACTTTACGCTCTACACTTTTTCTTCTGACCGTTCCTATGCTGCTCTCCTAACCCAAAAGAATGTCGAGAACAATGAAGTACCCATTGCCTTTATGAGTTCTTCTTTCAAAGGCGCTGAAATTAATTACCCAGCGGTAGATCAACAAGCCTATGATGTTTTCAAAGCAGTTAAACACTTCTGGTCTTATCTTTTGAAGTCAAGGATGAAAGTCTTTGTCCCCTACCCAGTCGTAAGGAACCTGTTAGTGCAGAAGGAACTAGGTGAAAAGAGGGCCAACTGGGTCACCTCCTTGCAGGAGTACGAATTAGAAATCACCCCAGTTCAGATAGTGAGAGGCCATGGGTTATGCAAGTTAGTTGTTGATTCAGCAGCAGGACAGCAAGAAGAAAGCGATACATCAAACCTAGGACAACGTGATCAAAATCTAATCTGTTGCGCACAAAACCTTGTCAGTCCTTGGTATGATGATATAAGATTTTGTCTTGAACATGGGTCAGCCCCGAGTCACTTGGATCCTACTAAAAGAAGAGCGTTGAGATTAAAATCCACCTCCTTTCATCTATCTAATGGTATCCTATTTCGTCAAAGTTTTGACGGCGTACTGATGCGTTGTCTTGAAAAAGATGAAGCAGAAAAAGTCTTGCTAGAGTTGCATGTAAGAGAATATGGTGGTCATTTTGGTGGTGACACCACTGCCCATAAGGTTTTAAGAGTCGGTTATTACTGGCCCACACTTTTTAGATATGCCCATGCCTTGTGTTGTAAATGTATCATTTGTCAGAAAGCATCAGGGCGGTTACAAAAACCAGCCTTTCCTTTGCAGCCCGTTTCAGTAGATTCTCCTTTTTAGAAGTGGGGCCTTGATATCATAGGTCCAATCAACCCCCTATCCTCACAAAAACACAATTTTATTGTGACAGCCATAGATTACTTTACCCGATGGTCTGAAGTTGTTGTGTTAAGAACTGTCAACACCAGTAGGGTAATTGTCTTTCTAAATTTGAATATTATCACTCATTTTGGTATCCCTGACTGTTTAGTATTCGATAATGATTCATAATTTTATTCTCTTGAGATGAGAAAGTTCGCTTTGGAAAAAGGAATTAAGCTGAAGTATTCTTCTAGTTATTACCCCCAGGGAAACGGATTGGCAAAATCAACAAACAAGAACTTGATTAAAATTATCAAGAGAACTGTGGTTGAAAATCACAAAAACTAGAACAATGCACTGTTGAACGCATTGTGGGATGATAGGGTAGCGCCAAAAGCTGCTATAGGTAACTCCCCCTTTTTCTCATTTATGGCAGAGAAGCAATTCTGCCACCTCACATTCTTCTTCCTTCACTTCAGTTGTCACAGAAAATCCAAGAAGAAGATTGTCCCCCTTTAGAAAACTGAATTAACGCTTTGATGAAGCTAGAAGAGGTAAGAGCCCAAGCTAAACGTAAGCTAGATCAGCATCAACAATTGGTTAAAAGCTGGTTTGATTCTAATTCTGCTTCTAATAGGAATTTTGAAGTAGGTGACCTCATCCTAAAATGGGACAAACCGCATGAGGGAAAGGGAGAGCACACTAAATTTCAAAACTTATGGCTTGGACCGTTTTTAATTGCTAAAAAGTTGGGTCCCAGTTCCTTTCGATTGAAAAATATTGAGGGGCAGCTTGACACCTATCCGGTGAATGGCCAAGCCCTGAAAAGATACTTTGCTTGATGACAACAACTCTTGTATTTTATATACATATTTTTCTTTTGTTTTCTTTTCATTTGTTTTTTTTGTTTTTGATTTTTCCTTTGAATGTGTCAGTTTGTGTTTTCTTTGAAATACCCGTACCTGTACAATGAGCTATTCAGACAAAGACAATAGAAATTTCCATCGCTGAAATAACTACTAAGAAAAATTGTATAAACATCAATGGTATATTGCTGAAATTTATATCTATGTTGGAAAAAGTCTGTTGTTTGAAAGAAGTTGATTGATTTCAATCTCTGAGTAAATCTTGTCATGATCATCTATTATCTTTTTACGATGTCCCTATTCCTTAAAGAAATGACTCAGAAGATGTCTCCCTCTCTTAGGAAGTTGTTTTTGTAAATGAAACATCTTTGGATCTAAATAAAGGACAGTTCTAAAAAAAATTATGATGAGGTTTGAAAAAATATGTTAAAATATCATGATTTTCAGTGTCACCCCTCTCAACTATATATCTTTGAAAAACAAAACAAAACAAATTATTAATAAGAGCTGTGGGAAGTTCTTGTAAACCCGTCGGGATATTGAATAGGTTTGCTGGCAGCGGGTAAATGCATGCATGACGCCAAGACAACTTCGTCGGGGTACTGAACAGGCCCGCTGGCAACGAAGCAATGTCGGGTATATGAAAATTTACAAGTAAGAAACCTCTTTAATGTCCTTTATTCTGATCCAGAACTTCTTGGAAGGATACAGATGTCAGAGTGGGTTAAATGGAAACCCTGTCGAGGCTATGGATGCCTACTGGCAGCAGTGGCTCTGTCAACAGTATTGGAGATTTTATCTTTAATATCGTGACTCGCTAGTCTTAAGACTGTTGTCTGTTTTCATCTTTTAAAATACTGCTGGAATAGTTGGTTAATGATGACGTTTATAAGATTTTCTGGTTGTTATTTTTGAGTTGGAATTATCTTTGTTGTCCTAATCTGAATTTGTTCCTTTTGGCAGAGATAACTTCTTCTACCAGTGTGTCGCCATTGTTGGTAGCCAATTCACATTTTCCACTGACTAATAAGCTACCTACACCAATGTTTTGCAAACATCAATTTTTCGTCGCAATTTTCAAATAAATGACACTTTTATTTTTGCGACATTTGAATATTTACCTTTGTTTTTGTTTTTATGACTGTAAGCATGAAAAATTGGTCTTTCGTAGTCACATTAAAATCATTATTTGAATTGTCATTATCCTCCTTGTCAATATGCCTATTGCACTTACATTTCACTTATCACTATACAGTTGGCAAGACATTTTGATATGTACTCATTGGACATTCTTTGATTGATTATGTGATTTTGTTTCATGAGTAATTGAGGTTGTGATGCATTGGTAATTGGATTTATATGTTCTTTGATGTGATCTACTTGACCATTGGTTTCATAAAATATATAGGTGTTATGGTTAAACCCTTGATATATTTCATTTAATGTGACACCTAGTTCATGTGATCAAACGCATTTGCACATTGGTTGAACTCTTGGTATGAATTGTTACAACGCATGTCACTTAGTCAAAACATTGGTATTGATCTCGATTCATGTGTTTGGTTTTAAAACTATGATATAACTTTTATTGCGCGCGTTGGTTTATACACTTACCATTGATTTGATTGGTCGGTCAAGTGACATAATTGTTGAACTATACTATAGTGGGTTGAACAGCTATAAGCGTTGGCGGTTGTACCATTAGCAATGACTATTATACATGGCAGAAATAGCTCCGCCACCTTCGCACAATGTCATTAATTCCTATCCCTTATCGCTATTTCACCTCTGTTATCTCGGGTAACCCTTCGTGCACTCTGCTCCTATGTATGCTATGATTCAAACCCTGGCTCGTTCACCGTGTTCTCGGCTCCATGGCACCAGTGGTGCAAATCGAGCCGAACGGTAGCCAAGCCTTGCTATTGTTCGACAATGCCCGGAAAGACTTAGAGGATAACGATTGGCTCACCTTTGTACAGCGATTCGAGGGTTTTAATCTCTGTGTTGCGCAGCAGTTCGCCCTGAATTTTGATGGTTGTAGGGCCAAGGTGGGTGATATTCAGTTGGAAATCAGTGAAGAGTTTATTAGCTCTATTACAGGGTTACCATCCACGAGCCAGCGTTGGTTTAATAACTCTAAAGTGGAAGAGGTGCCATGGCCACTACTGTTCGTCTCACGAAAGGTCACATCCTGTGACAGAGGTATGCACATCTCCATGCTTAAACCACGATGGCATGATCTTTTGATGGTGGTCAAACAATTCATGACCTGTGAGGGTCGATATGGACTCATTTTTCTCTACCACCTGCGTTTGTTAATGAATTTTATAGGGTATCCATTAAATATGCCTTTCTATTTCCAGCGTAACCTATACAAAATGTCAAAAAGGTTTAAAAGGGAGAAGGTCGATAGTAGCATGTTCCACCATGGACTAATCAGACTTATCATTGTTCATCACTTAAGTCTCCACGGTGATAGATGGCGAGCTTTTATCGCTCAAAATGGTTTTGATGATACAGACCCTGTCCAGATTGACAAGCCTGTGGTTAATGAAACCAAGGTCGGGCCACCCGTGCCCTTCCATGTCCTATTGCCCTCTCCTAAGCCCTCGGTCGACCCCAATATTGACTTACCCGATGTTTTAGCAAACAAGGTTGAGGCTATTAAAAATCTTGTAAGCAAAAATGCCAAGGCAAACCCTACTGTTGATGGCAAAGGAAAAAAGAATACTGGGCTTATCTCGAGAATGGCTAGGAATAAGCCTAAACCTAGTGTTGAGTAGAATCCGATAGTTCTTAGTGAGGATTTGGACTTTGACATAGAACGCTTCCTAGCTAGTGAGTACCCTTACTCATAGGGTATGTGCTCTGAGCCACCTTATGACTTCGTTTCGAATCTTCCCCCTTGCCTAAGGAACAATCCCACTTACCCAGAGATCAAACTACCTAACGAAACCCTTGGAAATGTAACCAAACCCTCACCTGCATCTTCGAAGCCTGGACAGTCTTCATGTGACCAATGTGATTTATGGTTGGAACAATACTATATAGACGTTCCCTTACTTCAGTCGAAAGTCAAAGCGTTGGAAAACCAAGTTGCAGTGTTGACCAGCCAAAGGGACAAGCTTCAAGCTGTTGATAGGAAGTAGAGAACCACTGGTTCCATCATATTTAAGAATGTTGAATTGGTTACAGCCGTTGTCAATTCCAAAATGTCATGATCAAGTCGTCTGCTCGTCATCCAGGTATGAATTTATGTATCAATTGCGTTTTGCGAATTCCTCGGATTAATATAATGATGTGAGTTGGTTTTCAAATAGCTTTGTCTATCATTCGAAATGGCTCTGTCATGATGTTGTTCATCCTGTACATTGTTTTCGCTTTGCTAAAATTGAATGAGGTTGTGTTATGGTTAAACGATTCGGTCATACCCAGTTTAGCCTTTGATAGGTTTTCATCGGATTTGATTTGTTCGTTTGTCTGTTGAGTTAACTAAATCAATGGTTTGCTTTTGGTTGGATTTGTTTGTATCTAATCTGAACAGGAAGTTTTTCATGCTAAATTTAGAGCACGATCATTTTTTATTTGGTATCATTTCGTTATGGTTAGATTATAATGGCTCTAATTTAGTTTGTATTCCGTGGTTTTGGAATGACTCTATTTCGTATGAAAACAATATTCTCATTTAAGCCTGTGCAAAAGATATCTATGCCCGAAATCATGGAGCGGTTTTGATTCGCAATGACTATGTTAAACTCCCCAGCTGTTCGATTCGCTTTTCTTTTGATTGGATTGTTGTGTATCTTCAGTTAGTATGATTGATTTTATGAGTTGTATTCATATCAAAAATAGACTTGATTGCAGCTGTGTTAATTTTAATTTTCAAACGAGTTTGTTAACTCAGATCGACTTATGTTATTTCTGTCAAATTTGTATGAGGAAATTTGGGTAATAGTCGTTTCAAAATAAATTCAAGAAAAGATTTCATGAATGATTTTGTCTGCCCCAATTTGCAATAACAAACGATTGGACAACTCTTACGAACCATGTTATCAATTGATTGATCTCGTTATGATTTCGTTTATGACAATTTACGCGCCAGTTTTGATTTAATTCGCTCATGGCATGGATCGTTTGTTATGTCAATACAGTTATGTCGATTTGAAAATGATCTTGTTTGGATTAGATTGTGTTTCCTGTTGATGAGGCAGCATAAAAATTGCCTATGATTTGTTTTAATTGTATCGATTTCAAATTGATATGAAACGATTTCATTATTGTTCGATATGATTATGATCACTCGATTATGTGGCAACAAATGAAACAGAGTATATGCATCTCTGTAGTCATTTGATTTTAGTTTTGTTTTGATCTCGAATTAGTATAACAATCTCAATTTGAATGATTCATTTGTCTTTCAAATAGCCATTAGATACTTGTTAATAATTGAATTTAATTCTTTAAAGATTTGAATTGATTTTAATGTTGATTCTGTGTCTTATTTAGACCAGCTACAAAATCGCAAGATTTTGTAGCTAGTCTATAGAATTAGACTTTTATCATTTTCTTTAACAAAATATCCTCCTAACTTGTTCATTTTTTACCCTTTTCAGGTACATCCGAATTGCATTGGACATGCTGGACAGTCTAGGAGATGTTTGTGTGTTTTAGTTTTATTTTAAGTTCCTAGTTTAGTCAGACTTGGGATATCTTCCCAGATTTTATGTAAACAGTTTTGATAACTTCCACAGGGATGTTTTACCCTGTGGAAGGTCTTTAAATACTTATTATTTTGTGTAATAAGGATCATCCTCACTTGTGGGAGAACCAGGCTATGGATTTCTAATACAAACTGAGACGAGAGTTGATGTTATTGCTACAGCTTTCGCTTTCGTAATATCAATCTTTTGTTTCAAGTTTATGCATGTCATTTGCAGTTGATTATAGACTACTTTTGCTATCATAGTCCATTGCAGAATGATGTGATTTAATCAATGTTTTATCCATATCTGATTTCTTTCACTACTTAAAAATACAGCAGTTACTTTGTTTCAATTAATGAATCACAGATTTCTCTTCTTTGTTAATTGAATCATTACGTATAGATCTTTGCATATAGGTTTATCTAGCTGTGAAGATTTATAAATCATAAGATTATTGTAAATTTTTATGTCTTGTTTGTCTTGTAATTATATTTAAGAGCACAACAGTTTCCCGTTTACGAGAAGCTAGTGGATAATCCAGTGCGGGTTTCCTCCCTCCGATCAGCTGAGACAATCATCTCATACCGGACAAACCTGGAGCATTCTCCAGGTTAGTTTGTTATTTATTTGTTTGATTAATTTGTTAGTATAATATTAGTAGTTTAGTTAGATATATGTTAGTCAAATTTGTAGTTAGAATTAGTATATTAGTTGTTTAGTTTAGTTAGTTTTTGTTTTATTTCTTGTTCATAAAATTATAAAATCAACAAAAAATATATTTCTCTGTCTTAGGGCAGGATATTAATGAGTTTTTCAGGTTTCATTTAAATATGTAAATTGTTAATATTGTATATTTTGTGAATAAGATTTATCTATGTTAATAGTTAGATAGTTAATTAGTTAGAGTTAGTATAGTATTAGATAATAGATTGTATATAGAATAGTTAGTTTAGTTTATTAGTTTGTTTTATTTCTTTTTTTAGTTAGATTAGTTTAGTTTGTTTTAATAGTTAGTTTTAGTAAGATTAGTTATTTTAGAATAGTTTTCTTTTGTTTTCTTAGGACCTTAGATCGGCTAACGGAGCCGCTAAACCCATCAGGGTGGTTCATCCCAAACGACTTGGTTTATTAGACAACCTCGGACTGGTTCCACTCTCCCAGTTGATGGAAGGTCAATTTCTCCCCTCAACAAACTGACATGGATAGTGAGAAGGGAACCCAATCCACTATGGCTATGAAATATGATCAGTCACCACTTATCTCTAGTAGCCAACATATCACATTTAATTTTTCATGCAAGAAACAGATAGATACTTCATTAATCAGCCAACCAAAACAAGGAGGTGCCAAATTGAGGATTTTTGAGAAATATGACCTGATCAAGAAGAGGAATCAGATGCTGACCAGCAACACTTATGCTCAGTTTTGGAAACATACATCCACGGCAAAACACAGACTATTGTCTGCATTTGATACAGAGAAGGGTAGAATGCACATGGATTTTCTTTAGGCAGAGGTGCCCAACCCAAAGCCAATCACTGGCTACAAAAGGGAAATGTTTGAGTTCCACGCCAGAGATGTGCACCCGGCTGATCAAATGGATCTGCAGAGGAAAATTGGAGAAACAGTTTTCTCCAGTTTGGAAAATGATTATACTTCGGCTGCTAAACTACAGGTCTCTCTGAGTAATGTTCAGACACAGTTAAATTTAGAAAATATATCATCCTTTGCAAAGGATAAAAAAATTAAAACGTTGGAAGAATTGGTCCTCAAGATCGAGTATGACCCCTTGAATGTGAAAGCAGTCGAAGAGATGCTCAAAAAGAAAAATTCTGATATATCCTCTCTGACGAAACAACTGAAACTGCCACCAATAGAAGATGCACAAGCAAAGGAGATAGCTAAGGAAGAAGGTGAGAAGGATGAGATACTCAAATTGATCATGGAGAAAAATGCATAGTTGAAAGATATGGAAGAAGAACTGGAAAGTTTAGTGAAGGAGAAGGAACAATCAATGCATATGGAAGTCATTCCATTGAGCACATTTCTACTCACAGGGATAAGCACAAAATCTATAGCAGAAATCTCCACAACAGAAATTCCCTCAGCAACTCCACTGACAACTCTGGAAAAGACAATAGAATTAGAAAAATCCATGGAGGAAATGGACTTGCAAGAAACATAAATTAGTACACTAAAATCGAGTTTGAGGATCTTTAGCAGCTCAATTCTTCTTACCAAACAAGCAACTCCATGGAGAAGCAAACATCAAACAAGATCAAATAGGAATTGCAACAGCTTTAAAAGAAAACTTTGGTGGGCAAGACAGTTGCTGAGACCAAGGAAAATATTTGGATGGATATCTACAAATCCATAAATGAAATATGGCCTATGGTGCAAATCATGTTCGAGAAAAAAGAATTGGTACAGAGGAGCAGGCATGTTATTGAGAAAATAAAAGGAGAGCTCGAAGAAATGCCCACAGAAGCCACTGAGATCATTAGATTCTTGAATTTGAAAACCCAAGAATAATTAGAGGATTTGAAGATTGAATATACAATGGAAACTATCCTCGAATTCAAGAGGGTTCTGACTAAGAGAGGACTATTGTTGCAGTTGGAAGAGAAAGTCCAGACTATGGACACAGGAGTTCAAATATTTTTCAGTAAGATCAAAGCTCTGCAGAAGAAAGGTCTCCTGAACTTAATGGTCCTAAATGATAAGTTAATGACCCTTCCTGATTATAGACAGAAGATGGCCACAGTGGCCAAAGATAGTTCAAAATTTTTGGGAATACAGGGCAGCATAACGGGCAAGGAGTTCTTAGAAACTTTGTAGACAGACATCAACATACAACACGAGATACGGTACATTTTCATCGCCAAGCCAACTTTTGCCAAGTACATAGATATGGATGAAATATACTGAAGACTACTCAAATTCATTAATCCCAGTCAGTTGTGATGGGAAGAGATATGCAATCTGATCGAGTAGGAGATGAGGTATCCAAGTCTAGTAAGAAATCAGATCAGACAAAGTCATGTAGATGACTCACCAACAACCGTCCCCAAAATCATCTTGAAGAATTCGACACATCATTAATAGTCCTTAAAGTTTTGTATCTTGTTGAGTTAGTTAGTTAAATTTAGAATCTGCTATGTCTTGATCATTAATGACAAGGTCGTTGTAACTTTGATTATAAATATTTCCGACTTAGAAGTATTGAGGGTTGTTGATCTTTACGCCCGAGCAAGCTCTAGTTGCTGTAATTTTTATCAAGAAGTTATTTCCAGCAATACAAAGAGAAGCTTCATAGGATTCCTGCATGTAAATTGTTGGTGAAGTTCCCTCTATCTGCGTACAAGTTTTTCCTTCTCAGTTATCATATTGTCTTTCTAAATCTAATCTTTAAAAGAAGTTAAAGTTACCGAATTTACCATTGTGTACTATGTTCATAACATTTTACAGATTTAAATGTTTTTCCTCTGATGTTATAACAGAGAAATTCTTAAATTCTTTATTTTTTTAACTGATATCTCTTCTTTTTCAACAATACACCATTTTTATTCCTAAAGAATCCAGCATTAGCACTATCTTTCCCTATGAAACGAATCTTGTAAAAGTTGCCTTTAACTTCTATCTTTTTAAAACAGACCCCATAGACCAATGGAAGCATAAGTGATATTCAACCATTTCATTCAAAAAAAATACAAACAACTCGGTTATATTCTTTCTAACTAGTCTAAAATATTGAAAACTCAAACAAATCTAAAAATCATAGAGAGATCCCTCTCTAAAACCGGTAGGGCTAGCTCCCAGTTTCAAAGTAGTTGGTTAAGGTTACCTCTGATAAGTTTCTTCTTACCTCATAACAACCTCTGGGAATTTATAGAGTGATAACATAAATGGCAAACATACTGGGGAAGAACTGAAACAAACTTTCCACCCCTTGTTTTCTTTCCCCTAGAACAAAGACAACTTTATTTCTGGAAAAAATGCAAACCCTAATCTTTACCTAGAAATAATGTTAAGAGGTTGTTAAAGTTTTTGTATAAATAACCAAAATATCCAAAGGTAGAATAAAATCAATATTTTTGGCTCCCAAAAGAATTTCTACTAGATCTCGTCCTGATCCAGAACCTGCAATAGTAATAGATAATCCCGAAAGACTACTCAGGAAGAAAATCACTGCAGAAATTTTGAGGAGTAATAGCCCACTTCCGAGGTCTTTTTCCAATCCTAGAAAAGCTATTTGTTCTTCCAGACCTTGAGTTTGAGATACCCTTTCGAACAAGTCTTTTCAGGACAAAATTTGATAGTTTTGTCAGTAAAATGGTCTTAGACCAAACCGTTTTTCATCCCAGGACCCCTGAGATACTTTTTCCTAGAGATGAGGTTGATCAACGTTTTCACCCCGAGACTAATAAGATTGAAGAACTAGTCACAAATCTTGGTCAAGATTTAGACAAGCTCCATCTTCAGCAGTCCGTCGAACTTCCTGCTTCAACTATTGCTGCAGTTTCTGCTAAACTTACACCATGTCACTCCATTCCTCCAAGCCCTTCATCCTCTATATCTTCAGGCATTTCCTCTCTTGTCATGCAGGCCGTTGTTCAACCTCCTCCACCAATCATGGCAGAAATATATGCTCCATTGGTATCGTTTGCTAATTTACATAACATGCCCCAAGATTATAAAACTAGACTTCCACAGTTTGATAGTACTAGTCCCTTGAATGCACAACAACATGTTGACTAAATGAACGATTACTTTGACCTGCAAGAAGTAGACGAAGCTGATGTGAAGATGAGATTATTTGCACAAAGCCTAACTAGAGACGTGAAAAAGTGGTTCAAAATTTTACGTGCTGCTACCATTACTGATATTACTGTTTGTCATCAAACTTTCCTATATGATTGGGAGGTAAAGAAAAATCCTCTTCAAATTCTATCAGAGTATGAGAACATCAGAAGAAACTAAGGAGAGATAGTGCAAGATTACTGCACTTGTCTCAAAAATCTATACAATGCTATCCCGACTGAAATCAAACCACCACAAGGTTTGGCATTAATAAATTTCCCTGGTCGTTTTGATGCAGACATGTCATATCAATTAAGGGAAATAAATGCAACAACTCTGGAAGACATGCAAAAAGTGTCGTCAGTGTAGAAGCAAATCTTTTGGCCAGCAGGGCCAGGCAGAGAACAAAAAAGAGGGTCACTATCAAGGAAGAACCTTCTACTTCCTCATCTGATGCTAAACTAGATTCTCTAGCTAGAGATATGGAGAAAATGATGGAGAGACTCACCATAACTGGCAGGAACCCACCTAAGGAGAACCAAGCTACCCCTCAAATCATAAACCTGAACTTTAGGAGAAATCCACCTCGGATTAGACAAAGTAATCCTAGAGATCAACGGGAACAAAGGGGATCTGATCAACAGATTATACCACCTCTCCAAGAAAACTATGTTGATGATGGGGAGGAATTTATTGAGGAGTTTGATGATGCGCATATAAATCTAATGGGTGATCATGATCACAATCATGAGTCTATTTTCCTCACCCAAGAAGAACATGAAATCTTTCTCCTCTTTCAAATAGAGGTAAATGGGGAAGCCGAGAAAACATAACAACAAGCCTTTGAGAATTCTATAATGGAAGTTCAGAGTCAATATAACTTGAGGAGTAAGAATACTAACAAGAATTATCCGAAGAAGGCTTCTGAAACCAAGAAAACCTCAGAAAATCATCCCAAGAAAGCCCCTGGGCGTAATGACGTTGAATCTTTTGCGCAAAAAACTCATGAAATTCTTAAGAGAACAAGTCAGATAGAAGTTTCATCAACCATTCAAACAGGTGCACCTGTCCACAAAGTTTCTGTCGATAAATCAGAAGTACAAAGTTTAAACAAAACCACCTATCTTTTCAGCCTTAAAGGGAAACTAGCAAAATTGAAGATTCCCATTCCCCTCTTCGAGTTAATGAACAAGAATGCTTACAGGTCTCAGGTGATAAAAGATTTAAGTATCGAACCTGATATGGGTACCAAATACTTGAATGTAGGATCTGTACTCCACTTTGACACAGTAAACCTTGTTGATGACCAACCTGAGCTCCTGTTTGGTCCTGAAGTTGACGGTCAAACTAATAATGGCGTCATGGCCCCTTTTTACATTAGCCTAAATATCGATGATTTGATACTGCACAATGCTATGCTAGATTTGGATGCCTCTCACAACCTAATTCCCAAATCCATGATGGAAAAGTTGGGACTCGAGGTAACCATACCTTACAAATATTTTCATTCTTTCGACTCCAGCAAGGTCAAATGTATAGGCCTGATTAAATACTTATGTATCACCTTGGCTCAAATCTCAACAAAACGTTTAGTGATGGACATCTTCATGGAAGACATTGCCCCCAAGTATGGTATGTTTCTATCAAGGTCTTGGGGACCTAAATTGAGAGGAACCCTGCAACTAGATATGTCATATGCCACCATTCTGGTTTTTTGTCAACAAAGAAGACTTTACAGGGAAACACTGATGAAGTATATGGTCAGTAGTCAGAAAAATCCACACAATTACCCACTATATTCCACACACTGTGACCTATATTATTTTATTCTATATAACGATGGTGATCTTGAAGAACAAATCGCACAACTGGAAGATGATGCACCTGATTCAAAGGACGATAAAGCAGTTGTCGAAGCAAGAAACCCCATGGTTGAAGAAAATGAGGAATTGCCAGTAGACTTCTGGAGCATGGACTTCGATGGTGTTGTGAGTAAAGAAGGAGCTGGAGCTGGAGTGTGGATGCATAAGCACATATCAAAGTACTCCGAGAATCATTCCTATAAATTGAATTTCCAATGTACTAACAACATAGTCGAGTATGAGGATTTAATGCTCAGCCTGAAATTATTGAAGAAAGTTGGTGCTAAGAAGAAAATGGTAAGGGGTGATTCTGAATTAAGTATCAAGCAAATCAAAGGTGAGTATGTAGAAAAACATCCCAGACTTAGAGCCTATAGAAATTCTATTTTAGATTCTCTACAATGCTTTACTGAGGTTGATTTGCAGGTGATGCCTAGAGGACAAAATATACTCGCAGATGGACTGGCTACGTCAGCAGCTACCTATAAAATCCCTTTTCATCCCACTCAGATGTACATAGTAGAGGTGAAGTGCAGACCCACCATTCCTAACAACATCAGATATTGACAGGTATTTGGGAATGACGATCAAATTGAAGATTTCTTGCAATGTAAAAGTGATTTCGAATGTACAAACATAGATTTAGAACACGATGAAGAATTTGTAAATAAATCTATTTTTGAGAATGGTAGTGTAAATACAATAGATGCTAAAGAAATCAATGAAAATGATGTAGATTCTGATATCTGACAGTTGAAAAAAAATCTGTTACCTAGAGGTTTAGTTCTGTTGGAAGACTTGTTTGATTTTAACGATGTGGCCAAAAAACTGAAAATTGAAGATAATGGTAAAGAGGTTGAAGACTGTAACATAGGAAGAGAAGAAAACCCCAAATTGATAAAATTGTCTAAATCCCTGCCACCAGAGAAAAAAAGCAAATACATTGAACTTTTTAAGGAATATATAGATGTTTTCTCCTGGGGCTATGAGGACTTAAAATCCTATGACACAAGCATCATACAGTACCAGATTCCTATAAAAGAAGAACACAAACCTTTTAGTAAAGAACTTAGGAGAATTAATCCCAAGTTGCTTCCCCTGATAGAGAAAGAAATAAAAAATGATGCCAAGATCATAGTCCCTTTGAGATTTTCTAAATGGGTTTCAAATCTAGTTCCAACCAGGAAGAAAATTGGCGAGATTAGGCTCTATATAGATTTCAAAAATATGAACAAAGTCTCCCTCAAAGACAATTACCCTTTACCCAAAATGGAACATATTTTACAAAGGTTGGTCGGATCTAGTAGGATCTCCTTACTAGATACTTTCTCTAGTTACAACCAAGTTCTGGTCCATCCAAAAGATCAAGAGAAGATAGCCTTTACCACACCATGGGGAACCTTCATGTATGTGAAGATGCCTTTTGGTCTAATGAACGTTGGGGCTACTTTCCAAAGAGCAATGGATATTGCCTTTGTCGATGAGACTGGGAAATTTATAGTCATTTATCTAGATGATGTAATTGTTTACTCCAAATCCGATGAAGAACATTTGCTCCACCTCAGACATGTGTTTGAGAAGTGCAAGAAATTCAGGATTTCATTAAATCCTAAGAAAATCCTTTTCGGGTTAGAGGAAGGTAAACTGTTGGGACACATAATCTAAAAAGACATGATAAAAATAGATCCCAATAGGATAGAAGTTATCTAGAAGGTGGAACACCCTAGGAACATCAAAGAACTACAATCTTTCATTGGAAAAATAAATTTCCTTAGAAGATTCATACCAAACTTGGACGAGATTCTCAGGAATATTACCAATATGTTGAAAAAAGACACAAAAATCAAATGGAACACCGAGTCCAAACAGTCATGTGAGTAGGTGAAACATGCTCTCACCTAAGTCCCAATTCTAATTATCCCAGACTATACCAAAGACTTTTATCTTTTCTCTTTCACATCTGAGCACACTATATCAACAATATTATTGAAAAAAAATAGTGAAGGGTAAGATCAACCCATATCCTTTTTCAGCAAAGCTTTAAGAGACACAACGTTGAATTATAACATTATGGAGAAACAAGACTTCACTCTAGTAAAGGCTATAAAATATTTTAGGGTCTATATTCTACACTCTCACACAATTGCATACGTCACAAACACAGTGGTAAAAGATATTCTAACCCAGGATAATTTGGATGGCAGAAGAGGAAAATGGATTATGGTCATTCTGGAATACGACATTGAAATAAAACCTACTAAACTGATCAAAGGACATGGTTTGGCCAAATTGATGGCTAAGTCTAATTTTCATACTTTATATATTAACGTTTTGGCTACAGTAGATGAACCATAAGAGCAAGCGACTCCAAACATAAAAGAGACATTCTTAAATTCCCCTTGGTGCGCAGACCTCATTTTTGTACTCCACAATCTACAGGCTCCTCCAGATTTGACTAAGACCAAAGCTAGATTTATTAAATTGAAAGCATTGAAATTTTGTATTCTGGAAGTCAATCTTTATTGGAAATATATTGGTGGTATCTTGCTTAATTTCTTGTTAAAAGATAAATATGACAAATTTCTTCAAGATTTCCATGCAGGAGACTGTGGTGGGCACCTGAGCTAGAAGACCACAGCTAACAAGATTCTGAGAGATGGGTTTTACTGGCCTACTTTGTTTGCTGATGTTCATCAGAAGGTTACTTCTTGCCACCAGTGTCAAATTTTTGAAGGTAAAAGGAATCTTCTGCCCCTCCCAATGAAACCCATCTCTATTGAATCTCCTTTCCAACAGTGGGGGCCAGACTTCATTGGTGAAGTACATCCTCCCTCTTTGGGCCAACACAAATGGATCCTCACAGCCACAGACTACTTCACCAAGTGGATCGAGGCTATACCATGCATGCAAGATATTGACTCTGTCATCATCAAGTTTTTAGAAACTAACATTTTGTTTGTTTTTGGATGCCCTAGAAAAATTATAGCTGACAATGCAATGACTTTCAGATCCAAAAGGCTCATAGATTTTTGTAATCAATATCATATTAATTTGGGACATACGATGGCTTATTATCCATAGGGAAATGGGTTAGTTGAGTATTCTAACAAAAGTCTGGTGAACAACCTCAGAAAGACACTACAGGAAAACAAAAAATCATGGCATAATAAGTTTGTTTTCACACTTTGGGCTGACAGAATTAGCACCAAACGATCGATTGGTATGGCTCCATACCAGTTGGTGTATGCCATCGAGGCAGTTTTTCCCCTTTCATTAGGAGTTCTGGTCATGAAACTATTGTAGGAAACACAAGAAGAACTAAATGATGTTCAACGAAGAATAAATCAAATGATCCACCGAATCCAATCTAGAGAAAAAGTTTACAACAGAACTCAAGTGATCCAGGAAAATATTAAAAATATTTATGACAAGAGAACCAAAGAGGATAAATTTGAATTAGCTGATCTAGTTTTGAGATGGGACTCTAGAAATGAAGATAAAGGTAAACATGGAAAGTTTGATAGATTGTGGAAGGGTCCTTACACCTGTTGTTCCAGAGTCTGTACTTAAGGATAGAAAGTACAAGTCCTAGGCATCCGAAAGTGAGTAAAAGATAAAAAGGGGAAGAATCAACCTTTGGGAAAGGGAGCTAAGGATAATTTCTAAGTTGTCTTTGTCTCGCTTCCAAACGTTCCTGGATGGTTATATCCCATTCAATTGTGGCCCATGAACGTTCGAGTTCTACCCGGGTGATGGCAGTTTTAAGTATGGTGTCAAAAAGGTTTAAAGTGATGTTGGTTTGATCTGATAGGTGGGGTTCAATGTTGGGTTGTCTTGCAATGAGCACAGTAATGGAGGAACATAGATTGAAAAGAAAGTTCAAGGTTTAAAATTCTACTTCAATTTTTTGACCGTATAAAGGAGAATTTTCGAATCCGATGTTAAAGGTAGAACACAAACCAAAGGTATTCTCCCATAACTGAGTTAACTTTTTAAAGAAATATGTATGAAATGTGAGAAAACATTAAGTTGTCGACAATGCGAGGCTCCCATCAAGGGAGAATCTCACCCTGTAAACAAAAGAAGAAAAAGACAAGAAGAAATATGACGAAGCATAAAATATAGAGATCTAAAAATTTCACAGGTCTTGTACCAGCTGATAGCTAATACAGAGGAAAAACTGCAAATGATTAGACGACTAAACAGTTGGTCACCACAGTAGAAGTAAAGACTCATAACTCAATCTTCACGGAATCAGAAATCTTCAAATTGTTTTGTATTAATTTTCAAAAGGAAAAAGGTCTCTATTACAAGCGGCCAAGAAAGATCTATCCCCCTGTTCTCACTTCAAAATGCATATTTATAAAAACTTCTAAACATTCTAATTTCAATCATTCCAGAAGTTTTCGGTTACAAAATCAGAAATTTAAGCATTTCACTTCTTTGTCTTTGTCCTCCTTCATGTAGGCAGAGCACCTTCCTTTCTTTACTCTTCTTTCTCCAGAAATAGAACAAAATAACACTTTTCATCATTTGACGCCAAACACCTGCCCAATGCGATTGACACATTTTTCGATCAATTGGGCTATCAATTTTGAAGGCTCTGTTTGGTTGTTTGCCTCAAAAGTGTAACAATCCTTCGCTAACTGTGGCAACCCTTCCCCTACTTGTCGGTCTTTAGTGATGATAGAACATGATTGTACACTTGGTTTTCTTAACCATTTATCCACTTGGACAATATCAATTTGGCTTATCTGTGATATTTCAGCCTGCTCTTTTTCCTCATTCTCCTTGATATCGAGCAAGTGCTTGGTTATATAGATTTGGCCCAGTGTCCCAGCATTTCTTTCCCTATAGAGATCCAACAAAATTTCATTTATCAAGCCGAAAGTTTCTTCACAAGAGTTTCTCATTTCTTTAGCTCGTTCTCTGTTTTCTGATATATTACGCTCCCACACCTTCAACAAGATATTTCCTCTGGTTTTCTCTGGGATGGAAAGCCTGGAACTACTGACCATTTATTTTTTCATCATGGCTATAACAGCCTCTTGGAAAGTGACTCGAGCCACCCCAACTTCTCTTTCTCTCAAAGAAATGTATTTCAGCGCTTGGTCAATGATCTGGCAATGGTTTTGGATGGCTTCCACTTTAGAAAGTAAATCTTGTTGAGCTATTGACACTCGCTTTCAGATCTCAATGGATTGGGATTGGAATATCCTGATATCTATAACCTGGCTCTCAGAAGAATTCAACTTTACTCATAACTACCTTATCAGTTCTTCTTGTTGGCTTACCTGTGCTTGGCTGGTCTAGGCCGAATGATGTATTTTCTCGAGATCGGATCTGAGCTACTCGATTTCCTTTTGATTGGATTCTCTGGATTGTTCTAGACCTATGTTCACCTGATCTATGGAATTTGCCTCTGTTATAGCTAGCTTAGCCTCCAATTTACTGATCAAGCATTTCTTCCACTTTAACTTTTCCTTTAGAGATCTGACGAAATACTGGTTGGTTGTAGCAAAAGCCCCCAACGTCCCTGCTATCTAAGTGGTGAATTCCTACTTTTTCATGGCCTTCCCATCGGCTAGGATTTTGAATTTTTTGGCTACTGTGCCCGCTTCTCATTAAATCTCTTTCTTCAAAATGGCCTTTCTCTTCTTGTCGAAGAAAAATTCATTCGGAGGAAACTCTTCTACAGTAATGGGCATTAGTTCTTCACCGAAAATTCATCCCGCGTCGAGGGTCCCCTTTGTGAATTATAGGGGAGTGATAGAAGCGATGGGACTGTCAATTTCCTTGGATGGTTTCTCTGGGATAACAACCATGTCTAGCTTTTTTGATGCCAGTGAGGGTGTGACACTTACCCTTTGTGGGAATATTTCTACTTGTCTCTAGACCGACTCGTTCGGTACAACCACTTCTGGGCTTCCTTTCTCTGGGTTTGGGATCTCGGCTTCCTGTTCTAGGTTCCTGGTTTCCTCTGTCTTTTCCTGATTTTCCTTCTGGTCAGGACCTGAATCTTTTGAGCCCTTGGCTTCCATTTTTTGTATATCTGTAGTCTGTGGGTTCTTACCCTACAAAAATGGGGGAAGGCAGCTCTGTCGATGTTCCTGAAATTTGAAGAAATCGGCCATATCCTCAAGCGACAGGGCTTGAATCCGACTTAGGACCTTAGCATAGGATCTCGCACCTTGGAAGATGTCATCATGTGGCGAATGCTCATGTTCGTATCTTTTCAGGCCACAATTCTCCATGTGATTACTCATGACCTTATGTGGGTTTTGTTTCTTAAACTCAATGTTGACCAATTTAAATTCCTCCAAGGTCATAGCCTTAGCTTTGCCGTGTCCGAAATCTAATAAAGAATATGTATTAAAATGAATGGGGAAGGGTGGCCATACCTTCTTCAAAAAACCTTTAAGCTCTTTGCTTATGCCATTGAGCACGGTTTGCTTGGCGATTTCGTTTCATACCAACTTATTTGACACGAATAGTGGTAGAGAATATGGGGGAATTGAGGCACCAAAAACCCTGAAGTATGAAAACTCCACTTCTACATACCAGTCAGCCACACTACTCAAGTTGGCCATGATGCTATCTGAAATCCTGGGAGGTGGGTTATTGAATATGGAGACATGCATCAGTACCATTATCCAGTTGAAAATATCGTATATGAATTCTTTGGCCTTATCCTCCCAAACTTTTGAGTGATAGACATGAATAGGCTCAACATTAGATGGAGTCCAGCTCCAGCTCATTAGAGGGAAAGGTGTCATGAAACAAATAGCATCCATGATGTACACCGACATGAAAAACAAAGCTACTTTCCCACTCGCCTTCTGCGCTCGATATTTGGTAATTTGACTGGTTAGAATGTCTGACAACAGTTTGGCCCAGTCGAAAGAAAAAACTTTAGCGACTATATGAATTAGAGGCACCCACGGGAGGAAAAAGTGTGTGGTTTCCTCCCTCCTATACAACCTACAGGCCATCATTTTTATATCCCTGAATGGTGGCTCTAAGGAGGAGATTGAATAATTTCCATTACAATCCTCCCTAAATTTTGCGGGGTGCGAAACCCAACCCTTGATCAGATCAGACAAGTTTCTGCCATATTGCTCGCATTCCTTCCCCTCGAAACCTTCCATAAACTCGGCATTGTACGCAAAGTTTCGTGTGGGTGACAGTTGATACATTGCCTACAAATGTTTTGGTCTAAAAGTTCCAATCGTCACCTTCTGCTCACTGATAATAGTCATGGTCAGGATATCCACATGGTCTAGCACCCATATGATGATATCATAATAGGGTAGGAGCCATGGCCTTGCTGCTATTTTTTGCATCCTTGCTTGAATGATGATTTTGTATTTGGTGGCCAAATCATCCTTCTCGTTATCGCTAGAATCATCTGAACAATTCACCGATTCAGACTGAAGAATGTCGAAGATGTATGTCCAGGTTTTGACAGTATTAATACTTTGGCGTGAAGTATCGGAAAGGGCATCTGAGCCCTGACCTGAACTCTCAGCATCCACCTTGGATGCTTTTCGTGGAGCCATGATAGAGAAATATGTACTCAGATATCCTATAGTAAGAATTGTAAATACAGACAAAAGTTATCCTAATGAAAAATCTCTGCACGCAAAATAGAAATAAAATAGAAATAATGAAAGAAACTCCCTTGCTTTGATATTTCAACTTTGCGCGAGTCCTTGCTAACAGAACAGTCAAGTCGTTTAATGGAAATATTTAGGCGTGAAACAAGATCTTATTTTCCATTAACTCATCAAGATTCAAATCAATGCCATAAATGTTTAAAAGATTTGTGATAATAAAGAAATGCAGAAACATTCAAAAATCTCATCCGTAGACTGTGTATGTTAAATGTCCTTTAAGGCATTAATTAATTCAGTTAAGTTCCTTCAATTTTTTACTTTCATCCCTTGAAACCTCTTTTTGGCGTTCATTGTCTCGAATGATTTCATTCCTAGTCTTGGAGTCCAAAATACCCGAAATCGTGATGGCGCGATTTATCCTTTTACCCGTGACGTTGCCCAAGATTTTAGTTAATCCATGTCTAAAGAAGGAAATCATGACTTCATGGATTAGAGTCACAAAGATGCAGCTTTTGGAGGGAGAAATCGCTGAATTGCAAAAGCACGATAATGTTTAAGCAAGGTTTAAAGGATTTACTCTTGACACTAACAAAGGTAACTTTTGGAACCGTTTCGCGACTTCGCATATCGGAGTTTGAAAACCATGCGACTTGTAACTCCAGAAGCGCGATAGCACGAGGTAATAAAAGTGATAAACTTGCTTAACGGTCAAGTGATGGTGATTTAGAACTATAACGGCCATCGCCACTTCGCATGTTGGGATACTGAGGCTTTCAATGGGTACGGATCATGAAGTAAAAGACAGCCTGAAAACCAACTTTTGATTTTAAGAATTATATTTCAACCACTTGGAAAAGGCGGCTCCAACATAGGCTCTAGCTAGGGATCTTGTATTCCTGTGGATAGGAAGAATAGTAGACCACATGCATGTATTGTGTAAATGGAGGCATTGGTTTCTTTCTGCGAAACTTGTTTTAGGAAGGGGATATAGAGGGAAAAAAGAGATTTCGTCTTTACTTCTGAAAATCTTTTCAAAATTCAATTGCATTCTAAACTCAGTTGTAGCCCTTTCGATGAATTTCTCCTTCTCGATACTGAATTCAGGTCTACTTTAAGATAATCAAAATAGTCCTAGGAAATTCAACAACTCTTGTGGATTTTGGCTTGCATCAAACAAAGTAAATTCCATGCTTTTAATCGGGGAGTCCTGTCTGAACTTGGGATGTAGATCCAATTTCAAAAAGGATGATTACCAGAGTAAAGTGAAATTTATGTATGACATCCTTACGAATATCTTAGATATTGCTTCACTACTAGCGAACCTGTTCAGTACCCCGGTGAAGTTATCTGGCCCTTTTTACTGAATTTCCTTTCACCACTTCGAATCATAATTATGCATTTAAATGCTGAGACGAGGGAAATCATTTATGAATTCCCTTTCATCATCTCCTTGGACTAGATGGTGGCAATCAAATATGAATTCCCTTTCACCATCTATCTTATATTTTACTTTTTAAAGCATGAAGTGGGGGCAATTAGTTTGTATAAGGTATACCAGGGATGATATCTATGTAATATTCGCAGTGGAGGTATGTCAACTTGCTTTGATTACTCAGGACCAAACTTCTCTTAACTTTCGAAACAGTTTAGCCCACAGGGAAAATGGGAAAAATTACTTCCAGGAGTCTTCCTTCGAGCAAGCCTCAATCCTTCAAAAACTGTTAAAAAATCTAGAAGATTAAGGATCAACCTACGCATAACTTTGTTTAGTAGGAGACTGAGGAGTTATGAGGACTGTCTTACTTTCTAAGATCTATTTTCCAGCTTCCAAAGATAAAACATAACCTCTTCTCCCTCTATGGGAACCACAGAAAGGTGTTTGGTTTTTAAGAAGGTAAATCCGAGGGCAGCAAAAGGGTGATAGAGAAAGATATGGAATTTGAAATACAGGGGTCATGGATTAATCCCGACTCTTGGAACCCTTTCTCGGAGATGCTTTACTCTCTCTACTTATTTTAATTACCTCTTATCTATATCTAGGTGAAATTTTTAGGACCCAGAGTAAGAAGTCATTCTTTTATTGACATATAGAGAGAAAACATCATACTTATGAGACCATCATGGAACTTTAGCGACATTCGTTTGAAATACAGACATCTCTGGGATTCGTACCTTTTCCTTACCATTTTGTTCTCTTCTAAAATAACAAAAAAAAAAATCTATCACTTGTTTTTGGCGAATTGATTCTCCGATATATGACCATTTGTTTATTCCTTTCGCTCATTTGGGATGCAAGATGGGATCCTATAAGGGAACAACACGAAGAGTATCAGGGCTTTAAAGGAATTGAATGCATTGAAAATTTTGTATCCCTACTTCTAGAAAAACACTGACCTATTTTATTTGTGATGAAAGTAGACGTACCAAAGAAAAATTATGAAATAAAAAGAAAACACAAACCGGTATATACAGTGGAAATTTTGGAAACCATTTATTGCATATAGTTCTTTAAATAATGCCAGTTGACAGGGGCATTGAGGATTTTACCGTCCAAATTCTCTAATAGAAACAAATTTTTCCCTTCAGGAGCTGTGACTTTGAACGGTCTGTACCAGATATGATCAAATTTACCATGCTTTTCCTAGTCTTCCTTCCTAACATCCCATTTCAAAACCAAATCACCGAGGATAAATTCTCTGTCCTTGGCCTTACGATCGAATAACGCTTTCATGTTGTCCTGGTATTTCTGCAGCCTTTCGTCCACTTCGGTCCTGTGTTGTTGAACTTCAATCAACTGGTTTATTCTTGTTGTGACATGATTTGGTTCTTCTTTCTCATCTTTCCAAAGTTTCATTATGGGAAACGTTAGATTTATAGGTAATACTATGTTGGTCCCGTATACCATTTGGAAAGGAGAAGTGCCGATAGATTTTTTTGTACCTATATGATTCGCCCACAAAGCGTATTTCAAATGCACATGCCAATATTTTTTGTTTTCGCTCAACACTTTCTTAATTATAGTGATTAGACTCTTGTTTGAAGACTTGGCTAGCCCATTTCCTTGGGGGTAATATGTCGTGGAATGACCAAGCACGATATTGTACTTTTGGAAAAATCTGACCATAGCCATAGATTTAAATGCCTGGGCGTTATCTGTGACTATCTTTCGGGGGAAGCCGAATCTAGACAAAATGTTCTCTTATAGGAAATCCATTACCACAGAATCCATTGCCTTTCTAGTTGGAATAGCCTCCACCCATTTGGTGAAGTAATATGTAGCAGTCAGGATCCATTTATGTTGAGCACTAGAATGAGGTTTAATTTTGCCTATAAAATCTAGTCCCCATTGTTGAAAAGGGGCTTCCGTTTTGACCAGAACCAATGGTAGCACTGGGAGTTTTTGCTTGCCTGCGAACAATTGGCAAGGGTTACAGGCTCTGAATTTGGCGTTGACGTCTGAGAATAGTTTGGGCCAATAATATCCTGCCCTCAGGATCTTATAAGTCGTTTTCCTCGAGGCGTGATGTCCTTCGCACACTCCTTCGTGAAACTCATTTATGACCTTCTATATTTCTAATTCAACTAAAAAAACCAACAAGAAGCCTAGTGGGTCTTTCCAATACAATTGGCTTTCGGATATACAGTACTTCACCACATGCAACTTTAGTGTCCTAGATTTAGATGGGGATAAGTCATTCGGGCATTCAAAGGTCATCAGGTAAGACACTATGTCTTTATACCAATCTGATGAGGCAAAATTCTCTTCGATTTTGATTACAGTTATTTGTTCATCGATCTCCTTCATGTCCACACACTCTTCACATCTCTATAGGCCATTTATTCTGAGGGCTCTGAAATTTGATTTAGCTAAGAGCTTAGCCTAATCTTGTCCTTTTACTAGTCTCATCAGTTTTATCTCCAGGTCGAATTCTTGAATTTTAGCAAGCCACTATTCCCTTTTCCATCACAGTCAGACTGAACCAAAATGTCTTTTATGGAACTGGTGGGTATGTATGCAATTACCTTGGAATGTAACACGTAGGTTCTGAAAGCCTTTAACGCCTTCACCATAGCATATGCTTGCTTTTCCATTATATCGTATTTGAGTTCAGCGTCTCTAAGACTTTTACTAAAAAAGGCTATTGATTGCTCGAAACCTTCTTCATTTTTCTCGAGGAGTACAGCAACAAGTGTGTGTTCGGAGGTGAACGATAAAATCAAAAAATCTTTTAGATAATCAGGGCTTGCCAGTATGGGTGCCTCACTTATAACCTTCTTGATGCATGCAAATGATGCTTTAGCTTCTGCTATCCATTTCACTTCGTTGTTCTTCTTTATCATATATTTGATCAACTTCACAATTTCAGAAAAGTTTGGGATAAATCTCCTCAATAAAATTATTTTTCCTAAGAATGACTAAATCTTTTTTACATTCCTAGGGATATTTATGGTGTCTATAGATTCAACCCTTTTAGGATCAATTTTAATTCCATCTCGAGACACAATATGGCCCAAGAGTCTACCTTCTTTCATAGAAAAGTGAGACTTTTTGGTGTTTAAGGACAAACCAAACCTGTGGCATTTCTCAAACATCTTCTTGAGATGTATCAGATGATCTTCATCAGATTTAGAAGAAATGGTCAGATCATCAAGATAGATAACCACGAATGTTTCCCTCTCACTAATGAAAGAGATATCCATAACACATTGGAAAGTATCACTTGCATTCAGTAAACCAAAAGGCATCTTGTCATACATAAATGTACCCCAAGGGGTGGTGAAGGTTGTTGACATTCTTTATCGTGCTCGTTGACAACAATTTTATTGTACCCAGAAAACCCGTCGATCATCGACATCCTATTTTCTGCAACTACTTTTCCTAAAATGTGATCCATTTTGGGTAGAGGGTAATTGTCTTTGAGGAAGGACTTATTTATATTTCTAAAATAAACACACAGTCTGATCTCCCCACTTTTCTTTCTAATCGGGACCAGGTTTGCTACCCAGTCAAAGTATCTTAGTGGTACGATTATTTTTGCATCCAGGAGCTTTTTGACTTCCCTTTTGACCACGGGCAATAAAATAGGATTGATTTGTCTGAATTTTTTTCTAAAAGGTTTGACAACAGGCTTTAGCAGTATCTTGTGTTCAATCACAATGGTGTCATAGGTTCTCAGCTCTTCATATGACCAAGTGAAAATGTCTTTATACTGCTTGAGTAGAACAACATATTTAATTTTTGTCTCGGGAGGGAGATACTTTGATATTTTTACTATCCTAGACTCCTCTTTGGTCCCTATGTCATAGTCTTCAACCTCTTCTGGTTGGGGTTGCAAAGTAGATTTTAAGGGCATATCATTTTGGTCGAACAGTCTCTCCATAGGGATTAATCCCTTTGGAATCTGATTGTTCTTTAAAACCAACATGCGATGATTAGAGATCTTTTCCTGGAACCCTTGAGGATCCTCTCCCTCTTGCATGATCCATGTGTGGTCGTTTTGGTTTTCTTGGTCAATGTGAGTTTCGTCGAAGTCATCCACCATTTCGAGGAACTTCCTGATTTGTTCATCATCCTCAAACAATTGCCAGTGTTGGATGTTGTTTGGTATGGAAGGTCTGTTCCTCACCTCTATGTGGTACCTTAGTTTGAAAACTATAGGGGAGGCAAACATTGAGGCTTCTTTGGCTAATGAATTGGCTTGCAGGTTTTCAGCACGTGGGATGAAATGAACATTTACCGATGAGAAGAAATTTTCTATTAAATCCCAGGTGCAATTCCTGTAAGATCTCAATCTTGGGTGTTTGTCCTAGTATTGTCGATTTATTTGTTTCACTATCAACTCTGCGTCTCTATAGATTTCCAAGTTCTTTATGTTCAGCTTCCTGGCAGCTTCCAACCCTAATACTAGAGCCTCATACTCACATACATTATTGGTGTAGTCCATATCCCATTGAAGCCTGTAAGAGAAAGGAATAACAAATTCTTTTTTAGGTGCTATAAACAGTACTCCTGCACCTGCTCCTTCACATGACAAGGCACCATCAAAAAACATTTTCCAAATTCCAGTGCTATACATATTTTTGTTTATCTTTCCTGATTCATTTTCATCTATGTAATTATCTTCTGTAAAAATATTTACACCATCATCAAAAGACAAAATACAATTCCCTAGATCTTGATCGACAAGATAAACATGATAATTGTTAGGATTCTGTGGGTCGCTCACTGTGTATGCTAGCCTCGTTTCCTTGTATAGCCGAGTAAATTGTCCACCAAACACAGGAATCATGGCGTAGGCCATGTCTATTTGAAGAGACCCCCCAAGTTTGGCTCCCCATGACCTAGATAGTAGCAATCCATACTTCATAGGTATATCGACGATAAATACATCCATCAGGACGCTTTTCACTGGAACCTTTGCAAGAGTGACTACTAAATATTTTATCATACCCATGCACTTAACTCTCCTTGAATCAAAAGAGTAGAGATATCCATAAGGCCTGGTGATATCGAGGCTTAGTCTATCCATAATAGACTTGGGAATCACATTATGTGAGGCTCCAGAGTCTAGTATGTAGTTATGCAGTAATCGATCATGCACATTCAGGGTAATATAGAAGGGAGAGATTGTGTCTCTGGCACCCTCGAAATGTGAACCAAAATTTATATTAGGCTTATCGTCTTCCAAGTTTATCACGTCAAAGTGAATTTCTAGATCCGAAAAATCTATCATTTTGGTTTTCTGCTTTCGATACACAGGATTCTTTGCTAATTCGACCAGAGGGATTGGTATTTTGATCTTATTTATCTCATTTTCAAGGCTGAAACCTCCCCCACCTTTGTCTGTTTCTCTGGTTGAAACCTCAGACTCCTTATTTTCTAACTTATTTGTTTGTGCTGAATTATTTTCTGTGAGTTTATTTACCGACGTATGTGTTTCAGATATCTTAGTTTTTTTTGCTTGGGTCTCAACCTCATTTACTTTGGGATTCTGCGAATCTACCCCTTTTATTTTTCTATTACGTATCTCGGTCTCTTTTGGGGTAGGCTCGTATATTTTACCTCTAAGAAGAATTTTCTTGGGTTGAGGAGTTGACACAAGTTTTTTTTTAGGCCTCTGGATGTACTTATGTTGGACCTCAACCATTATAGAATCGGTCATTTCTTGATAGACAAAAACATTAGTGTTGTTTATGTCATCATCTTTATTTGACGGTTGCTCTATGTTCAAGTAATTATTGTAATCTTATTTAGTTAAATGAGGTTGTGTGCATTCATCACCCAAATTGTTTACGTCTTCTTCCATATCCTTGAAATCTTGCAAGTCATTTCCTCCTATAAAATTTTCATTTTTTAAAGGAGTTTGAATTTTCTGGTCTTAATTTTTAATTTGTCTTTGTTGATTTTGAGAGTTGGGGTTTCTTCTGAATTCCGTCTTAAGGAATGGATCTACCTTGGATTGATCTAGCTCCATTATGGAAATATTATTTGATAGCTCTTTAATTATCCTAGCCATATCATCCACTTTATCATATGAGGATCTACTAGGCCCTGAGGGTCCCACTTGTTCCCTAAAACATTTGGTTTTTCGATTTCCCGTTTCTACTTTTGTTTTTAATTTGCCAGAAGCCATCATGTTAGATTCGATCTCTACGACGTCATCTTGCATTCAGGTTAGGGTATCCCCTCTCCTTTCTCTCAATAGAAGTGAGAAATCGGTTTCGAAGGCTCCCACAAAGGTTACCTTGGCTACAGGTTGGGATGGTTTAACTTCGACTGGGATCTTATTATATAACTTGTTAAACCTTTGAATGAATTCCATAATAGTTTTCGATTTTTTTTTCTTTAAAGACCCAAACTCGGTCAAATAGTACAAATGGTCTTTTCTTTCGCCCCATTGTCTAAGAAAAGAGTGCTTCTAGGGCATCATAGGATAATATTGAACCTGTGGGTAGACATCGAAACCAAGTTTGTACCTGTCCTTCAAAAGTCTGAACAAATAACCTCGAATATACGTCTTCGTGTTCGAGACCTAGGATATCTGTGAGCTGATCAAATAAATTTATATGTTCAGCCGCAGTCAAGTCCCCTTCCCCTGTAAATTTAGGTAAGTTTTTCATGTAGTTTTCAGGAATGTCGTGAAGAGGGACAGGCAGGACAAGAGGTGCATATCTGGTATCTACTTTAGCGAAAACCCTGGGAGGCGAGGGTGTCCCTTGGTCCCCCCTCCTCCTCTTGGAGCCCCTCCACCTCCTCCTCCTAAAACCCCTCCACCTCCCCCTCTGGTGGCCACAATCGATACTATTGGATAGGAAAATGGTGCATTATACAGAGGGTTCTAGAACACTAAAAGAGAATCTTTAGCTTCTTCGAGAGACGAGAAAATTGAACAAGGTGGAAAAGGGATGTGAGGACTTGGTTCCTCAGATTTGCAAGAGATGTAATCAAGGGAACCCGCGGGCATGGAATATGAGTATATGGCATACTCTTTGAGACTCTGTGGCATCACGAAATCTAACTGAAGAGTCGGTGGGATATCGATCGTTGTTAAATTTATTGAGGGATTTTCACCTTCATGTACGCCAAAAGTTGTCGGATAAATTTCATTTTTAACTTCAAGGAGATTCGTGTGAAGTTAAAGTGTTGGGTTGAGGGTTTTAGGGGGGGATTCATGTGAAGTTAAAGGTTCAAAAGAAATCTTAGCCTTGGTTTGTGTGTGCCTAAGCTGGTAGACTGCAGTGTTTGGCTTAAGGGAACCTCTTGTTTTCAGTATTTTTTCGGGATCGGAAACGAGCGAGGTCTGTTTACCATCAAGGTTTTGTCTGGTGTTCCTTCGATCGGATGCCAGCTTACTTAAACATGGATTCACCAAGTGAATGATAAAAAATTTCCTTTAGAAGGTGTTCACTCTTTGTTCACTATCAAAGGGTAGAAACTTGCAAAAATGTCGTTCTCCCAGGGAAAAGGTTTCGTAACTTTGGCCCCCGGCAATGACGCCCGGCAATGACGCCATAAAGATGTTGTTCTAGAGTTTGTACTTAAGGCTAAAAGTACAGGGTCTCGGCATCCGAAAGTGAGTAAAATATAAAAAGGGGAAGAATCAACCTTCAGGAAAGGAAGCTAAGGCTAATTTCTAAGTTGTCTCTGTCTCTCTTCCAAACGTTCCTGGATGCTTATATTCCATTCAATTGTGGTCCATGAACATTTGAGTTCTACCTAGGTGATGGCAGTTTTAAGTATGGTGTCAAAAAGGTTTAAAGCGATGATGGTTTGATCCGATAGGCCAGGTTCAATGCTGGGTTGTCTTGCAACGGGAACAGTCATGGAGGAACATAGATTGAAAAGAAAGTTCAAGGTTTAAAATGCTACTTCAATTTTTTGACCGTATAAAGAGAATTTTTGAATCCAATGTTAAATGTAGAACACAAACCAAAGGCCTTCTCTCATAACTGAGTTAACTTTTTAAAGAATCATGTATGAAATGTGAGAAAACATTAAGTTGTCGACAATGCAAGGCTCCCATCAAGGGAGAATCTCACCCTCTAAACAGAAGAAGAAAAAGACAAGAAGAAATCTGACGAAGCTTAAAATATAGAGATCTAAAAAGTTCACAGGTCTTGTACCTGCTGAGAGCCGAAATAGAGGAAAAACTTCAAATGATTAGACAACTAAACAATTGGTCACCACAGTAGAAGTTGTACTAAATTGTAGCTAAGCATTCATCAGAGATATATTTGCGAAATGAAATTTAATATAAGATAATAGAGAAAACAAAACTCATAACTTAGTCTTCACGAAATCAGGAATCTTCGGATTTCTTTGTATTAATTTTCAAAAGGAAAAAAATCTTTATTACAATCGGCCAAGAAAGATCCAGCCCCCTGTTCTCACTTCAAAATGCATATTTATACAAACTTCTAAACATTCAAATTTCAATTGTTCCAGAAGTTTTCAGTTACAAAATGGGAAATTTAAGTGTTTCACTTCTTTGTCTTTGTCCTCCTTCATGTGGGAAGAGCACCTTCCTTTCTTTACTCTTATTTCTCCAGAAATAGAACAGAATAACACTTGTCATCATTTGACTCCAGACACCTGCCCTTTTGCCTACCCAATGCGATTGACACACTTTTTGATCAATTGGGCTATCAATTTTGAAGGCTTTGTTTGGTTGTTTTCCACAAAAGTGTAACAATCCTTCGCTAACTGTGGAAACCTTTCTCCTACTTGTCGGTCTTCAGTGATGATAGAACATAAATGTACACTTGGTTTTATTAACCATTTATCCACTTGGATTAATCAATCTGGCTTATCTGTGATATTTCAGCCTGCTCTTTTTCCTCATTCTCCTTGATATCGAGCAGGTGCTTGGCTATATCGATCTAGCCCAGTGTCCCATTGCTTCTTTCCCTATCGAGATCCAACAAACTTTCATTTATCAAGTCGAAAGTTTCTTCACAAAAGTTTCTCATTTCTTTAGCTTGTTCTCTATTTTCTGATATATTACACTTCCACGCCTTCAACAAGATATTTCCTCTGGTTTTCTCTAGGATGGAAAGTATGGAACTATTGACCATTTATTTTTTTGTTGTGGCTATAACAGCCTCTTGGAAAGTGACCCGAGCCTCCCTAGCTTCTCTTTCTCTCAAAGAAATGTCTTTCAATGCTTGGTCAATGGTCTGGCAATGGTTTTGGACGGCTTCCACTTTAGCAAGTAAATCTGGTTGAGCTACTGACTCTCTCTTTTGGATCTCAATGGCTTGGGATTGGAATATCCTGATATCTATAACTTGGCTCTCAATAGAATTCAAATTTACCTATAACTGCCTTATCAGTTCTTCTTTTTGGCTTAACTGTGCTTGGTTGGTCTGGGCCGACTAATGTATTTTCTCAAGATTGGATCTGAGCTGCTCGATTTCCTTTTGATCGGCTGCTCTGGCTTTCTCTAGACCTTTGTTCACCTGATCTCTGGAATTTTCCTCTATTGTAGCCAGCTTAGCCTCCAATTTATTGATCAAGCGGTTCTTCCACTTTAACTGTTCCTTTAGAGATCCAACAGAATATTGGTTGGTTGTAGCAAAATCCTCCAACGTCCCTGCTATCTGAGTGGTGAATTCCTCCTTTTTCATGGCCTTCCCATCCGCTAGGATTTTGAATTTTTTGGCTATTGTGCCCACTTCTCGGTAAATTTCTTGCTTCACAACGGCCTTTCTCTTCTTATCGAAGAAAAATTCATTCAAAGGAAACTCTTCTACAATAATGGGCGTTAGTTCTTCACCGAAAATCCATCCCATGTCAGGGGTCCCCTTTGTGAACTGTAGGGGAGTGATATAAGTGATGGGACTGTCGATTTCCTTGGATGGTTTCTTTGGGATAACAACCGTGTATAGATTGCTTGATGCGGGTGACGGCGTGACACTTACCCTTTGTGGGAATATTTCTTCTTGGCTCTAGACTGACTCGCCCGGTACAACTGCTTCTGGGCTTCCTTCCTCTAAGTTGGGGATTTCGACTTCCTGTTCTGGGTTCCTGGTTTCCTCTGTCTTTTCCTGATTTTCCTCCCAGTAAGGACCTGAATATTTTGATCCCTTGGCTTCCATTTGCTATATATCTATAGTCTGTGGGTTCTTACCCTGTAAAACGGGGGAAGGCGGCTCCACTGGTGTTCTTGAAATTTGAAGAAATCTGCCATATCCTCGGGTGACAGGGCTTGAATCCGACTTAGGACCTCAGCATAGGATTTCGTACCTCAAAAGGTGTCATCATGAGGTAAATTCTCATGTTCGTATCTTTTCAGGCCGCAATTCACCATGTGATTACTCAGGACCTTATGTGGGCCATGTTTCTTAAACTCGATGTTGACCAATTTAAATTCCTCCAAGGCCGTAGCCTTGGATTTGGCGTGTCCGAAATCTAATAAAGCATATGTATTAAAATGAATGGGGAAGGGAAGCCATACCATCTTCGAAAAACCTTTGAGCTCTTTGCTTATTCCACCAAGCATGGTTTTCCTGGTGATTTCGCGACATACTAGCTTATCCGACACGAATAGTGGTAGAGCATATGGGGGAATGATGCACCGAAAACCATGATGTATGAAAACTCCGCTTCTACATATTAGTCATCCACACTACTCAAGTTGGTCGCGATGCTATCTGAAATCTTGGGAGGTGGGTTATTGAAGATGGAGACATGCAACAATACCATTACCCAATTGAAAATCTCGTATATGAATTATTTGTCCTTATCCTCCCAAAGTTTCAAGTGATAGACATGAATAGGCTCAGCATTAGATGGAGTCCAGATCTAGTTCATTAGAGGGAAAGGAATCATGAAACAAATAGCGTCCATGATGTAGGTGGACATGAAAAATGAAGTTTCTTTCCCACTCACTTTCTACACTTGATATTCGATAATTCGACTGATTAGACTGTCCGACAACAGTTTGGCCCAGTCGAAAGAAAAACCTTCAGTGACTGTATGAATCAGAGGCACCCACGAAAGGAAAAAGTGTGTGGTGTCCTCCCTCTTATACAACCTATAGGACATCATTTCTATATACCTAAATGGCAGCTCTAAGGAGGAGATTGAATAAATTCTGTTACAATCCGCCCTGAATTTTGTGGGGTACAAAACCCAATCCTTGATCAGATCAGATAAGTTTCTGCCATATTGCTCGCATTCCTTCCCCTTGAAACCTTCCAGAAACTCGACATTGTACACGAATTTTGGTGTGGGTGACAACTGATACATTTCCTGCGAATGTTCTCGTCTAAAAGTACCAATCGTCACCTTCTGCTTGCTGATAATAGTCCTAGTTAGGATATCCACATGGTCTAGCTCCCATCTAATCATATCATAATAGGGAAGGAGTCATGGCCTTGCTACTATTTTGTGCATCTCTACTTGAATGATGATTTTGTATTTGGTGGCCAAATCATCCTTCTCGTTATCCCTAGAATCATCTAGACAATTCACCGATTCGGACTGAAGAATGTTGGAGATGTATGTCCAAGTTTTGATAGTATTAATACTTCGGGGTGAAGTATCGGAAATGGCATTTGAGCCCTAACCTAAAATCTCGACAGCTGCCTTGGACGCTTTTCATGGAGCCATGATAGAGAACTCTGTACTCAGATCTCCTGTAGTAAGAATTGTAAATATAGATAGAAGTTATCTTGATGAAAAAGCTCTGCGTGAAAAATAGAAATAAAATTGAAATAATGAAAGAAACTCCCTTGCTTTGATATTTCAACTTTGCGTGAGTCCTTGCTGACAGAAAAGTCAAGTTGTTTAATGGAAATATTTAGGCATGAAACGAGATCTCATTTTCCATTAACTCATCAAGATTCAAATCAATGCCATAAATCTTTAAAAAATTTGTGATAATAAAGAAATGCGAAAACATTCAAAAATATCATTCGTAGACTGTGTATGTTAAAGGTCCTTTAAGGAATTAATTAACTAACTTAAGTCCCTTCAATTTTGTACTTTCATCCCTTGAAACCTCTTTTCATCATTCGTCGTCTCGGATGATTTTGTTCTTAGTCTTGGAGTCCAAAATACCTGAAATTGCGATGGTGCGATTTAGCCTTTTACCTGTGACATTGCCCAAGCTTTTAGTTAATCCATGTCTAAAGAAGGAAATCGCGACTTCATGGATCGGAGTCGCGAAGATGCGGATTTTGGAGGGAGCAATCACCGAGTCGATAAAGCACGATAACGTTTAAGAAAGGTTTAAAGGATTTACTCTTGACACTAACCAGGGTAACTTTTGGAACCGTTTCGAGACTTCGCATATCAGAGTTTGAAAACCATGCAACCTTTAACTCTTGAAGTGTGATAGCATGAGGTAATAAAAGTGATAAAATTTATTAACGGTTAAGTGATGGCGATTTAGAACTATAACGGCCATCGCCACTTCGCATGTCGGGATACTAAGGCTTTCAGTCGGTAAAGATCATGAAGTAAAAGACAGCCTGAAAACCAACTTTTGATTTTAAGAATTATATTTCAACCACTTGGAAAAGGTGGCTCCAACAAAACCATTCAGGCCTTCAAGGGAAATAATTCTTTTCTACTTGCTAATAGTGATGGATCAGACCTATCAGGGGGACCCATAAATGCCAGGATGCTAAAGCATTACTTGCCACCTCAGTAGAGAGATCACGATTCCATTCCATTGTATATATCATTTCTTTTACAAGTCTTTAAGGTGTAGTTGTTTTTGTTTAGGTGCTTGAAGCCCACGGAGAAGGTCCTAAGATAGTGAAAATGTCATCAAAATTTCTGAAATAAAGCAAGTCAAATAACAGAAGAAGCTCTAGAAGAAATTCTTCAAGGCGATAAGAAGCAAAATTCTTGGCATCTCGCAAGGAGGATACCATCCCCAGGAGGAGCCACTATTATAAACCTATAATTTATAGGATCAACTGTTGATTTCATTTTTGTCCCTTTAGTGTTTTTGACTTGCAGAGATTACTACATTCTGAAAAAGAAAGAAAAGAAAAGAAAAAGAAAGAAAATAAAAAGAAAATGAGAAAAGAATAAAAGAGGGCATAAAAGAAATTAAATAAAGCCCCATGAAATAACAATGGCTTTATCCATATAGTCTAAGCATGGCCAAGTCCTTTTAAATTGATGTTGATAAGATTAATGAATAAGCTTGGCTAAACTTTTTAATCTTGGCCAAGTAGATAGGCTAGCTAGTGAATAAATTTGACCAAACTGCCTAATCTTGGTCAAATAACCCTAAGGTAGAGTAATTTCTTAGTCAACCAGTTTAATCTTGGCTAAATGTCATAGGGAATTAGGTTAGAACTTAGGCTAGAGCATAGGTTGGTTGGCTTGATTTCAATAAAACATGCATGATGATCGATGTTGATTCATATCTTTGAAGTTTGAAAGTATGTTGCTTGACCCCGATGGTGATAAAAGTGGGGAAAGCTGAGAAAACCCACAAAAAGGCGCAAGCGTAAGTTTGCATTGTAGATATGATTTTGCGATGGTATATTAAACATAGCACACAGATGAACATTTGAGACACCAACATTTAGATCTACGGTCAACAAGTTTTTTCGGACCCCACCCCGACGATTCTTCCT
>JZKD02S1785693.1:1471289-1483694 GCA_000966675.3 Picea glauca | reverse complement strand
CTTCTCTTGCATAAGTTTATCAATGACCATTTTTATGCATTTTCTACGAGAGCTAGGTTATTGGCTTTAGGAGGATGCCACTGTTGTTAGAGTTGATCTCATTCTTGGCAAGGCATGACCATCTCAGCTCTGTCATAAATCTTTTTCCAATGAGAGCTCTATGCATGTGATTCTTGTGTGAGAAAGAAAATGGGGAGCACTTTAAGAGTAGAGATGGAGAAATTTAACAATAAGAATATTCAATTATAGAATTTGAATATGGAATATCTTCTTGTGGATAGATATCAGTGCACTGATGTGTCATGACAAAAACCTACGGGTATGGAAAAGAGCACTGACAGAAATGGGATAGGAAAGAGAATAGTACAATTTGTTTTTACCTTTCAAATTTAGTGTAGTTGAATGTCTAAAGGGAGGCAACTATGAGATAATTTAATTACCATGTATTAGTGGAAGTCCCGAGTAAACAAGTTATTTTTTTGAAAGAAGTCATCCTTCATAGGATGAATGGTGACAACTCTATCACATATTATCTCAATGACTATAACATTTTTGTGAGTAAGTGACCCTTCATTGATATTAAAATTTCTAAAGATGATAGATGTATTAATTAGTTATTTTCTTTTACGAATTCATGGGATAATCTTGTTTTGGCCATTGGTAGGACAACATCATTTACATTAATATTCGAGGATTTCAACCAATTGTAGGCTTCTCACCCTATCGAGTAATTAAAGAAGGGAGAATATTTGTATATCGAATAGTTAATTGAGAAATCATATATGTGTGTGTGTGTGTGTGTGTGTGTGTGTGTGTGTGTAAGGAAATAAATTATTGAAAAGATAATGGAAACAAAAAAAACTCCCCTCTCGAAAAGAAAGTCTTGTGAAATACCTTTGGTTTCTAAAAGGAAGGGGCCCTCTCCCTCCTTGCATGCTTGTTATCATAAGAAATGAGGAAAAAATCCACAGAGGGTCTAACAAAATATGCCTTATTTATGTGAGGTCATTCTTGTTAGGGTCCTATAATATAGTCATATGTTCTCCAGTCATCATGTTGAGAATTTTTCTGATTAGGTTGAAAAGGATTTCATGATAAGGTGCTCAAAGGTAAGATGGGTTATTTTTTAAATCATTTTCACTCCTAGATATCTCAAGAGCTCCTTGCCACCATCCTACAAACTCAAAGGGAGAAAATCTGTAAAAACAGAGGGTTTTTTTTTGCATTTGGGAGCAGTGCGACCCTTCTGTGTGACCCTTATGTGCAGTGCAACCCATAGTGCGACCCGTCTAAGTAAGGTTGGAAAATTCATCTTTTGGAGGCCTTCCCATGGGTATTTTTTCGAGTTTGATGGCTCGTTGGAAAGTTGACACGTGGGGCTGCTTGACCTAGTCTCCATAATTCAAAATGGACTCCTAAAAGTTTTCCAAAAAAAACCGTGAAACTGGTGCGACCCATCTGTGTGTTGGCGCGACCCATCTGTGTGTTGGCGCGACCCATCTGTGTGCTGGCGCAACCCATGTATGGTGGTTGCTACGCTTCTATGTGTTTGGCAAAATTTCGAAGTTTCTTAGTTTTGGTCAAACCAAAAGGTTGTAATATGGTGTGTAAAAGAGTTATAATATGTAACCATGGTAAATGAGGGTGGATCAATGTCATTTTCATGCAAATGTTGAAATCATTAAATGTTTTTCAAAGGTCAAAGGTCAGTTGAGACAAATTTGGGAGTTGGTTCAAACCTCCCAAATTTTGTGTTTTGTTGTAGATCTTTTTGGAATTTGACCCTGAGATCATGCATTCGACCCCTAAGTGGAGGAGAGGTATTTTTTCATCTATATGAAGGCCAAATTTGAGAGTAGAAGTGTTGGACCTGAAAGGAGGATGGTATTGAAAAATTACCATCTATTGTATAGAGGTTCACTGGGTTGTAAGTGACTCTTTTTGGATGAATACAAAGACATTTTGTTCTGAGATTTGTGTGTCATAGTCATGTGGTGACGTGCTTATCGATGCAACTTGTTATTCTCTAGTTTCATATTATGTTATATTTCTTTATTGTTTATAAGAATATTATGTTCAGGATTTGTCTCAAACACTCTGTTTAGGATTTAAACAATATTTATGTTTTCTTCTGAAATTTGAATGTAGAATTCAGATAAGCTTTGTTCTGCATTTGAATTAAAACCTAGTCTATTCTTCTTGTCCATCTCAAAAAATATAAGGATCCACTGACATGGATACCTTTCCTTGTCGCATATGCTCTATGTTATTCATTCATTTAATCACCTTTAACCTTTTGACTCCATTTTTCCCAATGGGCCTCTTTTGTTGTCTTAATGAAAAACTCAAAAAACAAACCTTCTATCCTCATAACTAGCCTAATACCCAATCCAAACAAAGTTAGATCATACAGAGAGATCCCTCTCTGAGTCTTGGATGGATAGATCCTTGACTCCAAGTGGTTTTGTGGTTACCTCTGTCAATTTCTCCTTCAGCCTGAGAAATTATAGAGTGATAACATAATGGCGACCGTACTGGGGAATGTTCCTCATAAAGCATAGCAAGTTCCAGATATAATTACTGATGGTGGACAGTGATCAGACACAAGAAGGCTGAATCATTTACCTGGCAACTCCAATCAACTCCAGATCAGTTCCAATTCGAAGACTCCACTGGAGGAAGAACCTCAAACATGACCAAGCAATCTGGAAAGATCAAGTATTCAAGCTCAAATTGTATTCAAGACATTGTTGGCTTTATCTGTAATTATTTTTTCTCTTATTATGATCTTGGTCAAGAGTATATTGCTGAAATTCATAATGATCAGTTTCAAGATGAAAAGCCTCAAAGGATTATGCCCATCCCAGATACACCTGTAGAAATCCTACTGAGACATGAGCCTCGTGCTTTATCTCCTACTCTTGTTAAATCTCTAGATGGTTATAAGCCCCCTGATTTACCTCCTATACCTGAAAAAGTCCCAAATAGATATAAGCCCCTAGATTTTCCTCCTATTCTCCATGACCTCCCCACCAATTACAACAATAATCTACCCAGGTTTGATGGAGAAATTGTCAAGATCACTGCTGAAAAACACATTCAAAATCTTGAGGACTTTCTTGATCTATTTGAGGTAGAAGAAGATGATTTTTGTCTCAGGATGTTTTCTCTATCATTGCAAGGTAAAGTTAAAAATTGGTTTAAGAATCTTCCAGCTGCAAGAATTAGCAATTTTCATGAATTTACGGAAGTTTTTCTAGATAGATGGGTGATCATGATAAATGTATTTCTCATCCTAAAAGAGTATGACCACTTGAAAAGACATCCGAGGGAGATCGTGAAACATTTTTCATCTAGGTTCAATAAGGTGTATCATTCAATACTTGTTGATATAAGGTCACCACCAGGATTAGCTCACTTATGTTTCCCAGATGCCTTGAATCCTGAGATGGCATTCCAATTAAGAGAAAGGAACAATGAATCCCTTGAAGAAATGCAAAATGTTGTAGTTGATGTGCAAGTTAACCTGTTGAACAAAAAGACAAAATTAGAAGCATTGATGAAAGACAAAATAGAAAAAGAATAGGCAATATCTTAAAAAATGAAACTAAACATTCTAACCAACACAGTCAATGAAGTGATAAACAAGATTAGCAGAAAAAAGGAATTTGATGTTCAAAGACCTCATGTTCCATTAGTTCCAAAGAAAACAAGAAGCAATTTACCCAAGCATTTTGTAGCTCGGCCTCGGTATCCTAAACCACCAAATGATTACATCATGTATTCAATCCATGATACAACCAGAGATGAAGTTCAAAATCAAATGGTGACGGAAAAACCTCCTGAGATGATGTGCATGTTTGATGACCTTTCATATGTAGATGATTTTCCGAGATATGATAATCAAGGGGATGCTTATGTGGTTGAGGTTGATGCTGACTGTTCAAAGCAACCAACATTATTTTCATGGGAAGAAGCCCAGTTATCACAATGAGAAGATAACAACCGAACTCTGCATACGAAGAAAGACCACAAGGAGGAAAATGTAGAAAGTTTTACAGTAAATGAAAAATGCATGCCCCTATGTTTTGCCTCATTCCTAAGAGAACATTGCAAGTAGATTGTAAATATAAAGGATGAGGAATATTCTAATGCATTGATTGAGGAAAACAAGGATGATACAAAACTTGCTTCAGATCCAAAGATGCATCGCTTGAGTCTTTTTGAAAGTCGAACCTCAGGTGAAATCACAGAGCCCATGATAGGTGATGAGCTAATCCATTTTGATTCCATGCCCCTATGCTTTAGTTCATTTCAGATTGTGAGAGGGAATCTTGGTAGTATTCTAGTTGAGAATCACAATGTAAATCATGAAGTGCTAGTAGAACCAATGCCACAATCATCTAAAGCATTATATGACCCTATAGACGATATGCTGGATGGTTTGTGTTTCCAAAGTCAGGTTTCATGTACCCCTAATGATTTCAACAAATGTTATGATATGGATATGATAAGACAATCATCTTCAACATTGTGTTCAGCAGAAGTATCATTTCAAAGCCCATCAAAAAAGTTGCAACCATGTCAGGAAGCACACGAGGATGTAAATAGAATAAATACAAACCATGGGGTTGAGTTGGTTAAATTGGAATGCCAAGAAGTAGGTCAAGTCTATCTTGATCCTATAGATATCTATATGAAAAAAAAAATCATCATAGGGAAACTTTTCCTTTCCAGCATTTATGTTGCTTTGAAGGTTTATCAAACTTCCTATGATGATGACCAGGCTCACAATCACTTTCAAGTATCACTGACAAATATATTTTTGAGTAGGGTGAAAAAAAGTGAAAGAGCCAAGGGGAAAGATTAAATTCAAGCATTCTTAGGTTAGAATAGGATATATGTGCATAAATAAGATCATTAGATCAATATCTTTTAAATTATCAGATTTGTTGTATGCAAATAAGCTTGCTGGGAAAGCATGTGATCTATTTTATTTTAGTTTTATTTCAAAAGCTCAGTCAAAGTCAGAATGAATAATCAACTGGTTTTCAGTCACTAATCTGCAGGACAGATCAAGATACAGGTTGTGGGATCATACCAATGGATAAGTCACTAATTTACGAATCCAGAGATATGATATTCTTGACACCTCCTCAGGAGCTTCCATCGCCAATTGGAGCCTATGCTAGGGTCCTATAATATAGTCATATGTTCTCCAGTCATCAAGTTGAGAATTTTTCTGATTAGGTTGAAAATGATTTCATGATAAGGTGCTCAAGGGTAAGATGGGTTATTTTTTAAATCATTTTCACTATTAGATATCTCAAGAGCTCCTTGCCACCATCCTGCAAAAGGAGAGGCTAAGGCCAAGAGCCTAATTATTGATGGGATAAAGGACCATGTGCTCCCACATCTCTCAGGAAAATATGAGACAAAAGATGTGTGGAAACCTCTAAGTGACCTCTACCAAAAAAAAAATGAAAATAGAGTGATGGATCTGCACAAGCAATTGTGTGGGACCAATATGGCCAAAGGTTAGGGTGTAATACCCYATCTTACCAGAATAACTCAAATTAGAGATGAACTTGATGYAGTCGGGGAAAATACTAAAGATCCTGAGTTGGTGCATATTGCTTGTTAAGTTCCTGAATAGATCTACAAATATAATCACCACCAATATTGATTATATTTGTAGATCTATAATCAAWATTGCTTGGTGCATATTGCTTGTTAWGTTCCTGAATAGATCTACARATATAATCACCATCGTTCTCCTKTTGTGGAAWAGTAAGGGAGAAACTGTTGCCTCGTGGTTGAGGCTCTTATAGGTGTAGCGGAAAASTYGGATACCTAATTTTCGTATTGGATGTAGTAAAAGACATATCACACATTTTATTGCATTTAATAATGTGATTATAAGTAGTGCATATTTATGCAAAAAAAACTATGATCTTTAAGTTACAAGAACACTTTATTATTTGCTACATGATGTTACACTTCATTATTTTCTACATGATGTTAAATTCTAGAGGAGTGTAGTACATAGAAGTATTTATATTTTAAAGGTGTAGTGAAATAAGTTTTCATTATTGTTGATGAGGGAAGAAGTAGGTGAGATAGTAAGATCTACAATATGTAATGAGGTAGGTAGGATTTTCATAAATATGGTTATGATTAGAAGTTCTCGAATATCCATTCTTAAAAAGGTGATACAAAGTAGTATGTTTGCACATCTAGCGATTTTCATAAGAGCCCACATAATGATATCGAGGAATGTTAAAGGAAAATAATGTGTCCTTAAAAGTCATGACATAGCCATGTCCATTCTTGAAATGAAGAGAAGGTAGTTATATGAGGTTCAAATTGTTGATGCAAGTTGTGTATGTGTCTTTCTTCAAGCCTCTACACAGAGATATTATGATGGGAAGATTTCAACCATCCACGACAATGAGTACATAGAAATATTGGGTACTAAGGGTGAACTCGATGAGCCTAAAAGGTGGCATGGTTTTGGGACCTTTATAGGAGTGTTGGCCTTTGAAATCACTTGTGGCCCAAAGGTCCCATCCTTGGTGACCCCACATTCAGACCAACCTACTGTATGGAGTAATGATTGAAAATGCACAACCATAGAAACCATGTATTCAACCCAACCAAATTAAGGGATAGGAAATTGACAAGGCTTGCCAATGCACTATATGGAATCTACAAATGACGAGAAATGTAATCACTGTAGTAAAAACACCACTTCATCATTTACACACAACAAAACATAGTCACAACAACATGCAAATTATAATTATTTAAGTACCATTAAAATATGTGAACCAAAATGTCATGAAATACATAGATTTTTCTAACCAAAAACACACTTTGGGAATAGGAGGAATACAACAAGATTTTAAAATATTAATCATTTCATCTAAAACTTTGCATACTACTTTAAAACACATTTTTAAATTTGAAAACTATGAATGGAACTTCATGTTTTTCAAATATCCAAAGGCTAGAGACACAGACAACCTAGGTAGCTATAAACCATTTTGGACATCTCTCATGTGATTTTTAATAAGTAAATGGATTTCTATTTTGTGTATGATGAAGTTGACTAATAGAAAATTACATACAAAGTATTTGTTAACATATGAGATATGGATAATAGTAAGAACCACATTTTAGTATTTGGTTTAGTATGTGTATGTTTTTTTAAGTTGAGTATTGATCATACAATTCACACAAATTTTATTTATTTTCATAATTCTTTATAGTTATGGATATTTTAGATGAGTCATTAAGACTAGACTTTTTTTTGTTCGCATAAAATTAAGTATGCAAATTTTTTAAGTAGTTTAAGTTTATGAAATAAGCCTATATTAACAGTTTGAATGGTTAATTTTATGAAGTAAGCCTATATTAACAGTTTGAATGATTCTTTCATTAAATTTGTGTTGAAAATATAATATTGGTTTTATCAAAAATTTAAAATAATAAAAACAATCAATTTATACTTGTGATTTGTTCCAAAAATCATGGTACACAAGTTTTCACATACTAACAATGCGATGGGTATTTCAAATCCATTGAAAACTGGATATATTAAATCTTCACAACTTTCTTATTCTTAATCCACCTCTTTCTTCAATTTCCCATAATCCACCCCTACATGCATTACACTCTCCCTACAAAGTCCAATCATGCTTATTGTTGTCTTAACCTTTATTAGTGGAGATACATTAATACAACAACACACTATTTGGTCATGCTCAATATAAATGTTATAGCTTAGATGTAGAGTTGTATATCACTATTTGATTTAACCAAGGGTTACAACATTTGTGGTCATTTTTCATCCATGATCATATGCATATATTGCTTAAATAATCATTGAAACTTGATATGTTAAGATGTTTGTTATATTTTCATTACAAAGCTAAAAACACCCATTAATGACTTATTTAATAACAACCTCTACTATTTTTGAAAAATCAAATTTCCTATAATTATAATATTATAATGATAATATTATGAAATTAATTATTATTTAATAATAAAAAATAAAATAATAAAATCAATTTATTAAATATGTAACAAACTTCCTTGATAAGTGGAGTCAAAATTTTAATTTATCCAAAAATTTAATCAAATTTTATAACATTTAAATTGATTTAAAATTTAACATGTGGAAAAAAAATTAGAAAAACAAAACTTAAATCATAATAAAATTCAATCCTTATTTGAACATTTATAATTTCAATCGAAATCCCTTTACTACTAAACTTATTTCCAAAACCAAAAGTATATTAGAATTGCAAATGCAGAAAACATAATTCACATATGATAATTAACAATCATACAGATAAGAAACACAGGGATTCACGTGGTTCACCCAAACGTTGGGCTATGTCCACCAAGAATAGGCATCGATTGTCTTATTATTTAGATCATGGAGATTACAACAGACTTGCAAGTTCTCACTCTGTCTTTCTCACTATCTCTATGGGCTTACATGTATTTATACACATTTACAAGAAACTGATTATTAAATGTAATCCTTATCCATATTCTAATTTGGTCTGTTTGGTTGTAACCAATGCAGATTAATAGGATCCAAATCCATCCTTGAAGGAATTTGTTGTCACCAAATCCTAACAATATCCACCTTGAAAACAATTAACCTGATACCTTACTCCTTCCTTTTGTTCATCACCTTTTATACAAACCAAGAGAAGCCAAGCACCACTGCAACTTCTCTAATAAAACTAGTTTCATGATCTCGCCTGTGTGACTTACACGAGTTTGGATTTCTTGAGGGGTCACTCCACCTCCAACATGTTTTCCACAACTATGTTTTGAGACATATTTAGTGATAGATCTCCTCCTATACAAAACACCTGTAAAACATACATTACAATTATCATAGAACATCTCGGTGTAACCATTATAGGTGACATTGGTGCTTCTCAAACGCTGAAGCACCCATTTCACTGCAAGACCTAAATTTGTCACGTATCTGACAACATCATTAGCATGTGAAACATCTAGTCTTAACCATTTCATCACATACAATAGACCTCCTATTGAACTTACATGAGACATAATCTTCTCTTCTTTATAGACATGACCTATGCTTGAAGAAAAATTATAATTCAAAGCAAGAGGGGTAAAAACTGGTTTTAAAATGTTCATACTGAACTCCAACCACAACTTACCATTACCATCTCTGTATACTTCCATGCCCATAATTTGTTTTTCTTCTCCTTGATCCCTCATCTGAATTGTCCTGTCCACCTGAGTCATTTTCATACTGATTTTATCCATGCTTTGGCTTGCATCGAGCATATCATCAAAAAATAACATCAAGATTGTGAATGTACTATAAACTGTATATTCACTCCTACCCTTTGAAAAATTCCGACTCACTATGAAGGATTCAAACCTCTTGTATATTTGCCTCGATACCAATAGGCCATACAATGAATTATCTAGCATGCAAACAAATTTACCGTTGCGATCTTGAATCAACCCTTTTGGTTGTTCCATACATACTATATCTCTGTCAATGATGACCTTGTGAGAAGTAGGATCCCACACACAATATCCCTTTATACCACCACCATAACTTGCAGAGATATAAAACAAGCAGGAATTCGAAAAAAAATATTTTAAGTCTGGAAATGATTTACTGCTTACCAGTAACTGCAATTCTTTCTTGCTCTTATGACCTTGATGCTTCTACCATAAACAAGAAGATACATTTGTCACTTTAGATGCCACTTCAGTACTCCCTTCCATCTTATAAAGGTTATCAACCTTTGTTGCCTTCATCACTACTAAACTACCTTTCGACATTGTGAGTGCTCCACCTTGACCTGTATACTTATATCCACAAGAATCCAACACTCCTAATGAAATCAAATTTGATTTAAGCTCAGGTACATATCCAACATATGTTAATTCCTTAACAATACCATCAAACATCCTGATTCTAATACTGCCAACCCCAATAGCTTTACAGGGAATACCATTTCCCATAAACACTACACCCTCATCAATAGATTGGTAAGAAATGAACCAATTTCTATGTGAGCACATATGGTGGGAGGCACCTGAATCTAACTGTCATTCTTCTTGATATTGTAAATTACTAGAAACAGATAAAACTTGATCATTCATACCTGAATTTGTTACAGCCAAATTTTCTTCCTTCATAGAGTTTTCCTCAAATTTCTTTCTCTTCTAGCAATCTTTCTTGATATGTCCTGTTTTTGCACAGTACCAACATTTTTCCTTACCCTTTTTGTATCTTGACTTAGATCGAGAAAAACTTCTCTCATTCTGCTCTTTAGTTCGACCTCTGACAAGCATTGCCTCTGAAGTTGAGGTTTCTTTACTAGATTTTCTCCTCATCTCTCCAGCCAACAAATCTCCCACAACAGAGTCATAATCTAAAACATCTGCTGAGCTAAAGCTAATAGAGGTGACTAGATTATCCCAAGACTCAGGCAACAAACACAATAGTGTAATAGCCTTATCTTCATCTTCTAATTTTACTTCCATACTAGTCAATTGAACTATAAGGGTATTAAAGGTATTTAAATGGTCAACAACTTTTGTACCTTATTTCATCCGCAAACTATACAACTGTCTCTTCAATTAGATTTTGCTCGTCAAGGACTTTGTCATATATAGACTTTCCAAGTTGCTCCATAAGCCAGATGGTGTATGCTCTCCTACGATATTAAACAGAACATCATCCGCTAGACATAAATGAATGGTACTAAGAGCTTTTGCATCTAGATCTTCTCATTCCTCATCCACCATGGCTGTTGGTTTCTTTGACTTGTCTGCCAATGTTTTTTGCAACCCTTGTTGCACCAATAAATCCCTCATCTTGAGCTTCTAGAGCTCAAAGTTACTTTTACCACTAAACTTTTCAACTTCAAACTTCGAACTCTACATCTTAGCCATTAACACAAAATCTCCTAATACCCACTACTTATAAAATTCTTTTAAATATGAAAAAATAATCTTATGTAATTTAAAAAAATCCTTAAATAACAAATAAGATACAATATTGAACTAAAAAAATTTAAACCATAAAAATTTAATAAATATAAATTCCTTAAAATAAACTTTTTAAGGAGACATACATCCACCTTTAAATCATTCTCCATCCATTTAATAAATCATTCCTTTATAAACTATAAATAATCTTTACAAAATCTTTCACTTTGTTGTATATTTAATATTTAATTCCAAACAAACCTTCATCCCTTTCCACTTCCATAAAAAACCATATCTTGAATTTTTTTAGGGAGGAAAAATCATACGATTGTTTTAAAAGGAGATCGATGTTCCTTCACAATGGGTGGGGGAGCGCTAGTTTTTAGATCAACGCTCCCTGAGTGTGGAGGGGAGTGCTAGTACCCGTTGAGTGTGGATGGGGAGTGCTGACGCTCTGTGATGTATGAATTGGGTGTGTGATTTTCATGAAAAAATTCAATTTCATAAGTGTGAGTGTGTTGGTGCACCTATAACACTATCTAGGGAGTGTTGATAATTTTTTACTCAATCAATTCATGATCTTGCACCATGGATTTGGTTCTTACAGATTTCCAATGTAGCTTTGATACCAATTGTTAGAATTGCAAATGCGGAAAACACAATTCACATATGATAATTAACAATCACATAGATAAGAAACACAGGGATTTCACGTGGTTCACCCAAAGGTTGGGCTACGTCCACCAAGCATAGGCATCAATTGTCTTGTTATTCTGATCATGAAGATTACAACATACTTGGAAGTTCTCACTCTGTCTCTCTCACTGCCTCTATGGGCTTACATGTATTTATATACATTTACAAGAAACTAATTATTAAATGCAATCCCTATCCATATTCTAACTTGATCTATTTAGTTGTAACCAACGCACAATAATAAGATCCAAATCCATCCTTGAAGGAATTCGTTGTCACCAAATCCCAACAAAATAAAGAGATTAAAATGATTATAACTGAAAATTTTATAATCTTAAAACAACTTTAAAAAGTTGGAATTATTTTTTGAACAACATTGTAATATAAATGTTTAGTTTAATTGCCTCTCCAACCATATAATATAAATATCAAATTTATTTGTTTGTTAGGAAGAAATCTTTATTATTTTACATGTAAAAATTTAAATTTAGAATTTCAATAGTGGGTGTTGCAACCAACGAATCGAATAGTGTGAAGCACCATCAGTTTCGAAATAGCGTCTTTCAGATCTTCAGAAGCTCGGAAATGGGATCGAACATGTCTTTACCAAAGGCCATGTTGCCTATCAGATTAAACGCGGAGTGGAATGCAATGTGTCCGATATTTACACACCCAGATCCCTTCACAGAGTTTTCAAAAATC
>JZKD02S1785693.1:1439197-1465532 GCA_000966675.3 Picea glauca | reverse complement strand
CTGAAATTCATAATGATCAGTTTCAAGATGAAAAGCCTCAAAGGATTCTGCCCATCCCAGATACACCTGTAGAAAGCCTAGTGAGACATGAGCCTCGTGCTTTATCTCCTACTCTTATTAAATCTCTAGATCGTTATAAGCCCCCTGATTTACCTCCTATACCTGTAAAAGTCCCAAACAGATATAAGCCCCTAGATTTTCCTCCTATTCTCCATGACCTCCCCGCCAATTACAACAATAATCTACCCAGGTTTGATGGAGAAATTGTCAAGATCACTGCTGAAAAACACATTCAAAATATTGAGGACTTTCTTGATCTATTTGAGGTAGAATAAGATGATTTTTGTCTCAGGATGTTTTCTCTATCATTGCAAGGTAAAGTTAAAAATTGGTTTAAGAATCTTCCAGCTGCAAGAATTAGCAATTTTCATCAATTTACGCAAGTTTTTCTAGATAGATGGGTGATCATGATAAATGCATTTCTCATCCTAAAAGAGTATGACCACTTGAAAAGACAACCGAGGGAGATCGTGCAACATTTTTCATCTAGGTTCAATAAGGTGTATCATTCAATACTTGTTGATATAAGGTCAACCCCAGGATTAGCTCACTTATGTTTCCCATATGCCTTCAATCCTGAGATGGCATTCGAATTAAGAGAAAAAAACAATGCAACCCTTGAAGAAATGCAAAATGTTGTAGTTGATGTGCAAGTTAACCTGCTGAACAAAAAGAAAAAATTAGAAGCATTGATGAAAGACAAAATAGAAAAAGACTAGGCAATATCTTAAAAAATGAAACTAAACATTCTAACCAACACAGTCAATGAAGTGATGCACAAGATTAGCAGAAAAGAGGAATTTGATGTTCAAAGACCTCATGTTCCATTAGTTCCAAAGAAAACAAGAAGAAGTTTACCCAAGCATTTTGTAGCTCGGCCTCGGTATCCTAAACCACCAAATGATTACATCATGTATTCAATCCACAATACAACGAGAGATGAAGTTCAAAATCAAATGGTGACAGAAAAACCTCCTGAGATGATGTGCATGTTTGATGACCTTTCATATGTAGATGATTTTCCCAGATATGATCATCAAGGGGATGATTATGTGGTTGAGGTTGATGCTGACTGTTCAAAGCAACCAACATTATTTTCATTGGAAGAAGCCCAGTTATCACAATGATAAGATAACAACCGAACTTTGCATACTAAGAAAAACCACAAGGAGGAAAATGAAGAAAGTTTTACAGTAAATGAAAAATGCATGCCCCTATGTTTTGCCTCATTTCTGAGAGAACATTGCAAGTAGATTGTAAATATAAAGGATGAGGAATATTCTAATGCATCGATTGAGGAAAACAAGGATGATACAAAAATTGCTTCAGATCCAAAGATGCATCCCTCGAGTCTTTTTGAAAGTCGAACCTCAGGTGAAATCACAGAGCCCGCGACATGTGATGAGATAATCCATTTTGATTCCATGCCCCTATGCTTTAGTTCATTTCATATTGTGAGAGGGAATATTGGTAGTATTCTAGTTGAGAATCACATTGTAAATCATGAAGTGCTAGTAGAACCAATGCCACAATCATCTAAAGCATTATATGACCCTATATCTGATATGCTGCATAGTTTGTGTTTCCAAAGTCAAGTTTCATGTACCCCTAATGATTTCAACAATTGTTATGATATGGATATGATTATACAACCATCTTCAACATTGTGTTCAGCATAAGTATCATTTCAAATCCCATCAGAAAAGTTGCAACAATGTCAGGAAGCGCACGAGGATGTAAATAGAATAAATACAAACCATGGGGTTGAGTTGGTTAAATTGGAATTCCAAGAAGTAGGTCAAGTCTATCTTGATTCTATAGATATCTATATGAAAAAAAAAATTCATCATAGGGCAACTTTTCCTTTCCAACATTTATGTTGCTTTGCAGGTTTATCAAACTTCCTATGATGATGACTAGTCTCACAATCACTTTCAAATATCACTGACAAATCTATTTCTGAGTAGGGTGAAAAAAAGTGAAAGAGTCAAGGGGCAAGATTAAATTCAAGAATTCTTAGGTTAGAATAGGATATATGTGTATAAATAAGATCATCAGATCAATATATTTTAAATTATCAGATTTTTTGTATGAAAATAAGCTTGCTGGGAAAGCATGTGGTCTATTTTATTTTAGTTTTATTTCAAAATCTCAGTCAAAGTCAGAATGAATAATCAACTGGTTTTCAGTCACTAATCAGCAGGACAGATCAAGATATAGGTTGTGGGATCATCCCAATGGATAAGTCACTAATTTATGAATCCAGAGATATGAGATTCTTGACACCTCCTCAGGAGCTTCCATCCCCAATTGGAGCCTATGTTAGGGTCCTATAATATAGTCATATGTTCTCCAATCATCAAATTGAGAATTTTTCTAATTAGGTTGAAAATGATTTCATGATAAGGTGCTCAAGGGTAAGATGGGTTATTTTTTAAATCATTTTCACTATTAGATATCTCAAGAGCTCCTTGCCACCATCCTGCAAACTAAAAAGGAGCAAAATCTGTAAAAACGGAGGGATTTTTTTGCATTTGGGAGTAGTGCGACCCGTATGTGCAGTGCGACCCTTCTGTACAGTGCAACCCACAACGCGACCCGTCTGAGTAGGGTTGAGAAATTCATCTTTTGGAGGTCTTCCCATGGGTATTTTTTCAAGTTTGATGGCTCGTTGGAAAGTAGAAACGTGGGGCTACTTGAACTAGTCTCCATAATTCAAAATAGACTCCTAAAATTTTTATAAAAATAATCTTGAAAATGGCGTGACCCATCTGTGTGTTGGTGCAACCAATCTGTGGTGGTTGCTACGCTTCTGTGTATTTGGCAAAATTTCAAATTTTTTCAGTTTTGGTCAAACCAAAAGGTTGTAATATGGTGTGTAAAAGAGTTATAATATGTAACCATGGTAAATGAGGGTGGATCAATGCCAGTTTCATACAAATGTTGAAATCATTAAATGTTTTTCAAAGGTCAAAGGTCAGTTGAGACAAATTTGGGAGTTGGTTCAAACCTCCCAGATTTTGTGTTTTGTTGTAGATCTTTTAGGAATTTGACCCTGAGATCATGCATTCGACCCCTAAGTGGAGGAGAGGTATTTTTTCATCTATATGAAGGCCGAATGTGAGAGGATAAGGGTTGGACCTGAAAAGAGTATGGTATTGAAAAATCACCATCTATTGTATAGAGGTTCAGTAGGTTGTAAGTGACTATTTTTGGATGAATAGAAAGACATTTTGTTCCAAGATTCTTGTGTCGTGGTCATGTGGTGAAGTGATTCTTGATGTAACTTGTTATTCTCTAGTTTCATATTATGTTATCTTTATTTATTGTTTATAAGAATATTATGTTCAAGATTTGTTTCAAACACTCTGTTCAGGCTTTAAACAATATTTATGTTTTCTTCTGAAATTTGAATGTAGAATTCAGATAAGCTTTGCTCTACATTTGAATTGAACTCTACTCTATTATTCTTGTCCATATCAAATATAAGGATCCACTGACATGGCTACCTTGACTTGTCACATATGGTCTCTGTTATTCATTCATTTAATCACCTTTAACCTTTTGACTCCATTTTTCCCAATGGCCCTCTTTTGTTGTCTCAACCAAAAACTCAAAAAGAAAACCTTCTATCATTATAACTAGTCTAATACCCAATCCAAACAAAGTTAGATCATACAGAGAGATCCCTCTCTGAGTCTTGGAGGGCTAGATCCTTGACTCCAAGTGGTTTTGTGGTTACCTCTGTTAATTTCTCCTTCAACCTGAGAAATTACAGAGTGACAACCATTCCAAAGATATAAATAAAAATAAGTCATGTTACATATCAAAGTCTAGAAGAAGGTTTAAAATTGGGGTGAAATTTATAAGGAAATGTTAGAAATATAAAAAAAATTCCAAAGCTAAGGCATATATGGATGCACGTTCCAAAAAAATGAATACCTCCGAAAATGGAGGAGGATATGTATGATTGTAATCTTCAACTACACACTCGGTGGATGTTGAGATTGTAGCAAGGAAGGTCTTCCATCATCATTACAACATACTAGGATGATGGAGGATAATTAAACTTAGGTCAATTTGATTAATTAAATGATTTCCTAAGTCTAACTTAGGAAAAGAACTGTTGATGTGTTATAATATTCAGTTGAGTTTATTGGGTTCCTTTTCTAAGGTTAAAGTGAAAAATAAATTAAGTCCTGGTATTTTAATCTTGACCATTGATCTCATCTTGATGGGGAGAGAAGATATCATCCCTCCCTCAATTTGGAGATTCGGGTTTCACTCACTCAACTAAGTATATTAGCAGATTGACTTGGCTGTGGGGCGCACTTGCGAAAGGGGATTCAATTTATAAGAGAAATTGAATTGCAGGTTTGTTGGGAGAGTTTTTGCAAGGGGACAGAGGAGGCATTGACAAGTGAATCTACTCATTTATTCCCTAAATCGTAGAGGAATTCTTTAGATCTAACATGGTCGAGTTAGAGTGATGCAGAAGTGACGTAGGAGGGTTGTACAAAAACGTAAAGGCTCACCATTTATGCTTCTGTTCATTCTGGGAGGTTGATTGAAGGGTTTTAGGGAGATCAAATGATTTTTTTGAGGATGGTTTGTTAATATTGATCATCTATTGGTTGGGGCCGATTTTCCATTGTAAGAGATCTCTATATTTCCCTGCATATTAATAAAATATCATATCTACTGCATCGGTTTTCCCATCTTGGATTTTTCCAGGGAAAATTGTCCAAAATTAAGTGAATACTTGTGATGTGATTGTTGTCTACTTTACTTTCAATTCATGGACATTTATTTTCTACTGTGTATTTATTTTATTGTGAAGAAAACTGTGAATAGTTAGTTAAAATTAAATTAATTGGTTTAAAGTGTACTGAGTTTTAGAAATTTCACATGGTATCAGAGCAGGACAACAAAATGAGACATCATCTTATCATATTTGAAGTAAATCATACATATCTAAGCACATATCAAGGTAGGCATAAGATTTCTGCAGGAAGGGTTTGAATTAAATCACCATGAGTTTGAGGGTGGAATACAAGTTACAAGGAGCTCAGAATTACCCCACCTAGAAAGAAAGGATGGCAATGATATTGGAAGTCAATGAGGTGTCAGATCATGTCCGTGACAAGGCAACAACTCCCACAAGTGCAACTGAATTGGTCATCTGGAAAAAAGGAGAGTCTAAGGCCAAGAGCCTAATTATTGATGGGATAAAGGACCATGTTCTCCCACATCTCTCAGGAAAATATGAGACAAAATATGTGTGGAAACCTCTAAGTGAACTCTACCAAAACAAAAATGAAAATAGAGTGATGGATCTGCACAAGCAATTGTGTGGGACCAATATGGCCAAAGGATAGGGTGTAATAACCTATCTTACCAGAATAACTCAAATTAGAGATGAACTTGATGCAGTCGGGGAAAAGACTAAATATCCTGAGTTGGTGCATATTGCTTGTTAAGTTCCTGAATAGATCTACAAATATAATCACCACCAATATTGAATACACAGTAGATCCACAAAGAAATATAGAAGAAACCACACTATATTATTATAAAACCCTTGAGGTAGGGAAACACCATACAATGGATCCTATTATTGAAGGGATCCTCTCATGTTCACTTGCCTCTTCGAGGGGGAATCCTCCTATTGAGCTACTGCTCCAAATACAATACTCTCTTCATCTCCCATTACATTTCTTGAACCTCTTTATATAGTGCTACCATCACCTAAGAACATTCTAGAGGAGGAATCTTCTAGAAGTAGAACCTTCTAAGAATTCCTCTTACATTTATTATATCTAACTACCCATTTATTATATGTAACTACTATAGTGGGCCTTATTTAATAATATAGTGGACCTAGTCCACCTTACATTGAATGGCCTCCACTATTATCACTATGGGTCATCTGGGCCCCCACTACTACCTCTATAGCTACCTAACATTCCATCCCCTTTATGAAAGTGTTGTCCTCAACGCTTGATGTACAACCATATACTTGGGTCCCATGGATAATTGTGGACCATAATGCTGAAGAAGACTAGTGAACCAAGGTCCCATGCAGAAAGGAAAAACCACCATGCTGAAGTAGTCCAACCACCATTGTAAGCCCAGGTCCCATGTCCAAGTGCTCATGTGAACTCCTCGTGGAATATTTTGGAACCCAATAACCAACTCAAAATGATGCTCCAAAGACTGAAACCTTTCATGTGGATCCAAATAAGAAGATCCATCCACATAGTGGAAAAACGTCGTAGCAGAATCTAGAAGGAATAATACCAATGTAGAATATGCAGGATGGACACTGGTAATAATCATTGGCTCTTGATTTTTCACATTGATGCTCTCTACAGAAGGTGGATTAGAGTCATCAAATAAAATATGAAGGTGGTTGTCATCCCATAAATGACAACTATCCATATACCAATCATCACAATCGGCCTCAAAATCATACCAAGCATATATTTCTTGATTATATTCATCTATGATGTCCTCCATAATAAATCTCTCTTGCATGCGATCTAATGAACCTTGAATACTACGAAAACTATCATTGAGGCCATCTGCAAGGTCATGCAATCTAGCATCCAATGTGTCATACAATTGGGATTTGAATGCTTCAGTAATTTGTATAATTTCTTTGAGGGTTTGAAAGGAAATAGCCATATGATCACCCTATGAACTCTTAGATCCCACAATGGTCATGAAAAAACTGAAAAAATAGAACAATAAGTTATGACAGAAAATCACGACTTTTTTCTGGAAAAACTCAAAAAAACTGTTGAATTTAAAATGCTCATAACTTCATTTCCCGGACTCCGTTTCAGTTGATTTGTTTTTTGAAAATGGGTGAAATTGTGAGAGGAAATCAGATCTATATTTTTTGGGGGAAAATTTGGCCTCCATATTCTACATAAATAAATAAAATCGCGTCGCCGTCTGTGGAAAAAACCTTGAAAAATTTACAGATTTTAAAACTTCAATATCTTGACTTCTCGGAGAACATTTCAAAGGTTTTTTTTTTTTTTTAACTTGGGTGTTTTTCTGAGAGGAAATAAGATATACAACCTGTTTCTGCAAATTTTTCACAAAAATATACCGAAAATTTATGGAATGTCGCGGCCCTCTTTTTCCTTCTCCGAAAAAAAAAATCTACAAAAATAAAAAATATTTGCCCACAATGTCTGCTAAGGAAAGTGATCTGATACCACTTGTTAAGTTCCTGAATAGATCTTCAAATATAATCACCACCAATACTGAATACACGATAGATCCACAAAGCAATATAGAAGAAACCACACTATATTACTACCAAACCCTTGAGGTAGGGCAATACCATACAATGGATCCTATTATGGAAGGGATCCTCATGTTCACTTGCCTCTTTGAGGGGGCATCCTCCTATTGAGATACTGTTCCAACTACAATACTCTCTTCATCTCCCATTACATTTTTTGAACCTCTTTATATAGTGCTACCATCACCTAAGAACATTCTAGAGGAGGGATCTTCTAGAAGTAGAACCTTCTAAGAAGTCCTCTTATATTTATTATATCTAACTACCATAGTGGGTCTTATTTAATAATATAGTGGACCTAGTCCACCTTACATTGAATGGCCTCCATTTTTATCACTATGGGCCCTTTGGCCCCCCACTACTACCTCTCTAGCTACCTAACATTGCACTAGACGGTTTCACTAAGTCTTGGGATTTTTTTTTCCATGGTTTTGTATCTCAGGAGAAGCTCCCAGACTGGAAACAACTGTGGGATGATTTTGTGTAGGAAGAGATTAGAATTGGTTAAGAAGGACCATCATCTTCAAATCATGCAGAAGAGGAAGAAGGTTTGGCCCTTACAGGAAAATAAAAGGGAAAGAAGAAGAGGAAAGGTGGAAAGAAAAACATTGACTTATCAAAACTCAAGTGCTTCCAGTTTCACAAGATGGGTCACTTTGCATCACAATGTCTAGAGAGAAAGAAGAAGAATCCACATATGGTAGCTTCAACAATAGTGGATGAGTTTTCCAAGTCACTTGAGGAGGATTTCTGCTTCATAACATGTATGTCTAGTACAACTATTTCATACATGTGGTTTGTAGACAGTGGTGCATCTTGTCATATGACATGACGTAGAGAGTGGTTTACTAGGATACATGAGGGAGGCGTAAATCTAGTCACTGAGTTGGGGGATGACAGGTGATACAAGGAGCAAGGAGTTGGCATAGTCTCATTTTAGAGGGAGTTTGGGAAACCACAATGATTTTGTGATGTGTTATATGTTCCAGGGTTGACCAAGAACCTCATCTCAATCTATATTCTCGAGGATAAGGGATATGAGTTCACTTTCCGTAAAGGAAAGGTGTTCATCAGACCAGGTGGATCAGGTGAGAAGATGGAAAAGATGATTGGGGTTTAAGAGGAGAAGGTCTACAGGTTATAGGTTCATCAGGGGAGAGAATTAGTGAATTTCACCATAGATATAGGTGAGTCATGGCACATATTCATTTTTGTGCTTTGGGGAATTTGAGGGAGGCAGTCATTGGATTACCTAAGATTACAACTAAGAGGAATGACCCTTGCAAGGGTTGTGCATTGGGAAAGTATGTCTGAATACCCTTTCCATCTAGAGAGCACAGGTACAAGAGAGTACCGGATCTAATACACTCTGACTTATGTGGGTCGATAAGTGTGGAGTTATTAAGTGGCTCCAAATAATTTTTCTTATTTATTGATGACTACTCCTGGAATACCTGGATTTACTTTCTAAAGACCAATGATGAGGTATTTGGCAGGGTTTATGAGTTTAGAGATATGGTGGAAAACTAGACTAGGAGGATGATTCAGGTATTAAGATCAGATAATGGGGGATAGTAAACCTCCAAGGAGTTTGAGGATTATTGAAAAGCAACATGGATTAAAAAGGAACTCACAGTTCCTTACAATCCTCAAAAAAATGGAGTGGCCGAGAGAAAGAACGGGATGGTGGTTGGAGCAACACAAGCTATGATTCATAATCAAGGATTGCAATTTTTCGTATGGGAAGAGGCGAGCATTACTACAGTATATTTACAGAATAGGATTCCCCACATGGTTTTGGGGAAGAAGAGACCCGAGGAAACTTTTTCAGGTACTAGGCCAGATCTGAGTCATATTTTCATTTGGGGCAGTGTATCTTACTGTCATGTCCCTTTAGAGAAGAGGACAAAGATGGACCCCACAACGGTGAAGGGGTTACTTATTGGTTACAGTGAGGCTTCCAAATCATACATGATCTATGTGCCTGCATGCAAGAAGGTTATTATGTGTATATATGTACAATTTGAGGAGGAACTTGCATTGGGGAGATCAAAGGATTTTCTAGCAAGTGTAGAGAATCAACATGAATAGAGAACATGATTCCAGGATAAGGAGGCACAAAGTCAGAAGACAAGATCACATGAGTAGACATAGGATACAAGTGTTTAGAGGGAGACTATTGGATAGGATCATCAAGAGAGAGTTGATGATGAGGAGGAGCAACATGATCCAATTTTCCCAGAGCATATTACTAGGCCATGACCTAAGTGGTACAAGTCCACAGTTAGTGATTCTAGGTTGGCAGGGATTCTAGAGAGGGACTTCAGACGAAGCAAACCATTAGAGAGATTTGGATATATGGCCTTGATGACTCAACTTATTAATGTTGAGCCTTCTAGTTATGAGTATGATATACGACATAAGGTGTGGCATGAGGCCATGATGGAGGAATATACCTCCATTATGAAAAATGATGTATGGGAGGTAGTTCTAAGGCTAGAGGATAAAAAGGTGGTTGGATCCATGTGGATATGAAAATTTAAGCATGCATTAGATGTAAGCATGGATAAGTACAAATCCCACTTCGTGGCCAAGGGGTTTCCATGACGAGAGGGAGTTTATTACGAGGAGACTCTCTCTCTAATGTCCAGGTATTATTCAATTTGAACAATCAATTCATTGGTAGTAGAGAATGGCTGGCATGTTCATCAAACGGACGTGAAGAGTGCCTTCCTCAATGTAGTAGTTGAGGAGGAGGTATATGTTGAGCAACCCAAGGGATTTGAGGTTGGCAGCAGAGAGATGCATGTGTGCAAACTGAGGAGAGAATTGTTTGGGCTCAAGAAGGCAACTTGGGCATGGTACTCGAGGATTGAAAACTACTTGAGGGAGATGGGATTCCAACAGAGCGAGGAAGATCTGAACCTGTATTTTCTTGTAAGGAAGGAGCTTCTTATATTGATACTTTATGTAGATCACCTATTTCTCAATGGAGATGAGAAACTGATAGCAGATTGCAAGGTCAACCTTGCAACAAAATTTTAAATGAAAGACCTTGGGTTGATGCACTATTTTATAGGGTTGGAGGTTTGGTAGATGGATGGGAGCTTCTTTCAAAGACAGGGGAAGTATGCAATAGAGATTTTACGTAGGTTCAGAATGATGGAATATATTCCTATGTCCACACCACTGGTTACAAACTGGAGGAATATTGATGCATCATATTCAAAGACAATAGACTCCAATGTCTATCGTTAGTTTATTAGATCACTCATGTATTTGGTCAATACTCAGACATATATCATCTTTGCAGTAAAATATTTGAGTTAGTTCATGGTGGACTCTCAAAGAGTACATTTGATTTTTGTGAATCATGTGCTTCACTATCTTAGAGGGATAGTGGAGTATGAGCTATTGTTTGAATTGAGTGGTGGAGTGATATTAGCATGTTTTACAAATGTTCATTGGGAAGGATGTGCAGAGGACATGAAGAGTACTTCAATTTGTTCCTTCATCATTGGATTGGGAATCATTTCTTGGTTTAGTAGGAAGAAGAGAAAAATGGCATTGAGCTCTGCTGAGGAAAAGTACATGGCAACCAATTTGGAATTTTGTGAGGAACTGTGGTTAAGGAAGTCCCTTTTGGGCTTGTTCAAGTAGGATCTAGAAGCTACTGTGATTCACTGTGACAATCATAGTTGCATCAATATATTTGAGAATATGGTGTTTCATGATCGTAGCAAGCACATCAATATCATTTATCACTTCATCTGGGATTGTGTACAGAGAGGATTCGTGAATCTTGATTACATACATACTGATGAGTAGATGAAAGACATATTTACCAAGGCATTGGGAAGACATAAGTTCAAGAAGTTCGTATATCATATGGGGTTGAGAAAGAATCCCTTCCTCACTAAGAGGGAGTTTTGATATTGTAGCAAGGAAGGTCTTCCATCATCATTACATTGTCCTAGGATGATGGAGGACAATGAAACTTAGGATGAGTTGATTAATTAAATGATTTCCTAGATCTAACTTAGGAAAAGAACTGCTGACGTGTTATAATATTCAGTTGACTTTATTGGGTGCCTTTTCTAAGGTTAAAGTGAAAAATAATTTAAGTTTTGGTTATTAAATCTTGACCATTGATCTCATCTTGATGGGGATGCCAGATTTCATCCCTCCATCACTTTGGAGATTAGGGTTTCACTCCCTCAACCAATTATATTATCATATTGACTTGGCTAGGGGGAGCACTTGAGAAAGAGGGTTTGATTTCTGAGAGAGATTGAATTGCAGGTTTGTTGGGATATTTTTTGTAGGGGAAAGAGGAGACATTGACAGGTGAATAGACTCATTTCTTCACCAAATCATAGAGGAATTATTCAGATCCGACAAGGCCAAGTTAGAGTGAAGCATAAGTGATGTAGGAGGGCTATACGAATACGCAGAGGCTCACCATTTTTTTTATTGGTTTTTTTCGTTCTAGGAGGTTGATTGAAGGCTTTTAGGGAGGCCATATGATTCTGTTGAGGAGGTTTTGCTGAGATTGATAATCTATTGGTTGAGGCCTATTTTCCATTGTAAGAGATGTCTATATTTTCCTACATATTAATAAAATCTCATATCTGTTGCACTGGTTTTCCCATCTTGGGTTTTTTCGAGGACAATTGTCCAAAAATAAGTGCATACTTGTGATGTGATTACTGTCTACTTTAATTTAAGTTCTTGGACATTTATTTTCTACCGTGTATTTATTTTATTGTGAATAAAACCTTGAATAATCAGTTAAAAGTAAATTAACCGGTTTAAAGTGTACTAGGTTTTAGAAATTTCACAGAGCATGATGCATCATTACTTGATTTGGTTGTTTCTTTTCATAAAATTCCCCACATGGATTGGTTTTCCAAATAGTATGATGGAGGTAATATCTTTAATTGATTTCTAGGATACAATGAAAAATAATATAATAGGATGTGTAAGGGTGAGGTTATAAGAAATATAAGGATGCCCCTTCAAAAAAAATGAAGACCTCCACAAATGGAGGAAGAGATGTGTAATTGGCATCTTCAAGTACGCATGTAGATCATGATTCATGGTTCTTTGATTTGTCTGCTTCCTTCTATATGACTCCCCACATGGATTGATTTTGTGAATTTGAAAAATATAATGGAGGTGATACCTTTCTAGGATATGACTAGAAAAACAACATCATAGGATGTGGAAGGGTTCAGTTCTAAGGTGTTTGAGGATTCCCCTTGGAGAAAAATGAAAACCTCTAGAAAAGGAGGAGGCGATGTATGATTGGAATCTTCAAGTACAAATGTATATCATAATTCATGGTTAATTGATTTTGGTGCTTGTTTTCATATTATTCCCCACATGGATTGGTTATTCAAATATGAAAAGTATGATGGAGGTGGCAGGGTCAAGTTGATTCCTAAAGAATGAATGATATGACTTGGCAAATAATATCATTAGGTTGATTCTTAAATAATGAAAGGTCAAAACACTCCCTAGAGTTTTTCATACTCCATGTTTAGAGATAATATTATTGTACATAAGCAAGATGAGATATATAGGCATGTAATTCATATTTGAAAAAGTTAGCTACAATATTGTTCAAGGAGAAATGTGTTGACTAAATTAGGTTGGATTGGAAAATTTTAAGAACTTGAGGAAAAAATTGTGAATGAATGTGTTATCACCCTATAAGTTATAGGATCAACTGGTGACTAGAATATTATCTCTCTCTAGTGTTTTTTTTGACAAATGATTTTTCATTCTGCAAATAATTTGAAAAGAAAAGAAAAAAGAAAAGAAAGAAAAGAAAAAGAAAAAGAAAGAAAAAGAAGGAAAAGAAAAAGAAAAGAGGGCATAAAAGAATTTCAATCAAGCCCCATGCAATAATAGTAACTTGGTCCATACCTTTCAAGTATGACCAAGTTATTTTTTAAATTGATGTTGATAGGGTTAGTGAATAAGCTTGGTTAAACCGTTCAATCTTAGCCAAAGTATCTAGGTTAGATTAGTGAATAAATCTGGCCAGACTGTCTAATCTTGGTCAGATAGCCCCAAGGTAGAGTAAGTTATTAGCCCAATAGTCTAATCTGGGTTAATTGTCATAGGAAGCTAGGTTAGAATATAGGCTAGTTGCTTTACTTCAATAAAACCAACTGGATGATCAATGTTGCACCCTGTTTCAGATGCTTAAAATGTTGTTTGTCTAGTCCTATGGTGGTGTATACATGAAAAGCCTTGGGAAAAAACCCATGAAATGCACTTATCCTAAGTTCTCCAGTGCATGTATTCTCCACGCCCTCACTTATGCTCCACTCATATATCAATGGTTCAGATAATTACACCCAGATCTACGGTGGTCAAATTTTTCTGGACCCCCCCGACCGTTCTATGTTTAATGGAGGGGGGGGGGGGTCGTCCGAAATCGCTGATAATACACGCGCACATCTGGATGACCCAAGTTTAAGCGCGTGGATCTATGGGCTATATTGGATTCTGGAACCCCCCGTCCGTTCTGCCTTTAATGGAGAAGGGGGGGTCCGGAATGTGTGATAAAGGACGGGCATAGATCTGCGGTCAAAAGGCCAGCGCACAGATCAATGGCTCAATGTGTTTTTCGGGCCCCCCCAACTGATATGTCTTTAACTAAAGGGGGGGGGGGTCCAGAATGGAATTTTTCCTCTAGTGGGCCCCTATCTATACGCAGCATGAATCTATCGATCTCGAGCCCCACCGCCTCCTACTGTCTAACATACCTTCGTCACCTCTTGACGTCATCATCCACCTTTCCAAAAGAGTCACATCCCCCCATTCACTCGTGGCAATCCCCCTTACCATGATTTTTACCCCAATCGATAACCACCACTTCACCCATCCGTATTCCTCAGTCACTGTCACCTGCCATCTCACACTCTAAAGTGATCCGTTGGCCATTTATTACTGGATAACCTATCTGTTAACCAGCTAACCTGTCCCCCTCGCCCAACGGACACCCGTTTACTCAAAACTACCCTCACTCTTTTTTCTTTCACCATTTACCCACTCATCGCACCAGAGAATTTTACATCATTTTTGTCCATTTCAATCAGTCTCCCCCATCTATTGTCGTCCCTGCTAAAGTTGTTTTTTGTAGGTACTTCTACAATAATCGAACCAAAGTCAAAACAAGTAGAAGGGGAGGAGAATCCGTTTCTCCCACCTCCTGTTGACCTCGACAGGATTCCACTGGTCGACAAAGATCACTTAATCACAGATACAAAGTGCGATTTCGATTTCACAGACCTTCAGTCGTGGCTCAAAGAAGTTTTCCTGGACCAGAGTGACGAAATTGAACTCTGGGAGTCCAACCTACCCCTGTATCTCTTTCCTCAGATTCACCCTTTTCAAAAGTTTTCCCTCAAGTGCCAAGATCACTACATTCCTGAGCAAAGAGACATCGTTTCCTCGTCTGAAGAAGTTCTTTTCCTCATCACGCCTGAAACCATCGACCAAATGATGCAAATATCCCGAGCTAACTCCGCATCACCTTTTAACCTTGAAATTCTCACAGAATTATACCAGAAGATGACTTTCCCTCAAAGAGCTCAAATATTTGAGGTTTTCCTCCCACCATCCTCTCAATTCCCCGCTACAAATCCCCCTTATCCTTCTTCCATGTTTTCAACCAAAGGAAACCAGATTATCTCGTCCCTATGTGCCTTGTTGGGTTATTATTCGGATCAGTGGGTAGATGAACCCATTTTGGGATTTTTGTCCATTTCCTCCACCGATGAGAAGCCCACTACCTAGTTCGACTTCAACACGTTCCTGGCGAACAATATTCATGAACAATTTGTCAATTTCGTCACGGAAGGAATGTTCCGGTACTCTTCAGTACTGGAGTACTTGTTCGTCTTCTTCCAAGCGGACATATTTTCTTTTTCCATGCAGAATATGGACGGAGATGGAAGACCCCAGGCAGTAACCACATGGACCTCCTTGCTCAAGCATAACTCCACAGAGTTCAATTTCAAGCAGTTCATCGAGAAATTCTATCACCCAGTGGTAAGTATGCTTAGAAAGAGGCCCAAACCTAGGATTAATGATGAAGTTTAAAGGATCATGCATCTTTCGGATCACACCAATACTGGTGATTGGTATTTATACCAAAATCACACTGAGATCAGAGTATATGGGTGTGAGTTGGCCCCATATAAGCTGCCTAAATACCTGCCTGTCAGAATTTTTGCTCTGGAGTACATAAGGAAGATGATAAACTCTGATGATATCCACTTTGTGTCTCTAAAGAAAAAATAACAGCTCATAATTAAAGGGAAGATTAGCTCTTTCATCTGCAAAAATTGAGGCACCAGAGAGGAAGAAGACAAGCTGCTGAAGGAAATGAAGTTCGTCATGATTTTCACATGGCACTACGATCCGTGTGGGATTATCTTTGAGATGAGGGTGGAAAAAAAGAATATCCCGTATGTCCACGAATCTAGGCCCGAAGTCGAGAAATTCGCAAACCAGACAGTATGGGAACCAAACACTTTGGTCAAAGCAGAACAACAGGATCCCTCAGCCACTGTATCACAAACAACCACACGACGGGTTCAGAAAGAGAAAAGGCCTAGGCAAGATTTTTCACCCCCTGTCACTGAAGTATCGTCAGAAGAATTCCAACTGCATACCAAGAGGTCTAAAACTAGTTCAGCTCCCGACCCGACAGGGGAAAAGGAGGTTCCATCTACTACAGTGACAAAGGTTGATAGGCCGCCCCTCAGTACAAGCCTCCAACATATCATAACCTTAGTGTTGCCGAAGAAATCTATAGATAGTCCATCAACCACCCAGCCAGGCAAGATAGGATCGAAGCTAAGCATCTTTGAGAAATACAATCTGATCAAGAAAAAGAATCAGACTCTGACCAGTAGCACATGCGCCCAGTTCTAGAAGCAGACGTCAACTGCACAACATAGGCTACTATCGACATTTGACACTGAGAAGGGTAGAATGTATATGGCATTCCTCCAAGCATAGGTTCCAGATCCTAAGGTAATCACTGATTACAAAACGACCACTTTTGAATTCCAGACTAAGGATGTGCATCTGGCCGATCAGATGGATTTGCACAAGAAAACATGAGAAATGGTTTTTTATATGCTGGCACATGCTTCCACTACTGCGTCGAAATTGCAAGTGTCCTTGAACAACGTCCAAACATAGTTGAATTTGGAGAAGATATCGTCATTTTCCAAGGACAACAGGATCAAGACTTTGGAGGAATTGGTCCTTAAGATCGGGTACGATCCCTCGAATGTGAAAGTAGCCAAGGAGATGATTAAAAAGAAAAATGTGGGCATAGCCTCCTTAAGGAAACAATTGAAACTACCACCAACAAAGGATTCGTAGGTGAAGGAAATAACAGAGATGGAAGGAGAAAAAAGATGAAATGCTCAAACTAATCATGGAGCATAATGCACAACTAAAGGAAATGGAAGCTGAGATGGATAAGCTAGTAAAAGAGAAAGAATAGCTGAAGCCAATGGAATTCATTCCATTGAGTGCAGTCCCACTTTCAGGAGTGAGCACAACATCAGTAACAGAAGTCCCATCGACGAATCCACTAACATCTCTGGAAAAGACAGTCGAATTGGAAAAATCTATGGAAGAGATGAACCTGCAAGAAACAGAGATCAACAAGCTCAAAAAGGAGATTGAGAACCTTCACGAACTCAAATATTCCTATCAGATCAACTTCTCCAAGGAAAAGCAGGTGTCAAACTAGCTCAAACAAGATTTACAACAGCTCCGGAAGCAAACGGTGGCAGGTAAAACTCTGGCCAAAGTTAAAGAAAGTGTCTGGAAAGACATCACCAAGTCTATGAATGAGATATGGCCAATGATACAGATCATGTTTGAGCAAAATGAATTGGTGTAGAGAATCAAATAGGCCATTGAGAAGATCAGATCAGAATTGGGAGAGATGCCCACACAGGCTAATGAAATCATCAAGTTCCTAAATTCTAAGACCAGGGAGGAGCTGGAAGAACTGAAAATTGAAGATAGAACAGAGACCATCCTTGAGGTCAAGAGAGTTTTGACCAAGAGAGGATTGATGCTTCATCTAGAAGAAAAGGTTCAGGTCATGGACCTAGGGGTACAAAAGTTTTTCAATAAGATTGAGGCTCTACAGAAGAAAGGTCTTCTTGGTCTGAAGGTAATTAATGACAAATTGATGACACTCCCAGACTACAAAAAGAGACTGGACGATGTGGCTAAGGACAGTTCAAAGTTTTCAGGAATTCAAGGCAACATCATTGGCAAGGAATTTCTAGATGCGCTTCAGTTGGACATCAATATTCAGCATGAGATTCGATACATCTTCATCACCAAACCTACCTTCACCAAGTACACAGAAATGGATGAAGTTTATCGAAGGCTACTCAAAGTCAACGTTCCCAGTCATCTTCGATGGGAAGAACTTTGTGATCTGATTGAGTAGTAGATGAGTTGTCCCAGCCCAGTCATTTGTCTAGTCAGATGAGGTCGTGTAGAGGCCTCACCAACGACCCACCCAGAAAACAACATGCAGTTGCGACACATCATCAAGCAGTTCCTAGATTTCTGTAATTTGTTAAGTCAGTTAGGCTAAAAATAGATTTACCACGTCCTGATCTTTGATGACAGGATTGTTTGTAATTTTGGGTTATAAATACTTCATCTTTCGAAGTATTGAGGTTGTTGATTTTCAGGCCCTGCAAGCTATCACACTGTAATATTTTTGAAGAGATCTCCCATTAATACAAAGAGGAATTTTACAGGATTCTTGCGTGTATTCATTGGTGATGTTTTTTTCTCTAAGTTAAATGTTATTCTCGCTTTGTTATCACACTGTTTTCTAAATCTAATCTTTGGAAGTAATGAATGTTGCGGGATTTATCTCATATACCCTGTCTCTGACTTGAAAGGTTTTGGTGTTTTATCTTCTCATTTTACAATAAAGAAATTCTTAATTGCTTCTTAGTTGTAATTGTCTTTCTCATCTTTTCTGTTATTCCTCATTATGCTACTATAGAATCCAGTGATTATATTATCGCGCCCTGTGAAAGTTTTCCTTGTTTTTCTAGTTTAGATTTCATTTTTACAACACAGACCCCATAGCCCAATGGATGTGTAAACTATCTCAGCCAACTCGACAAACACTACGACAACAAAAACAACTTATTTATTTACCTATCCTAATATTTAAAAAGTTTGAAACATATTTAAATCATATAGAGAGATCCCTCTCCGAAGATGGAAGGGCTAGATCCCAGCTTCAAAAGTGGTTGGATAAAGTTACCTCTCGTAGATTTCTTCTTTCTAACAACCTCTAGGAAATTTATAGAGTGCTAACATAGTGGCGACTCCACTAGGGACAAACAAAACTAAAAATTTATTACCTCACGTTTTCTTTTCCCTAGAAGAAAAGTTTGTTCTTGAAATATTGMAAATCTGAGAAGGAAGTAATGTTTAGAGGTTGATTAAAATTTGTACATATTATTTTCAGACTCGTAAAACTAAAAAGTATATATATAWAAATAAAAAAGAAATCTGGCTCCTAAGAAATTTTATACTCGATCTCATCTAGACCCAGAACCTGCAATAGTAACAGATAACCCAAAATAGTTGCTCAGGAAAAAGACCATTGTTGAAGGTTCAGTAAGTCATATTCCCTTTCATAAGTCCCTTTCCTTTTTAGGGGAGCTTGTTACCTTTCAAAACCCTGACTTTGACACCCTTTCTGAACAAAGCCTGGTTAGAACAAGATCCGATAGTTTTGTAACTGAAATCATTTTGGACCCAACCATTTTGCAACCCTGGAATCCTGAAGTTCTATCTCCCACTGCTAAACTGCAAACCACTCACTCGGTGCTATCCAGTCTCTCCTCGTCCTCATCTTCGGTCGCTACCTCGCCTATCATCTAGCTTGTTATCCCACCTCCTCCACCTATCATGGCAGCCAAACACGTTCCATTGGTGTTGGTCGTGCCTCTTCATGCTATGCCCCAAGACTATCAAACGAGACTCCCACAGTTCGATGGAATATGACCTTTGAATGCCCAACAACACGTTGATAAAATGAATGATTATTTTGACCTGCAGGAAGTAGATGAGGCTAACGTTCAAATGTGATAGTTTGCCCAAAGTTTGATAGGTGACATTAAGAAATGGTATAAAGGTTTACATGCCGCCTCAGTCCTTGACCTTACCGCATTTCAACGGAATTTTCTAGACAGATGGGAGGTAAAGAAAAACCCTCTCCAAATATTGTTAGAATACAAAAATATCATAAGAAATCAAGGAGATATAGTACAAGATTACTGCACCCATTTCAATAACCTGTATAACACAATTCCAGCCGAAATCAAACCTCCACAAGGTTTGGCATTCATAAAATTCCCTGATGGTTTTGACGCTGATATGTCGTACCAACTAAGGGAAAGAAATTCTACCACCCTGGAGAACATGCAGAAGAGAAAAATAAGTGTGGAGGCCAATTTGTTGGCAAAAAGGGCATGAAAAAGGTCAGAGAGGAGAGTCACAATTAAAGAGGAACCTTCCACGTCAACCTCCGATTCCAAATTGGATTCCTTGGCTAGAGAAATGGAAAGACTGATGGAAAGACTTACTCTATCAGAAAGAAATCCTCCAAGAGAAAACCCATCAGCTCCTCAATTTCGAAATCCTAACTTCAGAAGAAACCCTCCTCAAATCAAATAGAGAGATCCTAGGGATCAAAGAGAGCAGAGAGGTCTGGATCAATAGATCAGACCTCACCTACAAGAAAATTATGTTGATGAAGGAGAGGAAGTGATTGAGGAACTAGAGGATACTCATATAAATCTCATGGGAATTCACGATAATGAAGCTATTTTCCTTACCCAAGAAGAGAAAAAACTCTTTCTTCTCAATCAAACAAAAGTAAGTGAAGAAGCTGAAGACGCCAAAAAACAGGCATTCGAAAATGCCATTTTGGAGGTACACCGATAGTACAATCTGTGAAGTAAAAAGACAGAAGGAAGTTTCCCAAAAAAGGTGATTGAAATGAAGAAGGTAGTTGAAACCAAAAAATCCTCTGAGCCATCTGTCGAGAAGATTCCTGAGAAGAGTAATGCTGAAGTTTCAGCAAAAAGAAACTTTACTATTCTAAAAAGATCGTCGCAGCCTGAGGTTTCATCAATTAATCAACCAAGTACTTCTGGCCAAAAGAATGTGGTAGACAAACCATAATTGATGAGCCAAAGAAGAGCCCCTACACCTTTCAGCCTCAAAGGGGAATTAGCCAAAGTAAAAATTCCCATTCCACTTTCCGAGTTGATGAATAAAGATGCTTATCATTCACAAGTAATTAAAGCACTGACCATTGAACCTGATATAGGTACGAAGGCCTTAATTGTTGGATCGACGAATCATTCAGACACTGTGAACCTTACAGATGATCAACTTGAACTTCTGTTCGGACCTGAAGTGGATGTCCAAGCCCATAATGGTGTTGTCGCTCCTTTTTACATCAGTCTAAATATACATGACCTGATCTTGCATAATGCTATGCTAGATTCAGGTGCTTCCCATAATCTGATGCCTAAAGTAGTGATGGAGAAACTGGGACTGGAGGTCACCAGACCTTACAAGGATTTACACTTGTTTTACTCCAGTAAAGTTAGATGTATTGGTTTGATCAAGGATCTGTGTATCACCCTGGTTCAGATTCCTGCAAAGAGCATGGTCATGGATGTGGTAGTTGCAGACATTCCCCTGAAGTATGGAATGTTTCTATCTCGGTCTTTGGGGGCTAAGTTGAGAGGTACCCTGCAGCTGGATATGTCGTATGCCACTGTCCCAGTTTTTGGGCAACAAAGAAGGCTATAAAAAGAAACATTGATGAAATACATGGTCAGTAGCCAAGAAAAACCGCACAACTATCCTCTTTACTCTGCACATTCTGACCTGTATTCTTTTATCCTGTATAACGATGGTGACACAGGAGAGCAAATCACTCAACTGGGAGAAGATACATCTGGTCTGGACGAAGGCCAAGAAATCATCGAGGTAGAAAGAAAGAAAAACGTGATAACTGAAGAATTACCAACAGATTTCTGGAGCATGGATTTTGATGGAGCAGTGAGCAAAGAAGGAGCTGGAGCGAGAGTGTGGCTGCACAATCATAGATCCAGGTATTCAGAAAACCATTCTTACAAATTAAATTTCCAATACACTAACAATATCGCCGAGTATGAAGCCTTGATGCTCGGTCTGAAACTTTTGAAAAGAGTCGGTGCCAAACAGATTATGGTAAGAGGTGATTCTGAGTTAATAATCAAGAAAATTAAAGGTGAGTATGCTGTGAAACATCCCCGTCTTATAGCTTATAGGAATGTTGTTCTCGATTCCCTTAGATGTTTCACTGAAGTTGATTTGCAGGTAATTCCTAGGGGACATAACATTTTGGCAGACGGATTGGCTACGTCAGCAGCCACATGTAAGATTCATTTTCATTCAACTCACCTGTACATGGTAGAGGTGAAGTGCAGACCAACTATTCTCGACAACATCAGGTACTAGCAGGTATTTGGTAATGATGATCAAATTGAAGACTTTCTACAGTGTAAAAATGATTTTGAGTGTACAACTATAGATTTAGAGAACGAAGATGAAAATGTAAAAAGATCTGATTTCAAAAATGATAGTGTAAATAGCATAGATTCAGGAGAGTTAGGTGATGATGAGATGGAGACTAATATTTTTCATTTGAAAAGTAATGTTTTACCTAGGGGTTTAGTTCCTTTAGAGGACTTGTTTGATTTTAATGATGTAGCCAAAAAACCAAAAATTGAAGCCAGTGGACAAGAAGTAGAAGATTGTAATATAGGGACAGAAGAGAAACCCAGGATGGTCAAATTGTCAAAATCATTACCCCCTGAGAAAAAACTCAAATACACTGAGCTATTCAAGGAATATTCAGATGTGTTTGCCTAGGGTTATGAGGACTTGAAATCTTATGATACCAACGTCATACAATATAGGATTCCAATAAACGAAGATCAAAAACCGTTTAGACCGAAACTTAGGAGAATCAATCCCAAGTTACTCCCCCTGATAGAAACAAAAATAAAAAAAATGTAAGATGCCAAAATCACAGTCCCGTTATGGTTTTCCAAATGGGTCTCAAATTTGGTCCCAACATGTAAGAAATATGGAGAAATTAGGCTTTGCATTGATTTCCGAAATCTGAATAAGGTTTTCCTGAAGAACAATTACCCCTTGCCAAAAATGGACCACATACTACAAAGGGTAGTTGGATCCAGTCGATTCTCTTTGCTGGATGGGTTCTCGGGTTATAATCAAGTCCTCGTTCACCCAGATGACCAAGACAAAAACACTTTCACTACACTATGGGGTACTTTCATGTATGTGAAAATGCCTTTCGGTTTGATGAATGCTGAAGACACTTTCCAGATAGCGATGGACATCGCCTTTGTGGAAGAATTAGGTAAATTTATTGTCATCTATCTGGATAATGTAACTTTGTTTTCCCAATCTGATGACGAGCACCTACGACATCTCAGACGAGTATTTCAGAAATGCAGGAGATTTGGGATTTATTTAAATCCTAAGAAGATCCTTTTCGGACTGGAGGAAGGCAAACTTCTAGGGAACATAATCTCTAAGAATGGAATCAAAATAGACCCCAGCAGAATTAAAGCCATACAAAAATTAGAACACCCAAGAAACATCAAAGAATTACAGTCTTTTATCGGAAAAATAAACTTTCTACGAAGATTCATACCCAATTTGGATGAGCTCCTCAGAAACATCACAAATATGTTAAAAAAGGATGTAAAAATAAAATGGGACACCGAATCTAGGCAGTCTTTCGAACAAGTCAAACGAGCACTCACATAGGCCCCCGTCTTGATCAGTCCTACTTTACCAAAGATTTCTATCTTTTTTCTTTCGCCTCTGAACATACCATTGCAACAGTATTACTACAGAAAAACAACGAAGGGTATGAACAACCCATAGCCTTTTTTAGTAAATCTTTAAGAGATATTTCTTTGAATTATAAAATAATGGAGAAACAAGTTTTATCCTTGGTAAAAGCCATAAAATATTTTAGAGTATACATTCTCCATTCCCACACCATTTCATATGTTCCAAATGCGGTAGTAAAAGACATTTTGACCCAAGAAAATCTGGATGGAAGAAGAGGAAAATGGATTGTTTTCATTTTAGAATATGACATAGAGATTAAGCCTACAAAACTAATTAAAGGTCAAGGTCTAGAAAAATTAATGGCTGAATAAAATTTCCATGCTCTTGACATTAATTTCTTAGCTGCAGCAGATGATCAGGGCGAGCCGACGACTCCAAGCGTGAGAGAGGTATTTCTCAACTCTCCATGGTACGCAGACCTAATATTTGTTTTGCATAATTTACAAGCTCCCCCTAGTTTGACTAATACTAAAGCTAGGTTTTTGAAGTTGAAAGCATTAAAACTTTTCATTCTAGAAGGCAATCTGTATTGGAAAGATCCTGGAGGTATTCTGTTAAATTGTCTATTGAAAGATGAAGCTGACAATGTATTACAAGAGTTTCATGCAGGAGATTGTGGTGGTCATCTGAACTGGAAGACTACAACCAACAAAATCCTCAGAGCTGGATTCTATTGGCCCACCTTATTCGCTGATGTACATCATAAAGTGACTTCATGTCATCAATGTCAGTTGTTTGAAGGCAAAAGGAAACTCCTTTCTCTACCCCTGAAATCGATCTTAGTTGAAGCCCCTTTCCAACAATGGGGATTGGACTTCATTGGAGAAATACATCCCCCTTCTTCAGGCCAGCACAGGTGGATTCTTACTGCCACAAATTATTTTACAAAATGGATCGAAGCAGTACCAAGCAGGCAAGCCATTGATTATGTCATTATTAAATTTCTTGAAAATAATATCTTGTCTCGCTTTGGATGTCCTAGAAAGATTATAACTGATAATGCAACTGCTTTTCGATCGAAGAAACTCATAGATTTCTGCAACCAGTATCATAATGGTTTGGGACATTCCACATCTTAATACCCTCAAGGGAATGGGCTCACAGAATCCTCAAACAAAACCCTGGTAAACATCATCAAGAAGACGTTGCAGGAAAACAAGAAGTCGTGGCATAACAAGTTGGTTTTCACATTATGGTCTGATAGACTGACCACCAAAAGGTCAATCGATATGTCACCATATCAGCTGGTCTATGGCATAGAAGCAGTTTTTCCCACTTTCTTAGGAGTCCCTGTCATGAAATTTCTTCAAGACATACAAGCCAAGCCAAATGACTCACAAAGAAGGATCAATAAGATGATCCATTTGCAGCAGTCTAGGGAAGAGGTATTGAACAAGACCCAGGTAGTCCAAGAAATAATGAAAAAGATTTTTGACAAAAGAACCAAGGAAGATGATTTTGATCTAGAAGATTTGGTACTAAGATGGGACACCCGAAATGAAGACAAGGGAAAGCATGGAAAATTTGATAGTCTGTGGAAGGGACCATACATGATTCAAGCATTCAGAGGAAATAACACTTTCTTGCTAAACAACGTTGATGGGACAGATATGCCAGGAGGACCGCAGAATGTTGAAGCATTATTTACCGCCTCAGTAGAGACTCGAGGTTACACTCTCCATTGTACATACCATCTTTATTTTTCGCCTAAAGTTTCTGAGTGAATAACTTTAGTCAGTTGGTTGAAACCCGAAGAGAAGGCCCTAAGCCGCTGACCACTGTTTTTCCATTTTTTGAGAATAAAACCAATCAATCAACGAAGGCGACTAGGCAGAAATTTTCAAAACATCGGGAACCAGGATTCTTGGCACTTCACAAGGAAAGTACCATCCCCAGGTGGAGCCGCTGTTATCACCCTATAAGTTATAGGATCAACTGGTGWCTGGAATATTATCTCTCTCTAGTGTTTTTTTTGACAAATGATTTTTCATTCTGCAAATAATTTGAAAAGAAAAGAAAAAGAAAAGAAAGAAAAGAAAAAGAAAAAGAAAAGAAAGAAAAGAAAAAAGAAAAGAAAGAAAAGAAAAAGAAAAAGAAAGAAAAAGAAAGAAAAGAAAAAGAAAAGAGGGCATAAAAGAATTTCAATAAAGCCCCATGCAATAATAGTAACTTGGTCCATACCTTTCAAGCATGGCCAAGTTCTTTTTTAAATTGATGTTGACAGGGTTAGTGAATAAGCTTGGTTAAACCGTTCAATCTTATCCAAAGTATCTAGGTTAGATTAGTGAATAAATCTTGCCAGACTGTCTAATCTTGGTCAGATAGCCCCAGAGTAGAGTAAGTTCTTAGCCCAATAGTCTAATATGAGTCAATTGTCATAGGAAGCTAGGTTAGAAGATAGGCTAGTTTCTTTACTTCAATAAAACCAACTGGATGATCAATGTTGCACCATGTTTCAGATGCTTAAAATGTTGTTTGTCTAGTCCTGTGGTGGTGTATACATGAAAATCCTTGGGAAAAAAACCATGAAATGCACTTATCCTAAGTTATCCAACGCATGTATTCTCCGCGCCCTCACTTATGCTCCACTTATATATAAAGTGTTCAGATAATTACACCCAGGTCTATGATGGGCATATTTTTCTGGACCGCCCCGGCCATTCTATCTTTAAGGGAGGGGGGGGGGGGTCCGAAATCGCTGATAATACACATGCACATCTGGACGACCCAAATTTAAGTGCATGAATCTATGGGCTATATTGGATTTCGGACCCCCCCGTCCGTTATGCCTTTAATAGAGGGGGGGGGTCTGGAATGTGTGATAAAGGACTCGCATAGATATGCGGTCAAAAGGCCAGCGCACAGATCAACGACTCAAGGTGTTTTTTGGACCCCCCCGACTGATCTGTCTTTAAC
>JZKD02S1785693.1:1422942-1439191 GCA_000966675.3 Picea glauca | reverse complement strand
GGGGGGGGTCGAGAATGGAATTTTTCCTCTAGCGGGCCCCTATCTATACGTGGCATGAATCTACTGGTCCCGAGCCCCACTGCCTCCTACTGTTTGACATACCTTCGTCACCTCTTGACGTCATCATCCACCTTTCCAAAAGAGTCACATCCCATAATGTCTGTCAGTCCTTCCCCCCCACTCACTCGTGGCAAGCCGCCTCACCATGATTTTTACCCCAATCGGTAACCACCACTTCACCCATCCGTATTCCTTAGTCACTGTCACCTGCCATCTCACACTCTAAAGTGATCTGTTGGCCATTTATTACTGGATAACCTATCCGTTAACCAGCTGACCTGTCCCTCTCGCCCAATGGACACCCGTTTACTCAAAACTACCCTCACTCTTTTTTCTTTCACCATTTACCCACTCATCGCACCAGATAATTTTACATTGTTTTTCTCCATTTCAGTCAGTCGCCCCCATATACCGTCGTCCCCGCTAACGTTGTTTTTTGCAGGTACTATTACAGTAATGACACCAAAGTCAAAAAAAGCATAAGGGGAGGAGAATCTGTTTCTCCCGCCTCTTGTTGACCTCGATAGGATTCCACTGGCCGACAAAGATCACTTAATCACAAATACAAAGTGCGATTTCGATTTCACAGACCTTCAGTCGTGGCTCAAAGAAGTTTTCCTGGACTAGAGTGGCGAAATTGGACTCTGGGAGTCCAACCTACCCCTGTATCTATTTCCTCAGATTCACCCTTTTCCAAAGTTTTCCCTCAAGTGCCAAGCCCACTACATTCCCGAGAAAAGAGCCATCGTTTCCTCATCTAGAGAAGTTCTTTTCCTCATCACGCCCGAAACCATCGACCAAATGATGCAAATATCCCAAGCTGACTCTAAATCACCTTTTAACCTTGAAATTCTCACCGAATTATACCAGAAGATGACTTTCCCTCAAAGAGCTCAAATATTTGAGCTTTTCCTCCCACCATCCGCTCAATTCCCCGCTACAAATCCCCCTTATCCTTCTTCCATGTTTTCGACCAAAGGAAACCAGATTATCTCATCCCTATGCACCTTGTTGGGTTATTATTGAGATCAGTGGGTAGATGAACCCATTCTGGGATTTTTGTCCATTTTCTCCACCGATGAGAAGCCCACTACCCAGTTTGACTTCAGCACATTCTTGGCGAACAATATTCATGAACAGTTTTTCAATTTTATCATGGAAGGCATGTTCTAGTACTCTTCAATACTGACGTACTTGTTCGTCTTCTTCCAAGCGGACAAATTTGCTTTTTCCATGCAGAAGATGGACAAAGATGGCAGACCCCAGACAGTAACCACATGGACCTTCTTTCTCAAGCATAACTCCACAGAGTTCGGTTTCAAGCAGTTCATTGAGCAATTCTATCACCTAGTGGTAAGTATGCTTAGTGGTAGGCCCGAACCTAGGATTAATGATGAAGTTCAGAGGATCCTGCATCTTTCGGATCACACCAAGACTGGTGATTGGTATTTATACCAAAATCACACTGAGATCAGAGTATATGGGTACGAGTTGGCCCCGTATAAGCTGCCTAAATACCTGCCTGTCAGAATTTTTTCTCTGGAGTACATAAGGAAGATGATAAACTCTGATGATATTCACTTTATGTCTCTAAAGAAAAAACAACAACTCAGAATCAAAGGGCAGATTGGCTCTTTCATTTGCAACAATCGAGGCATCGGAGAGGAAGCAGACAAGTTGCTGAAGGAAATGAAGTTTGTCATGAGTTTCACATGGCACTACGATCCGTGTGGGATTATCTATGAGATGAGGTTGAAAAATAAGAATATCCTATATGTCCACGAATCTAGGCCTGAAGTCAAGAAATTTGCAAACCAGACAGTATGGGAACCAAACACTTTGGTCAAAGAAGAACAGCAGGATCCCCCGACCACTGTATCACAAACAACCACACCACAGGTTCCGAAAGAGAAAAGGCCTAGGCAAGATTTGTCACCGCCTATCACTGAAGTATCGTCAGAAGAATTCCAACTGCATACCAAGAGGTCTAAAACTAGTTCATCTCCCGACCCGATTGGGGAAAAGGAAATTCCATCTACTACAGTGACCAAGGTTGATAGGCCACCCCTCAGTACAAGCCTCCAGCATATCATAACCTCAGTGTTGCCGAAGAAATCTACAGATACTCTATCAACCACCCAGACAGGCAAGATAGGACCGAAGCTGAGCATCTTTGAGAAATATGATCTGATCAAGAAAAAGAATCAGACTCTGACCAGCAGCACTTGCGCCCAGTTCTGGAAGCAGATGTCAACTGCACAACATAGGCTGTTATCAGCATTTAACACTGAGAAGGGCATAATGAATATGGCATTCCTCCAAGCACAAGTTCTGGATCCAAAGGTAATCACTGATTACAAAAGGGCCACTTTTGAATTCCAGACTAAGGATGTGCATCTGGCCGATCAGATGGATCTGCACAAGAAAACAGGAGAAATGGTTTTCTATACGTTGGCACATGCTTCCACTACTGCGTCGAAATTGCAAGTGTCCTTGAACGACATCCAAACACAGTTGAAGTTGGAGAAGATATCATCCTTTCCCAAGGACAACAGGATCAAAACTTTGGAGGAATTGGTCCTTAAGATCGGGTACGATCCGTCGAACGTGAAAGCAGCCAAGGAGATGATTAAAAAGAAAAATTCCGACATAGCTTCCTTAAGGAAACAATTGAAACTCCCACCAACAGAGGATTCACAGGCGAAGGAAATAACATAAATGGAAGGAGAAAAAGATGAAATGCTCCAACTAATCATGGATAAGAATGCACAACTAAAGGAAATGGAAGCTGAGATGGAGAAGCTAGTAAAAGAGAAAGAACAACTGAATCCAATGGAAGTCATTCCATTGAGTGCAGTCCCACTTTTAGGAGTGAGCACAACATCAGTAATAGAAGTCCCATCGATGAATCCACTGACATCTTTGGAAAAGACAACGGAATTGGCCAAATCTATGGAAGAGATGAACCTGCAGGAAACATAGATCAATAGGCTAAAAAAAGAGATTGAGAACCTTCAGGAACTCAAATATTCCTATCAAATCAGCCTCTCCAAGGAAAATAAGTTGTTAGACTAGCTCAAACAAGAGTTACAACAGCTCTGGAAGCAAACAGTGGCAGGTAAAACTTTGGTCGAAGTTAAAGAAAGTGTTTGGACAAACATCACCAAGTCTATAAACGAGATATGGCCAATGATACAGATCATGTTTGAGAAAAATGAATTGGTGCAAAGAAGCAAACATGCCATTGAGAATATCAGATCAGAATTGGGAGAGATGCCCACACAGGCTAATGAAATCATCAAGTTCCTAAATTCTAAGACCAGGGAGGAGCTAGAAGAGCTGAAAATTGAAGATAGAACAAAGACCATCCTTGAGGTCAAGAGAATTTTGACCAAGAGAGGATTGATGCTTCAGCTGGAAGAAAAGGTTCAGGTCATGGACCTAGGGGTACAAAAGTTTTTCAATAAGATTAAGGCTCTACAGAAGAAAGGTCTTCCTGGTCTGAATGTAATTAATGAAAAATTGATGACACTCCCAGACTACAAAAAGAGACTGGCCGACGTGGCTAAGGAAAGTTCAAATTTTTCAAGAATTCAAGGCAGCATCACTAGAAATGCATTTCTAGATGCGCTTCAGTTGGACATCAATATTCAGCATGAGATTCGATACATTTTCATCACCAAACCTACCTTCGCCAAGTACACAGAAATGAATTAAGTTTATCGAAGGCTACTCAAAGTCAACGTTCCTAGTCATCTTCAATGGGAATAACTCTGTGATCTGATTGAGTAGTAGATGAGTTGTCCCAGCCCATTCATTTGTCCAGTCAAATGAGGTTGTGCAGAGGCCTCACCAACGGCCCACCCAGAAAACAAAATGCAGTTGCGACACATCATCAAGCAATTCCTAGATTTCTTTAATTTGTTAAGTTAGTTAGGCTAAAAATGGATTTACCACATTGTTTGTACCCAATTCGTCACTTGGTGAGAAAATAAAGGGTGATTACATGCCCAGTTGGGTCTTGCTGGGCATGACAGTTGTAGAGGAAAGGGTTAGAGAAATAAAAACAAAACTATAAGCAAGAATTAAACTAAAACAAACTAAAACTATGAGCATATGGAAAGATAAATAATAAAGACAACAAGACCAATGTCACCAATGTTTTGAGCTGGTCTATTGATGAAATCAAAGCACAATTAAGAAAGGGAAATGTGGTTCCTTCTTCCTCCAAAGGAAGGCTCTTGAGGCCCTCACAAACTTGCTCTCCTTACAGTAAGAAAATGAGAATGATGGTGAAAGAACTCCAAGAACATTCACTCAATGGAGAGGTGCATGGCTCAATGAAATGGTGCTAATGTGTTATTGTCAAGGAGTGAGTCCTTAAAACAATCTAAGCAGCATAACACTACATRAAATTCCTTGAGAAAATGATGTTTCTTCATGGCTTTTTATAGTATAGCATTGGGTGATTATGTAACCCCTTTGAAGTGTGAAGAGGGTCTCTTTAGGGCTTCATTAGGTCTTTGACCAGCCTACCATACGGATTCAGCTTAGATTTGATGGTCAAATCAAGTTGGGAGCTGGTCCATCAGTGGTTGGGAGGCCGACCAATTCAATAAATGCGCCGTTTAGCAGGTGCGTGGGTTTTTTCGCTAATAGTCGCGCATCGTGCGTGCATGCGTTCATTATACGTTCCTGTTCCGAGCATATGCGCGCACACCCATCTTCTGTAAAGCACCCTTCAATTTTTTGGTTACTTTGTATAGTTTTTGACCCTTTTGCAATGCTGTGGAATTAATCCAGTGCCATGAATGACTTCATTACTGTTTGACGATGCTGAGTTCTTGTCGCCATGTGTGGACAAAATTTCAGTGATAACAGATGCCCCCTGATGGATGAGGTTAGGAGCAAACGTATAGCCGAAATCCATCAATGTTTCTTTTACTGAAAATGTTGTTGTAAGAGAGAGCCATAGTGAGACCGTTCAGAGCGATCCGTTGGAGAAGAAAGGAACCAGTAGAACCTGACCTTCCATAAGGTGCGTAACAATATACAACTGTGTACAAACGAGGCGGGCATGCCCCATGCTCGTGTTATGTAACTCTGACAAAAGATGACAGAAGAGTTGGTGTAGATAACTGCAACACCCTCGGGGGCGGTAATAAAAAAGGCAGAAGACAATTCTGCAAAGGAATATACTCTGAACAATAGGCAATGATCACGGTAATAAGAAGCAACATTGACGTGGGCATTGATGGCCCTACCAGGTTCAGAGGTCTTCGACAAATGATAAAAAGAACTGTAATAGTCGCAAAGTAAGACCCACCATAACATGAGAAAGTGTTGGCATCGAATGTCATGGGGGCCAACTATAGCAGGGAGCAATGGTGTTTCACCCTGTGCCATCCGAGATCTCTCATTAAATGGAGAATGAAAATCAAGATACTGTCGCCCTTCTGGATAAAATGTGCTGCTGTCGACAGAAGGGGAACGCGACTCCCAGAAGCAAAGGGCTTCATAGAATCTACTGCGGTGAGGAAGTGGTAGAGGTACATGGACGAAGTCAAAAAGTGGGAAGACTCAAGACTGCCCTTCGTTGGAGGGTGTATGATAGAATGAGTGGCCACAACCATGTGACAAGGTCGAGTATCAGTGGGATGCTAAGACCGAGGATAAGTTGTGCCAGAGGCGGGACAAGGTGAACAAATTCAGAGGGTAAAAATAAGTGACCGGGGTAGTACTCTGAAGATATGGATGATGCCGGCAAGAGTAGATGAGAAGAAATTTTCCAACCAAGGGTGACATGGGTTGCGTATGGCCAAAAAAAGGAAGCAAGTCGCCAACGGTGACGACAACAGGAAATGACTGAAAATAAAGTTGTTTGTACAATAAATAATGAATAATTTGGGAAAAATGTACAAATACAGAAACGGGTGCCCCAGTGTGAAATGAGTGCCCCAGGGAGGGCAGAAATTGCGTGGAAAACAGATGAAGGGTGGGGGCCCCATTGGTGAGTTTCTGTATGAGGTAGGTGAAATGAAGATAGGTTCGTAGATGGAAAAACTGATGGTGGATGAAATGGAGGGTTCATGATCCTGCGGAGGTGCAGGTAAAAAGAATAGAAAAGAGATGATCTGGGAGTCCATATGGGAAGCTAGCAAAATGAGGAGAAGAAGTATGTGGTTGATTCRCAACATGATGAAAGACTACTGGGACTCCCATCCCTAAAGGGTAATGAAGGACAACATGAGTGTCAAAAGTGCCAAAAGGTGCTATGAATGGGACAACTCATGTGGGTGAGAATGCTACCGGGTTACAGTACCGATGATGCAAATGGAGGTGTGAGTACTGCAGAGCCGAGAATGATGATCCTAAAGGAGAATATCAGAGGGTGTGACTGGAAATGGAAATGCAATACCACGGGGGAGACTACATGCCAGTTCTAAATATATATACCTGAAGGGATGATGTCGGTGACCGATAAGCAAGTACCTGCGCACAGAACAACCAAATACCCAAAGTGAACTATATCTGAAGAGAATCAAAGATATGAGCATGTATTTGACAAATGTGACTATGCGCATGCGTACCTAACCATGATATGGAAAAAAGGGCGCCCTGGGGGCCTAGGATGAGAAGTGACCCAAGGACAGCCGTGATGTAGGCAGCGGGATGCTAATCCCGTGGCTGAAGACGGTTTGAAAAATGGACACCTTGGGCTCCCAGAATGTTGAGTGGAAGTTTGGCAAAAGGCCTATATATAGCTGTAGGGTCCACATTGCCACCTCATTTGTACTTGCTGCTACAGTGACTGGACGAGAAGATTGCAGAGGAGATTTGGAGTTTCAGGGAGCACAGGGTATCCTATCAACGGTGTGCGAGTATCAGGTTAGTGGTCTGATCATCCTGCATAGAAATAGGTTTCCAATTTTTGGGAAGGGTAGGTACGGGGGGCCGTACAGGGGGTTTGAGAGGTTTTTTGGTAGGATGTGGGCTCGCATGCACGGGCGATTTAGTGGAAGGCGTGCATATATGCACGCCTGTCCACCGAATAAACATGCATGGGTGCACGTGAGGGGGAATTTAAGGCGCGCCCTAGGGGCACGCCTGTGAGGTGGACAGGCGCGCATTAGTGCGCGCCTGTGGGGTGGACAGTCGTGCTTTTGAGCACGGCTATGAGTTTGGACAGGCACGCTTAAGAGCGTGCCTGTGTAATGAACATGTGCGCATATGTGCGCGCCTATGGAGTGAACAGGCGCGCATATGTGTGCGCCTGTGGGTAAAAAAACCGCGCATGTTAGGCAAGGTTGAAGGGTAAAAAATGAGTCTTTTTGATGCATTGGATGGTTGCATAAGCTGATATAGGATTCTATGTTGTGTGTAGGTGGCGAGCAGTGATTATGGCTGTTCGGTGGCGTGAACGAGACTGGATGCAGTTGCGAGTGCCCGTTGATATGGGCACAGGAGTACTTGCTGCAGTTCTTGCTCCAGATGTGGAGTCCAGATCTGCACTACTTCCTCGTGCGAGGAGAGAAGATCCCCTTCACTGCAGTGGAGGATATATATTTTTTGACTGGGCTCCCCTTCTGGGGAATGCTGCTGTCGGCAGAGCCTGTGCTGCCGAGGGATATACACCTGTCTACCATCATCGAGTGATATTGCTCGGGCGAGAACTACATGTCTGGGACTGTAGTGAGTGTTAGTGGTATAGATTCCCTGGTGCATTGTTGCATAGCGACGATGATTGTTCACGTGTATGGGTCACTTGCGACCCAACGGATTAACGGTGGCTAGCTACTGGTGCTGGAGAGGGTGGTGGTGGGCCGTGAGCAGTTTGCATGGGGGTTGACTCTACATGCACGGATGATTGCGCAGTTGGATCGATGTCGATCCACAGGTACCAGATAGTTCGCGTTCGGCTCGATCCTGGTAGCCTGGTTTTTGGAGAGGGTGCCGATGCTGTGCCCGCGGGTTCTTCTAGAGGCGCCTGGGGCACGAGAGCCACGATTGAGGTGGTGGTATGCAGTTTTGGTTCACCACAGTGGTGGCGAAGGTGGCCATTATTTTACGGCGCAGGTGGCACAGATATGGAGGCAGATGCCGCAGGTCATACTTCAGTACCCCTATGCTGGGTTGGACTTCCGGGGGGACCCGGACATGGTGTTGCCTCCTGGGGAGGTATTTGAACATCGAGGTATGCTGAGTATGTGTTTGATTTATGTTATGTTTTTGAGATATCAGTTCATATGTGACATAGATGCTGATACGATCATTTGTTTGTTGTTTGGTGCATGTGCATATGTGGCACCTCGCGGGCGCGAGGTGGAGTGGCAGAGAGTGCCAGTTCAGCGAGAGTCAGAGAGACTGCCACGTGGAGAGAGACATCGACGGGATGAGGCCGCGGGGCGACCAGCAGAGCCCGAGAGGGCAGTGAGGAGGCGCTGGTTTGATGATCCCGGTGCAGGGCCATCACACGCTCCTCCGGCGGTAGCCGGAGAAGATTTTGATGATATACGCCATTGTCTGGAGATGGTGTTACAGGACGTGCCTAAGGGCATGTGGATCTATATCCAGGATGAGGGGTTCCTGGAGAAGTGCATAGGAGTACCTCCACCATGGTGGGGTATAGTGCGACGAGCAGTTGTGCTCGCTGCGATGACTAGTGGACACCTGCCGTCGAGGCAGGAGGGTCCTATAGGTGTTCCACCACCACCGCCTGGGGCAGGTGGGGGTGGGCCACCACCTCCTCCTGAGGGAGGAGCAGTTGGGGGTGCGATAGAGGCACCCTGATGGATGTATATTGTATACCTTTTTGATAGGCTGGTGAGCCGGTTTTTGTACCGAGGTGCTGTATAGGCCTATAGATACATGTATTTTTTGTATGTAAACATTCGGATGGACTGATGGGATGATATATATATATATATATATATATATATATATATATGAGTATACATATTTGTTGAGATCCTGATGTTGTCTACATGTGTTTTGTGTTTGATGATTATGATGATGTCTATTCTATCTATATGCTGTGACAGGATGTATGAGATGTTCATGTATGTGTAGCTTGATGTGATATATGCCAATCTAACACCATTTTAGCTATTTCATCTGTTGTTTGATTCAATTTTCTTGGAATATGTGTAAATGTAATGGAATCAAAATGTCGAGATAACAGTCTAACCTGTAGGTATTTGCGAAAGAGGCACGGATCACGTACATGGTAAACATTGTTGAGATGGAGAACGACTAGTTGAGAGTCAAGGAAAATGCTAAGGTGACGAATATGATGATGTTGGGCATCATTCAGGAGGCCAATGACAACAGTGTATTCGGCTTGGTTGTTAGTTGCTGGTCCCAAACATATGCCGCTGGAATGTAGCATTTCATGTGAGGGGGTGTAGAGAGCCCAAGCAGCTGAAGTGAGATTTTGTGTCCAACGACTGGCGCCGTCAGCGTAACCGATGTGGTAAGCTGGTGTAGGAAGCATCTGTCAATAGCACAAAGGATAGTTTAGACGAGAGGGAAGGAGAAAAAAGATTAAAAACACTAAACAAGAAAAGGTAACCTAAAGTAGAATGACTACTTCCAAGCATAAAATTTCTTGAGGTATAACCCATTGATGGGTTCCTTGAGTGAGAGGCCTTCGGGGGAGGCCAGGATGTATGCGCCTTTGGTGAGGCAATGTTGGATGATGTAAGGGACATGCCAAAGTGATTCGAATTTTCCGTGGCCAAAGGTATCATGAGCGATATCATAGGCCAAGACGAGGTCGCCTTCGCGGAATGAACGAAGGTTGACATGGTGATCAAAGGTAGCTTTGGATCGTTTTTTAGCTGCCTCGTTGTTCTGTAATGAAGATCGACGATATTCATCCAGCGACTCCAAGTTCAGCAAGCGCTGCTCCATTGGAGCAGTGTCAGGTAATAGCTCAATTGCGGTGCGTAGGGTGGGAATTTCGCACTCGATGGGAAGAGTTGCCTCGACCCCATGGACTAAATGAAAAGGCGTGAAACCTATAGTGGTATTTACTGCCGTTCGATAAGCCCATAGCACGGAAAATACCATATGATGCCAATTGGTTTTATGTTTATTAACCGTGCACTGTAACATGGTCTTGAGGACTTTGTTCACTGCCTCAACTTGTCCGTTGGACTGAGGGTAATATGGTGAGGCAAACTCGTGAGAGAAGCCTAACCGAGATGAGAGTTTAAAGAAGATCTCATTCTCGAAGTGTTTCCCATGGTCGGAAACAAGTTGGAGTGGTACTCCAAAATGGGATATGACGTGATTGAAGAAAAAACGCGCTGCAGTGTCAGCGGTGTTGTTGAAAGTGGGCATAGCTTCGGCCCATTTGGTGAAGTAATCCACCGCGACAACAATGTATTTGTGACCATTGCTAGAGGGGGGATTACAAGTCATAAAGTCATAAAGCCCGAGTAGGGGGAGCTCGGGCTTTATTGGCATAGAGCTGACATTGCTCACATCTTTTCACGGCATGAATGCAATCATGAAACAAGGTAGGCCAAAATTAATTGGCTCGAATAATCTTCTGAGCCGTGGATATACCCGAAAGATGGCCCCCACAAGTGCCGCTGTGGCATTCGTTTAAGACTCTGTCGGCCTCGTCAATAGTCAGGCAACGACGAAGAATGGTGTTGATGCCCCACCAATATAGGATGTCATCGATGAGGAGGTAGCGGGGGGCCTGATGGCGAATACGCCGACGATCATCTCATGATAGGTGGTTACCGAACTTTTGAGTTCGTAGGTAGATGAGAAGGTCGCCATACCAAGGGTCAGCGGAAGCAATGTAAAAGAGATGTTCGTCAGGAAAGTCGGTATTGACGGGCGCACTGGAGGTGTCAGAGGGAAGGGTCGTGACAAGTTCGGTGAGAACGAGGGCCTTCTTACTCTTAGGTGTTGAGAACTCAAGGTCATACTCCTAAAGGATAACAGTCCATCGAATGAATTTTCCATTAACTTGGAGACGGCTGAGTAAATATTGCATTGGGTTGGAATCGACGACGACCTTCGTGGTACGAATCAGAATGTAATGGCGCAGTTTCTGGACGGCGAGGACAACTGCAAGAGCAAGCTTCTCTTCGTGTTTGTACTTCAAGGGTGGCCCTGAGAGGTTCTTACTAACGTAGTAAATGACGTGTTCATGATTATCATCTCCGAGTTGGACGAGGACGCCGGCTACTGATACAGCTGATGCTGATACGTAGAGGATGTAGTCGTGATTATAGTCAGGTGCACTAATCAAAGGTGCATTGGAAAGCGTTGCTTTGAGATCGTCAAACGATTGTTGGGCATAGTTGTCCCAGTGAAAAGGGATGTGATGACGTAGTAAGCGAAGGAAACCATGTTCGCGTATGGTGTACTTAGGAACAAAGCATCTAAGAAAGTTAGCTTTTCCCTGGAGGCTCTGAAGTTGCCGTAAATTCCGAGGAGGTGGAATTTCGGTGATGGATTTGACTTTAAGGGGGTCCACGGTAATACCACTTTGGGAAATGATAAAACCGAGGAGGCGCCCTGCGGTGACGCATAATACACACTTGAGAGGGTTCAAGCGGATGTTATACTGACGACACCGTTGAAAGATGATTCGTAATTCATCGAGGTGCTGGGTGGGTTTCTTGGATCGAGCTGTGAGGTCGTCCAAGTAGGCGAGAATGATTGCATCCAGATCGTGAAAGATGTATGTCATGGCCCGCTGAAAAGTTGCACCATCGTTTTTTAAGCCGAAAGGTATGAAACGGTATGTGAAAGTACCCCATGGGGTAATGAATGCGGTTTTATATTGATCGACTGGGTGGATTTGAATTTGGTTATAGCTAAAGAATCCATCCATAAAGGAGAGAGCCTCGTATCCGGCGCAGTCGTCGATAATTTGATCGATGAAAGGCGTTGGAAAGTTGTCTTTTGGACATGCGTTATTGAGATCGCGAAATTCTGTGCAAACGTGAATAGTGCCCTATTTTTTGTCGACGGGTATAGGGTTGGAAACCCACGAAGTGTAAGCGATGGGATAAATAAATCCGGCCGTACGTAATTTGTCTATTTCAGCTTTGATAGTCGCGGCTTTGGATAGGTGTAGCGGTCGTTGTTTCTGGAGAACTGGTGTGATGTCAGGCTAGGTGTCGATGCGATGCTCGACAATAGATGGGTCAAGGCCAGGCATCTCTATGTACCAGGCAAAAATATCCCTGTATTCCTGGAAGAGGGCTTTATATGCGGCGATTTCCTGAGGAGTGCACCCAGCTCCAATGATGATTTCTTCGACAACGCCATCTTTAATGGAAATGTCGATTTTGATGGTGGGGGAAATGTTAGCCAGATTACCTTCTTCAAAGGCGTCAGGGGCAGGAATGGGATTGTTGAACCAATCGACAGGCCCGGATGGGATAAAATCTTTGGTTTCGACCGCGTAAATGGGGTTTTGGTTAGGAGGCATGAGGGCTTCCTATGGAAGGAAGAGGGAACGATGATGTAGTGCGTCCCAGGGAGAGTCTGGGCGGTGTAGCTCTTCCAGTATTTCCTCATTGCATTCGAAACGACGGGAATATAAGGGGTCATAAGGAGTGATCTCAGCTCTAGTGTGATTGCCCCCTGCTGAGGAAGCAAGGGGAGTGGTACGAGTAGATGATGAGGGTTCACTCGTCATGAACCATATGTTGAAGCACTGAGGGGTACCTGTGGTGGTTGGATGGAGAGTGTCCATAGGGGAATGAACAGGAGAGTTGGGTGGGTTATGGGGTAAATCCTTAGATACGCCATCTAAGAACCAAGGAGGCATTGGGAGTGCCTCAGGTTCAGGTGAAATGACATGAAAATCCTCGAGTGGTGAGGTAATTTCAATTACTGCCGCTGCGAGTTGGTGATGCAGGGTCAATTGACGTTGCCTGTATGCGAGGATCATTGGACACTGGTATGTAAAGTGAGCTAATGAATTGCAGAGAGAGAAGGGGCATCTCATACGTTCATTGACTGTAGTGGTGACATAGAGAATGTCAGTGATGTTCGAAGAGGACAGGGCAGGGCGTGGGTTGTTCTGGAAGTCTTGGCGTACAGCAGCTAATGTTTGCCGAAAACGTGGCAGTGCTGGACAATGATGGGTGTAATGGCCATATTCGAAACAGATAGCACACATGATTTTGGTCCTCAAACCTTTACTACTGGATGGTTGGGTGGTAGCTGCACTAACAGTAGTGACGGGTGTTGTGGGAGTTTGATTGAGGGGAATCAAATTATGTAATTCTGGTAGTGATGGGCAATTGTTGGTTTGGTGACCCTCTTTCTCACATTGCGCATAAGGTGGTGGGATGCGTGGAGGAAGTGGAGCTGTGGGATCCTTCTTCTTTCTCCTGCCCCCAGCTGTAGCAGGGGGGGTAGGGAGTATGGGGGTAGTGGGGGTGAGGACAAGAATCGTCATGGGGAGGCCTTCCTTTGGGCGAGGGACCATCTCAGGTGGATGTAAATACCACACTGGGATTGCTAACACCATATTGGGTAGTGTGAGCGTTGCGGCTACCTAGAAAGCTTCTATACCGGGTGGAGGGTAAAAGAAGGGAATTTGAGTGAGGGGTCGGGGAACTGTCTCCCAAATGGGATTAGGCCCTTGAGGGGGTGTGGATTCGTGGACTGAAGGGGTCGACGAGTGTGCAGGAGGCTCCGGCTAGAGTGGTTCTGCGACTGCTGAGACGTCAAGAATGACTGAAGCCTCCTGAGGAGGACGAGCATCCTCCATGTGAGTTCCATCAGATGAAATGACGCAGACTTGATTAAGGGGAAGGAGGGGTGGTGCTCCATGGTATGTCCCTAATAAGGATGGATCTTTAAAGATCCCAGGACCCATCTCTACGAGTGGGTATGTGTCGTGGTTGGTGTGAATGAGGGGAAGAATGTTATCAAGATTGGCAGATGGGTTTGACTCATAATGTGAGACTTGGTCAATGGTCACAATCTTCCCATTGTGGGGGAACATGATTGTCCTAAAGACTGATGATGCCACTACCTTCATAGCATACATGTAGCTACGTCCAAATAGGATATTGTAATCGAGTGGGGCATCGATAACTTCGATGTCAATGAGAATAGTTTTGCCCCCGAGTTCCACGGGGATATTTTGGAAGAGCCCTTTAGGAGAAGATGGTCATCTGTCATAAGCTCGTAGTGTGATCGCGGAGGGTATGAGTTCTGGGGAACCGAGCTTCTGCCATACTGTTTTGGACATGATGCATGTAGATGCACCTTCATCGATGATACACTGATGAACGGTGATGTTCCGTATCTTGACCGGTATTTGAATAGCGACTAAGGCGGGAATACGAGGTTCGCAGCTATCAAGATCAAAAGTGATGAGTCGAGTATCAATAGGGTCGACTGCCCCCAGGGCAGAAAGTAGTAATTTCCGTTGCGTTGGACAAGTCTGGAGGACCTCCAAAACTGACATGGCAGCCAGGGATTGTGATAAGTCGTCTACTAAGATGTAGTTATGAGCGGCCCTAGCCTGTGGGTTGTGGACATTCTTGCGCAACGGGATGCGAGGAATGCGTAATGGTGGTTTGGCAGAAGGACGAGGGATCACCAACAGGGGTCCCGTTGGTGTAGGTTTTGTCTCAGAAGAGATAGGAGTAGACTCAGCTGGTGTCTGATACTGACGATTGCGTGTTTGCAGCAAAATTTCCTCCTCACTGGTGAGGAGAATTGTCCGTTCTGCTGGATTGTTGGGGTTGTGGTATTGACCCACTAGAGGTGGGGGATGCTGTGTGTCCTGTTGGGTGTTTATCACACCTTGATGTGGGATAGGATTTTGCAGCACAGCGGGAGGGGGTTGCTGCACATACTGTTGTGGTGCCTGCTGAGGGGTAGTTTGTGCAAGGGTATGGGGAAGACTACCTGAGTCTTTCAACCATTTGAAATTAGCGATCTGGGGGAAATGGTGAGTGTAATGACTGAACTCGCCACAAAGAGAACAAGGGTGGATGGTTTTAACATTATTTCGCCCTGGGCGTTTTTTGTTATTTCCCCCTTGGGGGTTTTGGTTCCCTTGGTTCTGGTTGCCCCCAGTGGGTTGGTGCTGTCGGGGTTGATTCCCGCCTTGAACCGGGTTATTGTTATTCCTGTTCCATCCTTTCTTCCTGGCATTGTTCGAAGGATGAGTTGGGTTGGCTGTGTTCAACTGTTCGAAATTTTAGTATTGTTGAGCAGCAGACGGTTGAACAAAATTTACCCCCGCATGTGGGTGTGGGGGAGCCATGGGTTGTGGAGGGCCAGGAAATGGAAAATAAGGATTTTGTGGTGGTGCTGATCTATAAGGTACATAGGAAGGTTGTGTGATTTCACCAGTACTATAAGCGGGCGTTGAGGGGGTGCCATTGTTTGTGGGAACAGGTGGATGTATGGGAGGTGTCGGTGGTGGTCCACTAATGGGTGGAGGTATAGAAACAGGGTATGGCTGTTGATAAGGGGGTGGGGGGTAATAAGAAGTGCCCCCATATGCTGGCGGGTATTGAGGTGTTCCATACATCGGTGGCAGTTGGGGTTGTGGACCATGGTGTGTGGTGGCACCTATTAGTCCGTCTGCTGAGTGAGACATCCCAGGTTTGTCCTGGCCAAATGGCACAGGTTTTGGAAGATCAGGAAGTACTGTGTATAAGTATCCTGACTGTGCATAAATGAGGTCATATTGTTGAGCCTTGCTAATAGATTCCTCTTCAGATTGTGGGAAGGTGGAAGCGACATCTTTACCAAGTAGAGAGACAAGCGATCTAAGAAACCAATCAAGGCATTGTTGCTTGGTGGTTTCTGCTTTACACAAACTACGTCGCCTACGCCACTCATGAATGTGGTCAGTGATGTGGGTGGTTGAGGTCTGTTTGAAGTTAGACAATAGTTCTAGACCGTTGTCATGGCGGATGGGTAATTGGAAAAATGTCAAGAAGGCTTTGGCCAACGACTCAAAGGTCGTATGGGACCCTGATTTTTCTTCGACATACCATTTGGCTGATAGGCCAGTGAGTGTGCGTTGAAATAATCACAGTCTGAGGGAATCATCCATAATGCTATTGGAAGAAAACCATAGATGAAAGGTCATGACATGGTTGGCGGGGTCATCCCCTACCTTTCCTTCAAACTTTGGTATGTCTGAAGGAAGTTTGGTTGGCATTGCAGGCCATGT
>JZKD02S1785693.1:1407667-1422544 GCA_000966675.3 Picea glauca | reverse complement strand
ATATATATCAAAGTCAAACTGTAATCAGATGTGCATCATACATAAATGAAAAAGAAGCATATATGTGGGTAAGAGGGTTTTGTCCGCGTGGGGGAATCAAAATAAAGCAAATGCTCGTGTCCTCGAAGACGTAACATCCTTCCTCTCAAATAGCACTGGACCTTCCAATAGTACTCAACAGTGGGGTCTAAAGTCACCGGAAGAGATACTAGTGAAGGATGAAATAACTGGTTATAATGAGGGGTAGAGGGGGAAATATCCCGAAAGAGCTGGCGATACTTCCCAATAGCCACAAAAAATCCAATCAAGGTGCAATTGCAGCCCACAATCACCACCTGGGTAGATGTCCTAAAATTGATCACTAGGTACCTCGGTCCAAGTGAAACATTTAGATTTTCGGCCTAAGAAATGGGTCACGGGCTGGATCCCGTCCAAGAGGTGGGTGCCTCAAGGGGGGACGCACAGAAAAATCGGACCTCGGCCTTCGACCCTTCATGGGTATCTCCCTACCTTATGGTGATTGGAACACTGGACTTGGAGGATTTGAAGTTCCCTATTTGTCAACTTCTATGTTTGAAAATGTGAGAACTAGATAACGGGGAGTTATTTGGATGCCTATCCCCGAAATCCTACCTAGACTAAAAAATTCTTTTGGCACCTCCTCTGGAGGAAAACTTTAGTGAGTTTTTAGAATTTTTTTAGATGAAGCTGTTTTGTGAGGCTGGGGGTGAAAACCAACCTCGTTTGATTAAAAGTAGGAGTGGATAGTCCTGTCAAGAAAAGATAGGGTGTTTTCAGAATCCCTTTGGAGGAAACCTACTTAGACCTCCACGTTTCGAGAAGAGGCTATGTGAGTGCAAAAAGTGACTTTTGAGTGTGAGTGAAAGTGCCCCAAATTTTAGTTAATTAGATGTCACCTTGCTGCATGTGGACTTCGCTTGGTCCTTACAAGAGTGTGATTACCTAATTAGCTAGATGTCATTGGGACAACCTTGCGGAATTTTAAAATCCCTAGGCAACTAGCATGTGGACATGTGGTCCATTACTATCCTTTAATTCCCTATGTGTGAGTTAATCTAGAAAAATCATAAAAATATCCTATATTGAACATGTGGGCATGTGTGGGCTCGTTACAAACCTTTAAACTCTCCTATTTTTTTGATCTGAGAAAGAAGAATTTCAATCACTATCCTACTTTTGTGTCATGTGGGCATGTATGGGCCCGTTCCAAAAATATGTTTGAAAAAATGAAACTAAGAGGGGTCCCAAAAGGGCTTTTGTCCTCTCCTAAAGGTTTTGAAATTTTGTTAAGGGAGATGAGATTGTTTTCGCAATCTTTTTATGGTTCTCAAGATCGCTTAAAAGTGCAAGAGAAGAGAATACTCAATGATTGTTAATTCAATTTGTAGTCCCAAATGTGAATTAGGTGTGATTAAGTATGATTGTCCAACTTAGATTATAAATCAAAGCAAGCCATCCACGTGGCAAAAAGAAAATAAGGGAAAATGATTTTTATCCACCTAAGTGCCTATGTTTGTTTGACTATCCCCTTTATAAGTTGAGGGGTCTAAGTGGTGCAGTATTTAGAGCATGCATAACATCATTCTTAAGAAGGAAAATGACTTTCCCCACATCCCAAGACATTACAATGTAAAATTTAATTCAAATGCGCGACCTTTAGTGTAGACAGGCGCGCACAGAGCACTGGTGTGCTTTCAGAATCAAGAGAACAGGCGCATGCGCGCAGAAACAGACTGCAGTAAAGGCACATGCATGCACGATGCGCGTCTGTGGGGTGAAAAACCCATGTGCCTGTGGAAAACGGTTGAGAGAGGAAATCCAGATGGATTTCTCTCAATTCTCCCTTGAATTGGCTGATTAGCAGGTCGGCAGAGGCCGGTTTATGCACCTGCAAGTTAATGAAAGCAAAAGGAAAGAAAAATAAATCCAAATGAGGGAGGAAATGATACCTTCTCCCCAGTATGGTCGCCAATTTGTTTGCACCTAATTCGTCACTTGGTAAGTAAATAAAGGATGCTTACATGCCCAGTTGAGTCTTGCCGGGCATGACAGCTGTAGAGGAAAGGGTTAGAGAAATAAAAACAAAACTAAAAGCAAGAATTAAACTAAAACAAACTAAAACTATGAGCATATGGAAAAAGAAATAACAAGTACAACAAGACCAATATCACCAATGTTTTGAGCTGGTCAATTGATGAAATCAAAGCACAATTAAGAAAGGGAATTGTGGTTCCTTCTTCCTCCAAAGGAAGGCTCTTGAGGCCCTCACACACTTTCTCTCCTTACAATAAGAAAATGAGAATGATGGTGAAAGAACTCCAAGCACATTCACTCAATGGAGAGGTGAATGACTCAATGAAATGGTGCTAATGTGTTATTGTCAAGGAGTGAGTCCTTAAAACAATCTAAGCAGCATAACACTACATGAAATTCCTTGAGAAAATGATGTTTCTTCATGGCTTTTTATAGTATAGCATTGGGTGATTATGTAACCCCTTTGAAGTGTGAAGAGGGGCTCTTTAGGGCTTCATTAGGTCTTTGACCAGCCTACCATGCGGATTCAGCTCAGATTTGATGGTCAAATCAGGTTGGGAGCTGGTCCATAAGTGGTTGGGAGGCCGACCAATTCAATAAATGCATCGTTTAACAGGTGCGTGGGTTTTTTCGCTAACAGTCGCGCATCGTGCGCGCATTAGACGTTCATGTTCCACGCATATGCGCGCGCACCCATCTTCTGTAAAGCGCCCTTCAATTTTTTGGTTACTTTGTATAGTTTTTGACCCTTTTGCAATGCTGTGGAATTAATCCAGTGCCATGAATGACTTCATTACTGTTTGACGATGCTGAGTTCTTGTCGCCATGTGTGGACGAACTTTCAGTGATAACACACATCCTAATCTTTGATGACAGGATTGTTTGTAATTTTGGGTTATAAATACTTCATCTTTCAAAGTATTGAGGGTTGTTGATTTTCACGCCCTACAAGCTATCAGACTGTAATATTTTTGAAGAGATCTCCCATTAATACAAAGAGGCATTTTAGAGGATTCTTGCGTGTATTCACTGGTGATATTTTTCTCTCTAAGTTAAATGTTATTCTCGCTTTGTTATCACACTGTTTTCTAAATCTAATCTTTGGAAGTAACGTACGTTGCAGGATTTATCCCGTATACCCTATCTCTGACTTGAAAGGTTTTGGTGTTTTATCTTCTCATTTTACAATAAATAAATTCTTAACTGCTTCTTTTTTGTAATTGTCTTTCTCATCTTTTCTGCTATTCCTCATTTATTCTACTAAAGAATCCAGTGATTATATTATCTCACCCTGTGAAAGGTTTCCTTGTTTTTCTGGTTTGGATTTCATTTTTACGACACAGACCCCATAGCCCAATGGATGTGTAAACTATCTTAGCCAACTCGACAAACACTACGACAACAAAACCAACTTATTTATTTACCTAGCCTAATATTTAAAAAATTTGAAACATATCTAAATCATATAGAGAGATCCCTCTCTGAAGTTGGAAGGGATAGATCCCAGCTTCAAAAGCGGTTGGATAAAGTTACCTCTCGTAGATTTCTTCTTTCTAACAACCTCTAGGAAATTTACAGAGAGCTAACATAATGTAATAGGTTTGTTGTTCTTGAGGTGAGCAATAAAACATACATAACCATTGTGTTTTCTAAAGAGAAGACAATGCTTTGGATTCAAAGAATGATACATATTGGAGAGAAGGGGAATAGAGCATTGCACACTGAAGGAATTTTTGATGGAATACTTTATTGCTAGTTAGACTTTGATTTTTGTGAAAATTTTGTATATCATAAACATAATTGGGTAAGATTTCCATCTAGTGCTACAAGAGAAAAAATGATAATAAAACAAATACACAATGATGTGTTTGGATCCTTGCTAGTTCCATTATAGTTAAAATATCTTTACTCTGTTTCATTTATAGATGATTTCTTGAGAAACATATTGTTATATTTCCGTCAAAAAAATCTAAGTTTTTTGATAAATTCAAAGAGTTTAGTTAGAGAATATGATAAAGGAACTATGCCCATAGGGGTGTAGACCGATTGGCAAGTGTCATGTATATGGAAGGAAATTTATCAAGGAGGTCTCAAGTTCGATTCTCACCTCAACTAACTTGTGTGCCATTCATGCAGGCTGAGTGGATGCACCTGGTGTTATAGTGGTAGTCATTGGGTATCGAACTCATGTCACGCGAGTATGAGAATTGTGAGTTGACGATTTCCCCAGCCAAAAAAAAGAAAAAAAAAAGATAAAGGAATTGAGGATATATAATGTTGGGGAATTTTGCAAATACTATTTTGAGTAGTTCTCTAAGTAGTGTAGAGTAGCAAGGAAAAATAAGACTCATACACAACTAAATAGAATGGAGTTGTAGAAAGAATTAAAAAGTCATTCATAAAAACACGGTAAGTATGCTTCTTGGTGTGGGTTTAAAGCATGAATTATGGGAAAAGGCAATATATACTACATGTTACCTAATGAACCAATCATATACATAATCCCTTCTTGATAAAAATTCATAAGGCATGGATTGATACAAAAACTTTTCTTAAATCACTTGGATTTTTTGGTTGTGATGCTTATGTGTATGTTCGAAAGGAGAAAAGGAATAACTTGAACAATAAAGTACAAAAGTGTTTCCTTTCTAGTTATAAATATGGTGTAAAATAAGTCCCGAGAATTAGCTGAAATAGTCATGAGCTAGACATGACATCTCTCCCTCAAAAGACGGGGAGGTCACGTGTTTAACTCTCTTAATATTCTCGAGCTTAGGATACATAATTAGGGATGATGGTTTTTTCTCTTTGCCATCTATGGATCATGGGGAAATACTTGGAGAGTTTTAAATATGGTGTCAAAATATGAAAGCTTTGGAACTCAACAAAAAACTAAACTCTCTATATTCGGGATGTAATCTCTATAGAGATTAAAATTGCTCCCAAATAGGAAGAACACCCAAGAGAACAAGAACTAGATAAAATGAAATTTGAGTTGGATGATGGAGAATTTTACTCAACAAAATAATATAATTTATAGATTATGAAGAACCTCAAAGCCTAATGTTCAAGAGATTAGTTTGAGCAAGAAGGAACATTGAAAGGTATAGTCAACCTGATTTTCATTTTTCTTTTTCTTATTTTCTATTGATGATGATTCTAGAAATGTTAGGGAGACAATTGATTACAAGGAAAGTAAACTCGAGAAGAAGGCCATAGTTAAATAAATGGAGGCCTTGATAAAAATTAAGGCATGGGATTTCATCAAACGATAAATATTTTTGTAGAAAATGGGTGTTCAAGAAGATGTTCAATACTAAATGTAAAGTGGGGAAGTTCACGATTTTCCTAGTAGGAAAGGGATATTCTAAAGTGAAGGGAATTGATTTTGGTAATACTTTCTCTTGAGTTGTTAATTTAAATTATATTAGATTTCTTTTGTCTATTGGTATGATGTTTAAACTTAAAGTAGAGAAAATGGATGTTAAGAAAACATTAGTACATGCAAATATTGAAGACAAAATGTACATTATACTACTAGAGGGTTTATAGTGAAGGGAGAGAAGGATGCAATTTTCAAGATGAAGAAGATCATCTATGACATAAAGCAATATCCAACAATGTGATATGAAAATTTTGATAATTATATATTCGAACTTGGATTTTCAAGAAGCAAAGTTGATCATTATGTGTATTCCAAAGAATCTTGTAATTTTTTTTTTATGTGGTGTTATATGTTAATGATATGTTGCTAATTGATAATAGAAATGAAATAATAAAGGATGTTAAATATCGATTGTTGTCTAAGTTGATATGAAGGATATTGGTGCTAGAGATTTTATTTTGAGCATGGAAAGTAAAAGAGATCGTGTAAACATGAAACTCTAGTTAAATTAGAGGAAATATGTTGAGACAATATACTGAAGGTCTAGTATGCAACAATCTAAACCAATCAACACTTCTATTCATGTAGGTGTAAAAATTTCTTCAAAGCAACATCTCAAGACACAATAAGAGGAAAACAATGTGTCTTGTGTTCCCTATGAAAGTGTTGTTGGAATTTCAATATATGTTATGGTTTTTAGTAGAACAAACAATTCCCACATTGTGGGATTTTTGAGTAGATATATGTCAAAATGGGGGATAGAAAATTTGATCTATGTAAAGAAGGTATTCAAATATTTTCATGGTAATTCAGAATATACATACATACATACATACATACATACATACATGTGTGTGTGTGTGTGTGTGTGTGTGTGTGTGTGTGTGTGTGTGTGTGTGAGCACACATGTGTGCATGCACACACATGTATGTGTGTTTGTGTCTGTGTATAGTGAAAATCCTTAACCAAATACTCTCTTCCTTTCTCTAAAGATTGAACTACCCACATGTCATGTAAGGACTGGGAAGATGGATAGCAGGAAATAAGGACTTTCAATATTTAACAAACATATATATAATGTACTTTCCAAGGAAGCTCTAGACCAAAACGAGTGATAGATGTAGAGGGGTTTGTGGATGTTTGGCTTGTTTCATGCAAATGAGTTGGATGAGCATAAGACACACTATAGTTGCATTCTCAACTATAGAATATGAATGCATGATAGGAACTCATTGGAGTAAGGAATTTGTATGGTTATAGATATTGGGTTCTGTTAGCACATAGGATGTATAGGGGTCAAATTTTTTGATTTTTTAGGTTTGAGTCATAGGGTCTTTTTATTTTAGGTTTTTTGAGTCATGCCTTATGTCATAAATTATGTTTGATTGTTTCATGAGTAAATAAATTTGACCATAGTCCATATGAGAGTCTTGGTGTCATGATAGTGGTCATCATCATTAGAGAAATAGGGCTAAGTGTTGGTCACATCCTTGGTTTTAAAACTCATAATTATCACGTGTCTTGTCTAAAAATGGGTGTACAAAGGTTCATTATGTTGCATTTAACCGTTTGAGGGTCAAATCATGTGTCAAGTCGACATGATACAAACTCACATGAAAGTTCGCAATGAATCAAGAAAGTACCTCATGCACTAACAATATATCATTATGATTTGGAAACTTGGCAAGAGGTATCTATTGTTTTCAGTGCCATTTATTCATCATGTTCTTCAAGTTTCTTTCAAGAGGCAGGTTTGTCAATTTGAATATAGGGCATTGCAAATTGGTTTGAATTATGGCGTTGCGAATTGTCTGTAGCAGATTAAGGTGGATTAAAAGCTTCCAAGAAACTGTCATTTAAAAAAAGAGACAATAGTCGAAACTTTAGATATACTAGGTACCATGTTTAATAATTAATTGCGTTGTCTGAAGGTTTATTATATTGGATTCTAGTCACTGTTATTTTTCTGCACGCTGCAAACTATTGCATAACATTTTCACTACAAACTTCTTGCACTTGTCAAAACCGACAACATTTGTACCTTAAGCCTTTGCAGATCTAATTTTCTTTCTTTATACCAATAATATCAATTTGCATCCATTACCTTATCCACTGCATTTTCTTGTTAGTGCTACGAACTATATGAATTGAAGGCACTGCGAACCCTTTGTTTTCACAATTGACAAAACCCTCACTGACTATGCTTTCACTCAGGTCTGAGATTTTATATTTTCAAAGTCATTTTCATTTTCAGACTTGGGGATTCACAAACATCTTTGACTAAAACCTATTCTAAGAGTGTGCGCTGTAAACTTGACTGTGTGTTGCAAACAGAAGGATCACACTATGAATCCTTTGTTTTACACATAATTGCCACGAATTTTTTCTTAACTGTAGCCTCATCTATTTTGGGATTTTTTTTCTTTCCTCTTAGATTCTTCTTGCAGTCCTTTCATTCTCTCACTGTTGTTGTACATGAATACTTCATTCAGTAAGTCCTAAATTGTGCAAAATTCAAATAAAAAACCCTAAATATTCATGTTTTCATCATACATATGATAACAATTTTTATAAAAGGGAAATGTTAGGAAAACAAGATCATAGAGCGATAAAATCAAACAAATGTGGAAATAAAACACAAAAGATCCACAATACAATAGAGACATAGATATACGTGGTTTACCGAGTGTGGGCAACATCCACCATAGAAATTGCCAGGTCCTTCCTTTTTATTATCCATCAAAATGAAGGGATACAACCTACAACACACCCATTGTAAGTTCTTGTTCTTTCTCTCATTGTCTCCTCTCTCATAATACAATAAACACACATATACACAGCCGCAATATAATTCCCTCATAAAAGAGGGTTTCTTTCTAGGGAAAAAATACCTAAATAACTTCTACTTTCATATATACGACCTTATAATGAGTGGTCCCGATTGAATATGAAATTACAATATTTTACAAGGCATTTTCACAATATTTCACTTTAGGGGTGCTACCCCTGAATCCCCCTCCAGTGGGGGATGGATACAAAAATTGTCGTCATCCCCCCTGGCAATAATTGTGGGGGTAAAGCCCCCCCACACCCCCTATTAGGGAATAGGGTCCAAGAACAGTTGAAAAAAAACCTATAAATTAGGAGGATAATCAGGTTCCACAACCAACAATCTCCCACTTGGAGACTAATCACAACAAATCCATTGCTACTATACTTGTTGGACTATACTCCACCTTGGACCTGGAAAATTTCTCATCTTCACCTTCATTCTTGAAGACCAACTGAAACTGAGCAGGAATTAGGTTTTTCCCTGGTTACTTCTTTTGTTAACATGGTTGCAGGATTATGGCTAGTATGTATATTTTCCAACTTCAAATGTCCATCTTCCAAGACAGATCATATGAAATGGTACCTAAGTTGTATATGCTTAGTATTTGAATGGAAGGTTTATTTATTTTCAAGATGAATGTCACACTTTTTGTCACAGTACAACCTGTTATCGTCCTTCTTCTTTCCCAATTCCTCCATAAACCTCTATAACCAAATCATATCTTTACTAGCCTCTGTAGCAGCAACATTCTCTTCTTTCATTGTTGAAAGTGAAAAAAACTTTTGCAGTTTTTAAATCCAACTTACTATTGTTCCACCTATAGTAGAAACATACCTTTTGGTGCTCCTCCTACTATCTTTATCACCTTCCACATATGAATCAACATATCTATTGGAAATATTGCCATTGATTTCAAAAATCAAAGTGATGATGATGAAAAAAAAGTGTGCAGAGATCGAACGAAGTGATGATGTCAAAACAATGTGTAGAGATTGAAAAAGAGAACAGGAGAAGTGAATACTCAAATGATAAAAGATCAGAAGAAATAACACATTGCATAGAGAGGAAATATGTGTTTATTGTTGATCAAGATAGGATCAACAATGTTCCTATGATTTGAAGACAGAAGAAGCGCATTGCAGAATGTAGTCGACCATTGCACAGGAAAAGGATGAGAAGTTGAACAATGCACAGAAAAGGTGAGAAGCTTCAGCAACCATTCGATCAAGAAATTAACGACGTTGATTGTATCAAGTAATGGGATTTATCCCACACTAGAAGCATGAATAAACACATATAAGTTTATATACACATCTCTCTTCATACTTATCGATGCCTAGTGAAAAGGTATGGTGGGGGCTTTAGGTGTTTGGACTCCACGAGAAGCTCACCAGCCTGGAGCCTGGGATGACCTGTCAAGCCCCCTAACTTTTGGTCAAAGTGACAATGGCTGTCGATATGATGACGAAGGATCCCAAACTCGCAAAGTTTGAAATTTCGAAGAGATTATAGTTTTCGGTTGAAAGGAGAACACGTGGCACTAGATCAACAAATTCGGGGATTCATGATTTAGAGAAACAACGACAAGAGTTTATCGAAATTCTGAAATGAAAAAATAATGAAACACTCAGCCCTGGGTCATAACCCACGGTCACATGTAAAATGGGTTATGGAAGAGGAGCTAGCAACTTTAGTCGAGATTTCGCCATTTCAGATATCGGGAGGTTGGACATAACATACAGAAAAAAAACCCAAAGGCTAAAGCCCCGAAGTTGAGGAAGTAAGACATGTTGACAGACCATGTCAGCAGAGCACAACATCTAGGACACATGGCATAGTGAGATAGTGACACATGTCAAAGTAAAATCGACATTTCAGGGATGTATATATTGTGAATTTAAATGACATGTGGCAACTACCCAGCACGTGCCAAGTCATCAAGTGACGTTAGTAAGGTTACGTCACGTCAGGATTTTTTACTTCATGAGTTTTTTTATCACAAGAAAATGTTCTAAAATTTCGAAGTCCCGAACATCGAAATTTTGAAAGGGACACGCGTAAGAAGATTGACAACTTTGGAGATTTAACATGTTGGAAGTCACGAAAACCCAAAGGGAAAGGTGTCAAAATCCTGATAGTCGTTCATCTCAGTGGGTGATTGAATCATGAATGTTGATTCTAATGAAGCGCTCAAAGCGTGTGCTAGGTCTAGCGCTTGGTCACCGTAGTTGGTTGTATGGTTCCGAGATGTAATGTGAGCCATCCGATCTGATCGACAATATCGTAATCGAGAGTTTGAAAGGTTGGATGTAATGAAGACTCAGAGGTCAAAGTGACAAAATCCTGTCATTTGTCCATCTCATGAGAAGATCATAATTAAATCTCGACCATTGATTTGAAGGAAGTGCCTCTGTAGAGTTTGGTCTTTGTGAAATTAACAGAGATCCGTGAACAAGTACAAAGTTTTAAAATTGATCCATGACTGTGATCAATTTACCTTCACTGTAAAAATAAATAAATAAATAGTATTAATGCTAATTAATCGAAGAGGTGTGATGTTTGAAACGAAGGGACACAATGTTTCACACTCACGTTGTTTTGAAGATTATATAAACAAGGAAGTGTGGTGAGAAGAAAGTGTCTCTGCAGTCCATATCATAAAATCAAAAGCTGAAGCAGATTCTAGGAAGAAAAGCTGAAGATACTTATGTATTAAGGGTGGTTGGGTGGTGCAAGGGTAGGTTGGTGCCTACAGAGGGAATTGATGCTTCCTTGTCAATTGTATATGACTAAACAAGGGTTCGTAGCCTCCTACCAGTTGGTGCTGGTAAACTAGGGTATGGGTGCATCCTGATCAGTCAGTGCCGATCAAAGAGGAAGTACATCTTCCGTCTATGTAACATGGAAAACAATTTTTGCAGTTAATAGAAAAGAGTTTGTGGTTTTCCCATTTGGGTTCCACGATAAAATACTGTGTTAAGATTTTGTTTTCCTTAATAAATAAAAATTGATATAATTGTTGTGTCACTAATTCACCCCCACCCTCTCAGTGAGAGAATCTGATCCTTCAATTGGTATCAGAGTAGGTTCCTTCAACACAGTCTAACATACTTGAAGGTAGATCTTCAAGATGGATCAGCAAGAAGGAATGTATAACAACAAAGCATCATTGTTCAATGGAGAAGGTTATGCTTTGTGGAAAATAAGAATGAAAAAATTCCGGTTGGTGCTTGATTTTGATATCTGTAAATTTGTTGTAGATGGTTACAATGCACCGACTACTCCACCCAAAGACTCTGGAGGAAATAAAATCTATAATGATAACTCAAGAGTAGTTAATGGCATTCTAGTTGGGTTGACTAACTCTATATGTGTGAAAGTTATGCATTGCAAATCGACCAAAGAAATCTGGGACAAATTGGAGGTTGTATATGAAGGAGATGACAAAGTCAAAGAAGCCAAACTACAGACCTATAGAACTCAATTTGAAAACCTGAAAATCAAAGAAGAAGAAAATATTGTTGAATACTTTAATAGGATAGATGAAGTGGTCAACTCAATTAGAGCAGCAAGAGAAGAAGTTACAGATAAACCCATTGTGAAAAAAATACTAAGGTCATTACCGATGAGATATAATGAAAATATTTCCTCAATTGAAGATAGATCCGATCTAAGCTCACTCATAGTTGACCAGCTCCATGGGATTTTTACAGCATATGAAGTGAGAACGTAAAATAATAAATCAACAAAAAATGAAATGGATTTCAAAGAATCCAAGACAAAGATAAATTAGAAGAAAAAACCTCAATCCTGTCATCATGAAGCATCTGATGTGGAGGAAGCCAAATTCATTAGAAAACTTCAGAAAGGATCAGGGAAGTACAAAGGAAAGCTTCCTTTCAAATGTTTTAATTGTGGAAAATTTGGTCATTTTGCATCCAAGTGTCCCTATCCCAAGGAGGACCCTGAAGAGAAAGAAAACAAAAAAAGTCAATGCTAGAATAAGGAAAAACCCAACTACAAGAAAAAGTTCTACAGAGGGAAAAATAATTTCCACTCAAAAGAAGAAGACAACAACTCGTCAAAGTTTAGTGACAATGATGAATCTGATGATGATGAAGTTCTTTTCTTAGGTATTGAAAAATCTAATGAGATAGAAAAAATTAAACATGAGAAGGAGTTAGAAGATGAAACAAAAGTTAATATGGAGGAGGAACTTCTCACTGCCTTAGATAAATTAAGAAAATACAAAACCAGATATAGACAGTTGAAAAATTTTGTAGTTGAACGGAAAGAAAAATATAAACAAGAAGAAAAGGAGATGGAAAAACTTATGAATAATCTAAAAAAACAAATCTTAGAAGCAAACAAGATCGAAGAAAGTCTGGAAAAGTCTCTTGAAGAAAAACAAATAATTGTTGAAAGGATGGAGGCATAAATAGTTCATCTGAAAAAGGAACTGGATGCAAAAATCATTCAAACAAAATATGAAAATAGCTCTAAAATATTAGATAAGATTATTACAGCGCAAAGGGATTCTGGAAATAAAAATGGAATAAGTTACTCTCAAAAGGAAAGCCATGTTAACTCAAAATCTTATGCAAATTCTCTTCCTAGTACATTCAAGAAGAAACATGAAGAGAGGATAAGTAATGATCAGAACTACAGAAGATTACCTCCACCCGTTAGGAAAGAAGGCAAGACAATACCAGAGAAGTTTTACCAAAACAGGTAGCCTCACATTTTTCATGGTTATTTCTTTGCATGCTCTAATTTTGGACACAAAGCTATAAATTGTAGAGCATATAGAAAGAAAAATATGAAGGTTAAGAATTATATCCTTAAGGATAAACAACTAGCAAATCGAGTTAAGAGCAGAAACTATAGCTCCTTTGAACTTCTACAAGAAGGGGACTTACAATGCTTCAGATGTCATAACCATGGACATAAATCCATTAATTGCATACTAATGGAAGTCTTAGAACAACCCAAGTTCATTAGAGAGAAGAAGAAACTTTGGAGAGTAAAAACATAAAAAAGGGAATGTCTTATTGCCCTAAAAAATCAAGATGAAAAGGATCTTTGGTATGTTGACAGTGGATGCTCGAAACATATGACAGGTAACAAGGACAAGTTTTTAGACTTAAAGAAACAAAAACATACAGTTACATTTGGTGATAATGCTTCAAGTAGCATACTTGGGAAAGGAATTGTGACCTTGGGAAAAGACAAAGCTAGAAATGTACTACTTGTCGATAAATTGAAGCCTAGTTTATTAAGTGTCAGTCAAACCTATGATCAGGGATACTTTTTCATCTTTGATTCTGAAAGATGTGAGATTAGGAAAGAAGACACAAGAAAATTAGTTGGTACTGCTCCTAGAACTCCTGAAAATGTACATATACTAGATGCAAAATTGAATGAGGAGTGTCATATAAAATCTGTAGATGAAAGTTGGCTATGGAATAGGAGGTTGGGGCATATTAACTTTGACAATCTTATGAAAGTCAACAACCTTGGTGCAGTAAGAAACTTGCCAAAAATCATAAAACCCTCAAATGCTATGTGTAGACACTATCAACTAGGGAAGAAAACTAGGGTAAGGTTCAAAACAAAAGAATATTCAACCTCTAAACCTTTAGATATTGTTCACACCGACCTATGTGGACCTACGAGAACCAAGAGTCTAAAAGGAGAGTCTTACTTTATGTTTTTCATTGATGAATTTACTAAAATGAGTTGGATATGTTTTCTCAAAGAAAAATCAGAAACACTCAACAAATTCAAAGCCTTTAAAACCCTTTCTGAAAATGAAAGGGAGACAAAAAACAAATGTCTTATATCAGACAATGGTGGTGAATTCACCTCAAAAGAGTTCGATGTCTTATGTGAAACTCATGGAATAAAAAGACAATTCTCTGCTGCTAGAACACCTCAACAAAACAAGATTGTTGAAAGAAAGAACAAAACAAGTCAGGAGGTTGCAAGGACTATGCTCAATGAAGCAAAATTGTTAGATGGATATTGGAGGGAAGTTGTAAGAACAATTGTATACATATTGAACATAGGTCATCTCAGGGTTAATAGTGATAAAAATTCTTATGAACTATGGTTTGGAAGAGCTTAATCAGTGAAATACTTCAAAGTCTTTGGAAGTAAATGCTACATCAAAAGACTAGATGAGAGTCTTGGAAAATTTGATGTTGGATCTGATGAAGGTAGTTTTCTTGGATATGATTCAAACAAGAAGGCAAACATATGCTACAATATTAGATCACATAATATTGTTGAAAGTGGAGATGTCAAGGTGGATGATCTAAAAACGATAAGGATAAAAAATCAAGAGACCATATCTAAAAATAAAGATGAATATGATGATGAGACATTCAACACACAACTAGAAGAAGTAGAAGAGAATGAAAAATAAAGGGAAGAAGATGATATGGATACTAGTGAAAGTGATGTTGATTAAGGTTGGTTGTCATTGAAGTCAACCCTTGAAGAAAGCCCCGTAGCACAAAGGTTTGGGTAATGGACCCAATATTGTTTAATGTAAATATGACTCATTATTGTTTTTTCATGGTTGATAAGAAGTAAATATGGA
>JZKD02S1785693.1:1326845-1385931 GCA_000966675.3 Picea glauca | reverse complement strand
TTTTAAAATCTTTACAAGGCACTCAATGATGATCACAATAATGCAAAGAGATAAACAAAGGCACATTTAGCATCAGTCACACACATGTGATACACTGAAACATATATTTCCTAAGGAAACCCATAAGGGGTAAAAACCTCTTTTTCTTTATATGATAAGTAATAGTTACATTCTTTACATTATCATACACATAAGAACCAACTCATAATGAGGCTACAACCTCTGTTTTGCAAGCTGCAACTTGCTGAGAGCACCAACTCTTTGTTTTCTCTAGCACCCACTAGAAGGAAGAACCAACTCCATGGTTTCTCTAGCTCCAACTAGAAGGAAACACCAACTCCCTGTGTTCAAGCACCCACTTGAACCTTTGAGGACACCAGTCCTTCCTAGATCCTCCCAACCACCCTGAAATATATATATATCTTTGCTACTGAAACTTATTACAGTGATATGATGTTCAACAATGGCTTACCAGACTCATCACTGTTCTGCTGCATTTCGTTGCTCTGTCTGCCTCATTGCCTTTCTGCACACATCACTTGCACTGTCTGTTCTTCTGCTTTTTATGCTCTGTGTGCCATTTCCATTCACTGCACAGTTCCTCTTCTGTGCTATTCAGTTGTTGCACTCTCCTCCTTCTTCACACATGAATCCCCTTCACCAACAACAACCACAACAAACTCCAATTGCAACTCCAACCCCATATATTCTCTGTACCATGTATTTATGGCTTCTCTGCACCTTGTGCATGAAATGTTCATAATGCCTCTGCATGCTCACTCCACACCGTTATCCTCCACCTCTCGAGTGCTCTGTCTAATCATCATCGTGACTCTTCAGCTTCTCTGGTGGTTCACCCCGCGTGTCCAACATCACTGTATGTTATACTGAGATTCCTCAACCTCTCTGGCAGTTTGAGACTCTTCGTCTTCTCTGTGACAGTCGAACTCACCTTCTCTGTTTTAGTTACAAGCCTCAATGCTCATCAGCTGTCAATCGCCTCCACAAACATCTTCATTCCTCTTAGAGACTCTTCATCTCCTCTGTCAGTCATCCCTAAGTGTCTTCGCATCCTCTGGTAGAAACCATCAATGGTTTCTAGCAATTTCCCTGTGTCGTGCAATAGTAACCCTAAGGTCTCCTTCAGGTTATTCTATGCCATTGGATGAGCTTTATTAATCTTGCCTTTAAATCAGGTTTCGACATTTTTGATGCATTGAGTTCTTTTCCTCTCTATGTCACAATTCGCGAAACTCTGATATGGAGTTTGATCAACGATCCAGATATGATCTCTATTCAATGACTGCGATTAAATCGCGATTTTTCATATCACGATATCGGGATTCCTGATGTCAATAATCTTTGACATGTCCAACACTCGATCCTCGATGCCTCTCCATGGACTGGAATCAACAGTCCCGATCTGATCTTGATTCAATGGCTGCGATTTAAGTCGCGATTTTGCATATCCCGAAATCAAGATTCCTGTTGCAATGTTTCTTTGACATTTCCAAAATGCGATCCTCGAAACTCCGACGTGGTGTCCATCTGCTGACGTCACACGTGGATTGACAAGTGTTGAATACTGCCACGTGTCACTCTGATTCATGACTTACATGTGCCTGAAATGTTGAATCAGTCTGACACTTGTCATTACTTGGTTGTGCCACGTGTTCCTAGATGACGTGGTCTACTGACGTGAGTCAGGTCGACGGTCTAGATCACATCTTGATCTAACGGTTCAGGTTCAGTCAAGATTTCACACATCGTGATTTCAGGATTCTTTATGTCAATATTCTTTGACATATCCAACTCTCGATCCTCGAAACCCCGACAGGGAATCAGATCAATAGTCCACATAACCCCCTGAGATGGACAATCCTCCTGCTTCCGAGATTTGTGAGCCATCTACTCCTTGCACTTTTTAAATATCGTGTCGGTTTTCCTCGATCCAACGGTTGTCGGACTCTGTGCTCAGATCTGACGCCTCTAAATTCAATTAGCCCTCCCGCTAAGCTCGTGGTCCACGTGACTTCCCCTTATATGACCTCAGCCAAACCTCCTCATCGAGGTTTCAGACTTTCGAATGTCGAAACATGTATGTCCTCAGGATTCACGATCCCTCGAATCCCGATGCGCTCTTTACGCACTAACTCTCTTGGCTAGGCTCATGGGCCATACGATTGTTATCCCTGTGACTGCAGTCTTACCACTCGTTGGGGTTTTGAGCTTTTCAATGCCGGAATGCATTTTCTCACAGGATTCCCGATATGTGAAACCCCGATGAGTCAACCCTCCTTTCGGGATTTCACCTTGGATTTTCCCGATGGTAAACCTCATGTAGCTCCTGTCTGATTTGATGGCTGACAAGATTTCTGAATGAGATCCAACGACTCTCGATCTTTGTCTTCCTTATCCTCTGCGAACTCCTGTATCTTGAGCTTTGCTGCGTGCATTCTCCTCGACGTCGTTCCTCCTGAGCTTTCACTTCCGAATCCCCAAGGGATTCTTGGACTTCTGCACCTCTGCAGAGTCTTCACATGCACACTCAGTGCTGTCTCCACTGTTGTACTTGCCATCAATGACAAGCATACGCTACCTGTTAAACATTTTCCAACAAATCGTGAATTTGAATGACATGTGGCAACTACTCAGCACGTGCCAAGTCATCAAGTGGCGTCAGCAAGTTTATGTCACGTCGGGAGTTTTTACTTTGTGATTTTTTTATCACAAGCAAATGTTCTAAAATTATGAAGTCCCGAATGACGAAATCCTGAAAGGGAAATGGGTCAAAAGATTGATTGCTTCGGATATTTGACATGATGGAAGTCACGAAAACCCGAAGGGAAAGGTTTCGAAATCGCGATATTTGTTCATCTTAGTGGGTGATTGAATCATGACCGTTGATTCTAATAAAGAGCTCAAAGCATGCACTAGGTCTAGTGCTTGGTCACCATAGTTGGTCGTATGGTTCCAAGATGTAATGTGAGCCATTTGATCTAATCGGAAATATCGTAATCAAGAGTTTTGAAAGGTTGGATGTAATGAAGACTCAAAGCTCAAAGTGTCGAAATCTCGTCATCCATCCATCTCATGAGAAGATCAAAATTAAATCTCTACCATTTATTTGAAGGAAGTGCCTCTGTAGAGTTTGGTCTCTGTGAAATTAATAGAGATCCGTGAACAAGTATAAAGGTTTGAAATTGATCCATGACTGTGATCAATTTACCTTCACGATAAAAATAAATAAATAAACAATATTAATGTTAATTAATTGAAGAGGTGCGATGTTTGAAATGAAGGGACACAATGTTTCACACTCAAGTTGTTTTTAATATTATATAAACAAGGAAGTGTGGTGAGAAGAAAGTGTCTCTACAGTCCAAATCAAAAAATCAAAATATGAAGCAGATTCCAAGAAGAAAAGTTGAAGATACTTATGTATTAAGGGTGGTTGGGTGGTGCAAGGGCAGGTTGGTGCCTACAGAGGGAGTTGATGCTTCCTTGTCAGTTGTAGCTAATGAAACAGGGGTTCGTAGCCTCCTACCAGTTGGTGCTGGTAAACCAGGGTTTGGGTGCATCCTGATCATTCAGTGTTGATCAAAGAGGAAGTACATATTCCATCTATGTAACATGTAATTTTTTTTTTGTAGTTAATAGAAAAGAGTTTGTGGTTTTCGCATTTGGGTTCCATGATAAAATACTATGTTAAGATTATGTTTGCCTTAGTAAATAAAAATTGATATAATTGTTGTGTCATCGATTTACTTCCCCCCCTCTCAGTGACAGAATCTGATCCTTCAATATCCCTGTAGAAAAATGTTTGAACCTCCAAAAAATAATGCATGAGTAGAAGTACCTCCCAAATACCTGAGAATCCACTTTACCGCCTCCCAATGTTATTTACCTAGATTGTTCATATACCTTCTCACAACTCCCACTACATGTGCAATATCTGGTCTTGTGCAAACCAACACATACACCAAGATTCCAACTATTGATGAATAAGGGACCCTGGACATTTATTCTATCTCCTCTTGGGTCTTAGGACACATTTCCTTAGTTAATTTGAAATCGTTGGCCAAAGGTGTACTAACTAGTTTTTCATTCTCAATTCTAAACCTCTCCAACACCTTATCTATGTACTCACTCTGAGACAATGTCAATTTGCAATTTTTTCTGTCTCTTATTATTCTCATACCAAGAAATTTTTTTGCAGCACGCAAATCTTTCATCTCAAATGAATTAGCTAATTTATTGTTGAGCACATTTATATCATGCACATCAGACCCTGCAACAAGCATGCCATCTACATACAATAGAAAGATAATATAGCTTCCATTTTATAGCCTTTTAAAATAAACACAGTGATCATAATGACATCTATTATCACCTTTTTTTGTCATAAACCTGTCAAAATTCAAATATCACTGCCTTAGAACTTTATTTAGGCCATACAATCTCTTCTTCAACCTGCATATCAAATTAACCTTTCCTTTGACCTCATATCCCTGTGGTTGTTGCATATAAATCTATTCCTCCAAATCCCCATGGAGAAAAGTTGTTTTTACATATAACTGTTCAATATGAAAATATTCTACTACCACAAGACTTAAAATAGTCCTAATTGAAGTCATCTTAACAACAAGAGAAAATATTTCATCAAAATATATACTCCTTCAACTTGTAAACCCATTTATTCTGCAATACTGTTTTTCCTGTAGGCAAATGAACCAAGTCCCAAGTCTGGTTATTTACCAAGAAATCCATATCCTTTTTCATTCCTTTCTCCCACTTCATTTTAGTGTCTACTTGCATTGCTTATTCATAACATTTTGGTTCACCAGAATTAGACAAAAATAAATAATACAATGAAGGAGAGTATCATTCAGGGGGTCTACTTAATATGTTAGATATTCTAACAAAACTTGCAAGAGTTTGAGGCACCCGTTGCTCCTATGTTAGATATTCCATGCAATTGATCTTTGTACATGACCTTTTCATTGAATATGACATCTCTACTCCTAATGACTTTTTAATTTTCATAATCCCATAAGCGATAACCAAATTAATTAACATTGTATCCAATAAAGGTAGACTTCTTGGATTTTTCCTTGAGCTTTGTTATATTTCTTTTATCAATATAGACAAATGCTTCACAACCGAAAGTCTTCAAAAATGAATAGTTTACCTTTTTACATGTCCATGCCTCCTCTGGAATTCCACCATCCAAAGAGATTGAAGGTCCTATGTTTATTAATTAAACAAAAATATCTACAACATATTCCCATAACTATAAGGGAAACCGAACATGCAATATCATACTCCTTGCACACTCCATGAATGTCTTATTTATCCTTTCTAGCACACCATTTTCTTGTGGTGTTCCTAGAACTATTTTCTCTCTATGAATCCCATGGTATTAACAATAATCATAAAAATCATTGTGGCAATATTCACCTCCATTTTTTTATCTAAGACACCTCAACCTTTTGTCCGTCTCATTCTCAACCAAATCTTTCCATTTCTTAAAAGTATCAAAAACATCAGATTTTTGTCGAATGCAATAAACCCAAGTTTTTCTAGTTGCATCATCAATAAAAGTAACATAATAATGAGATCCACCAAGAGATGATACCTGAGTTGGTCCCCATACATATGTATGCACAATATCTAACCTTTAACTCTTGTTTTCTTTTCTGACTCTGAGAAATTTGACTCTCTTCTATTTTCCATAAACACAATGCTCATAGAAATTCAAATCAATTTGTTTAAGATTTGACATCAAATTTCTTTTGTGAAGTATCTACATCCCATTCTCACTCATGTGTCTAAGCCTATGATGCCACAGTGTTTTATCCACTACTGTAGAAGCTAAAGAGGTAGAATAATCGGTATTACCAGTACATAAATACAATGTACCTACCTTCCCTCCTTTTCCTATCACCAGTGATCCTTTGATTACCTTCCACACCTTATCTATAAATATAGATATACAACCTTCACTTTCCAACTGCCCTATTGAAATTATATTTTTCCTTAGATCTAGAATATGTATTACCTCTTTCAAAACCCATTGGTTTCCATTCTTTTTCTTTATTTGTACCTTACCCATTCCAACAATTTTTCATAGTGCATCACCACCCAAATGAACCTATCCAAAATCACCTTGAACATAATCTAGAAAATTTTTCCTATGGGGTGTGGCATGAAATAAATCCCATGAATCTACTACCCAAGACTCAAAAATATTATCTACAAAAAGGATCAAAGCATCTTGTAACACATCACCTGTTACATTTGCTTCTTGATTTTTCTTCTATTGTGGCATCTCTTTGTTTCTTTGGAGCTCTACAGTCTTTCTTTAGATGTCCTTTCTTCCCAAAATTCCAAAACTCTATATTTCCTAGTCTGGATTTGGATATTCCCTTCCTAGAATCCCCATGGTTCCCTGAGCCCTTTCCTCTATCCTTTTGTCTTCACTTGTTCTCCATTATCAATGCATTACCTGATATCTCACCTATTATTTTCTATCACATTTCCTCTATAAGGATAACACCAACAACCTCATCAAATTTTAGAGTGTTTGAACCAGAGACAAAATTACATACAACCATGACCAATCCATTCCATCTTTTTGGAAATGAGCACAATATTAGAAGAGCCCTAACCTCATCATCAAAGTCCTCTTTTATAGAACTTAGTTGATTAGTAACCGTATTAAATCCATTTAAATGATCTGCAAAAGACCCACCTTCTGACATCTTCATATTAAATAATCTCTTCATTAGAAATACCTTATTGAACGTCGAGGGTTTTTCATACAATTTAGCCAATGCGTCCATCATATCCTTTGTTATCTTTTCTTTTGAAATATTGAAAGCCACCAATGCTACCTTGCTCAACTGTGTCATTCTTAGTCCCTTTTTGTTAAGAACCTCCCATTCTTCGTCCTTCATGGTCGTCGGCTTATTTGTTATTCTACCTAATGGTAGGAATAAATACTTCTAATATAAATAATCTTCCATCTGCATATTCCATAACTGGTAGTTTTGGCCATAAATTTCTTGACCCTAAACTTTCCATCTTCCTCCATTTCTCCCACTCGAACCGGGAACCCTCTTTTCCTACAAGTTGCCTTTTACTCTAATACAAGCTGTTAGAAAAAATATGGCGGAGTAATAAAATAAAACAAATGAAGAAATAAAACAAAAAGATGCATAATAAAATAGAGACACAAATATACGTGGTTCACCCGATATGGGTTACGTCCACCAGAGAAATTTTCAGGTCCTTCCTTTTTATTTTCCAGCAAAATAAAGGGATACAACCTACAACACGACCATTGTAACTTACTCTTATTTCTCTCACTGTCTCCTCTCTCAGAATACAATAATCAAACACATTCATAGCCGAAATACAATTCCATCATAAAAGAGAGTTTCCTTCTAGGGAAAAAAATCCCTAAAATAACTTCTACTGTCAGATTTTTGACCTTATAATGAATGACCTAGATTGACTACAAAATTCCAATATTTTACAAGGCAATGTTTCCCAATATTTCACTTCGGAGGAGCTTCCCCCAAATCCCCCACCATGGGGGGACTACAAAAATTGTTTCTACCCCCCTGGACCCCCCTGGCGATAGTTGTGTAGGGGAATCCCCCCCACACCCCCCATTAGGGAATGGGGTCCAAGCACAGAAAAAAAAACAAAAAAAAACCTCTGAATCAGGAAGATAATCAGGCTCCACAAACAATAGGTAAAGGGTTTTAAAACAACTATCATGGATAATCAACAAGGTAAGAAGGTTCACAAAGGGGGATAAATTGTCAAGGTTGATCCCCACGACCTGCAACTTATAAATTCTGAACCATTTTTCAAGGAAGCATTTCAGAGAGTGGGTTGCCTTGTTTTTTGTGAGAAAATGAAAATAGGACATCTCAAGGTTTCTAAACAGTTTGCACTCAATTTTAGTGGGACAAATACTAAGGTGGGTGAATTGGAGTTTAAGTCTCAAATCAATCTATTTCTATAGCCACACAGATGCCTACTTATGGTGAAAAATGGTTTAAATCCATGTCTTTGAGTTCTACATTTTCCAAGGAATTCCTAAAACCTGAATATCAAGGAGACAACCTATCCAAGGGAGTGCCAAGAAGTCATGCTGGAGTATTTTTTCAATATTATCAAAGTTATTCAAAGTTATTTCACTTGTGAAGGGAGGTTCAATATGGCTTATCAATACCATATCATATTGTTACTACACTTCAGTGGGAAAGAGTCCATGAACCTCCCATTTTATTTGTTCATGAGTATTGTCAATATGTCAGATAGAGTCGAAGCTAAATCCAATCAAGTGGATACTAGTATTTTTCACTCTGGTTTAATCAAAATTCTAGTATTGTAAGAGTTGAAGAAGACCAATACTGATTGGGATGTTTCCCTAGCTGCATCAAGGTTTCAGCCAGATGTTTCTCACACACCAAAATAAAAAAGACAAACACCTACCATGCTAAGAAGACTATGCACTCAGAGTCAACTAAAAAGAGGAATATGACCAGAAGGGATAAGTCCATTCAGTCTACTAATAAAATAGTTGAAGGTCCCTCACAACCTCCTGATAGAGAAGTTTCTCTTGTGGAAGAACCTGCACCTATGGATACATCATCTAGTAAAGTAAGGAGTCTTAAGGGTAATACGCTTGTATTTTCTAGACCTATTTTATTAGAAGCGGTCAAGCCTAGAATACCTTTCACCAGATCAACAACTACGAAACATATTCCCATGGAATAGGGTACATCAAAAGCCTCAGCTTAGAAAAAGGATAAAAATCATCCTTCCAGGAATCCAATAGAGATTATTGAGATCAACTCCCCTTCTCATGAAAGAAATCCTACTTTGAAAAGACTTAGGAGGAAACCTAAAGATATAAGATCTAAAAACAAAAAATTGAGGGAGGAATACCTGGAGGCCCGAATCACGCTGAAGAATAATTTAGATTTTTATGAAAAAACTATTGATAACGCAATATATTTGGCTAAGAGATCCTTACCTTTTCGTAGGGAACTAAAGAATGTGTATAGGTAGAAAAGAGCTTGCCAAGATGAAATCAGGAGGTTGAAAGAAGAATTGCAACCATTCAAGGAGTAGATAGAAAAAACAAATTTGGATATGTTCGCTCATGTGGCTACTAGAAGAAGCACCGGGAAAAGATGAAGACATGAAATAATTTCTACATCAATATCGACTTTTTTCCGTGGTTTATTTTATATACAAAATTATAACCCTGAGCAATGATTCTTGTCTTAAATTTTTGTTACCATATTCATATGACCTATGTAAAGGTTACTTCATGTTTCATAAGATTGTAGCAGTGTCCAAAAAGATTTCCCAGGTTTTTGTACAAGTTTTAACAGTTGAAATCAATTTTGAATATAAAAACGCACCTACAAGAAAGTTTATAGTGCATGATGTCAAAGGCACTATGAATTGGTTGCTTTGGGACAATTTTTATCACAGGTGTTGCAAACTGGTTGTCACAATAATTTTTGAGTTGATGAAGACTACTAGATATCAGATTGCGTTTTAATAAGCTCCTCAACGATCAGTTGGACATCGATGGCCACTTGCCTCAAGAATCTACCTTCAGTTAAGACACATGCAACAAGTTGTCAGCAGTTTCCTTCAATGATGCCAACAGTTTCCTGAAAGATATCATTCTTGTTATATTTATGTTGTGCACCTAGTGCCACACCTCTTTTAGGCACAAGATTCTATGTAGAATCTAGGTGGCAAATTCTAGAGAGATTTTTGGATGTTTTTCTATTTAATATGTATTGTAACTCCATGAGAGGGTTCAAATGGTCATAGTGTGATACTCTTATTTTTATTTTTCAACTGTAACAGAGTTTCCACACTGTATGTATCATATTTAAGAATCTTTAATAGTGAATGATCAATTTTTTCTCCTACTTTCAAATTTGTGTTATGTTGAGCACTCAACACACCCTAAAAAGCCTTATAAAGTTTCTTACTTTTTGGGTACCACTTGATCTTCTGCACTGTCTGATTCGATTTCATTTTGAGAAATGTTTTGTCTTTTCTTATTTTCATGACTCTCATCACCTATTCAGGTTTTATTGAACAGTCGTCAAGTGCCAATATTCATCGACATCGACAAAAGGAATTTTTTGGTTTTCATTAAGTTTTCTGCATAAAGATATCACTGATAGCCGATTCCCCTTCGACATCGGTAAAATGCGGGGAGGACAAACATTAACGAAGAATGAAAGGATATCACCAATAGTCGATGCCCGACACACTTTATAGAAATCGGGGAAAACCTATAAGGATCACAACAAACATTGTTGACCACGATAAAGTTATCCCCGATCGTTGATCCCCAACGTGTTTTCAACATCGATACTTTTTTCAAGGGAATCGATCCGAGACTACTTTGGTAGGCTTATCTCCAATCACTGAGTCTTGACCCTTTTCGACATCAGTAATCTAGGATTTGGTTTTATAATGAACAGATTAAGGAAAGTTCTAACTCCGACTAATATGAGTGAGTTAAGTCACGGGTCTCCAACGCCACGTGTATTTATGAGGTAAGAGGGTCATACGATCTAGTTCTATCCCGAGTCATTCTTGGTTCCCTAGGTCTGAGTCACACCTCCGAGTCAGTTTTTTCGCGTCAGCATGGTACGGTAAGATTGATCGGCGTCAGATATTTTGTAGGAGGATATCAACACCTACGCCTCTGCCGTCAATCCACGATAAATTTAATTTCTAAAGAATCAGCGACAATTGTAGTGAATTTTCACTCATAACCTGAATTGAATGGTTGATGCAACACGGTAAGATCTTTCCTATTTAAAATCTATTAAACCATTGTGAACAAATTCATTTTGCATGTAAGAGAATTCTAGATCATACAAAGAAGAAAAAATAGCATCAAGAAGGTAGTATCGACCCCATGTTTATCAAAAAACAAGGTTTTAACAAGCTTCAGAGATATGTATCCAAGTCTGACAATTTGCTGGCTATAATTTATATATGTTTTTCCAGTTTTTTACTAAGTCTCTAAAACTCTGTTTAAGTTGCAAGAAAAATGCCACTGAGAAATCCAACAACCAGATTCTCACTGAGAGTAACAAATCTAAAAGAACTAGAGATAGGTGAAGATTCTTATCCAGGAACCGGAAGGAAACTGGAGTATGTCCCTAGGTCGGAGCTTGTCGTCAAGACAACAACAAAGAATTTTTTTGTTTAGCCTTCAGCCTTTGGCAATACAGAGGTGAGTACCGAATCCAAGGTAGCACTCCCACAATGGGGGGATCTCATCAAAAAGATTAGCAGAGAATAATAACCGGAGTATATCCCACACAACGACCTAGACGTAAGGCCACTCGATGAATAGGTGTTCCCCAACATTTGATGATCGTATATACACATGGTGGTGAGTAGAACTATCATTTTCCCCTACATAGAGGTCTTGAAGTGGCTCATAGACCACATGGATGGGAAAAAATGATTGATTAACGATGAGAATGGTGGGTGTGTTGGATTTTTTCTCACGACGGAGGTCCAGAAATACTACAAGCTCAGGGACCCGAAGGAGCGACTCAACACGGACTTCATGGTGAATTTCTATGAACTCCATGACACCAGCTGATTAATGGCCTCATGGTGGAGGGAAGATTAAAAATTCACCAATCGTAGCAATAGATGGTATGAAACAATCAACCTGAGAGGGCCATACATTTATTTGATGGTTGTCATCCGCTAGTTATACGGAGAGAAACATTGCTCCAAGTTTTTAGAAGCATGGATTCCTTTGGAAAACACAGTTGAAATCACTGAGTGCAGCTTCAATTGGGGAGAAATAATCTCCAAGCAACTAAGAACTTGTGCACAACAGGCTCAGACACTAAAGGAAGGGGAAGCACCAACATTTTACATGGCTTCATACCTGCTCGATGTCATGTGCGCTAGGAACGTCTTCACTAGAATGAATTTGAGCTATCATGTTGCAAAGCTACCGATACACATCTACTTCAGTGTGTTATGGGAAAACAAGTATAAAAAATCTTATTCCCTCATCTGCGATGAATTCATCTCCTAAATTTGTTTTATTCTTTTTAATAAGGAATGACCAAGGATATTGGTGGCAGCCAAGAAAATTATATCCAAGGTAGGCCATTGGTATTTGGACGATCACGCCACCTACATCAAGGTGTTCAGGGCCACCAGAGCACCACATATCCTACCAGCTCATGTCCTAGATTGACTCGTCATAGGAGAGATATGTTATCACACCATCTTACAGGGCTACAACGCCACCCTGGTCAAAGACAAGAAACAAGATTTCATACCCTACGATTTCCATGTAGGGTTCTATTTGGTAAATAATACCGTTCAATCCAAACAAGAAGGGTTGAGCCAACTCAAATTCCAGTTCCCGACAGGCCATTTCTGCAAGCATGATCCAAAGGGCCTGGTTCTCCAACATGCTTCACAGGTGTCATCCTACTGGATGTATGCTCACGATAAGTTCAAAGACGAAGTTTTCACATAGAATGCCAAGGACTGGGACGAGGTGGTGCAAATAATGGCCAATCCAAAAATGACCAGGTTCAAGTCCATGAGCATGGATGAACAAGCGACAACAATAGAGCACATTAGATATCATTTTTGGGATTAACTGCATAGAGTAAGTCATTAATCTATGACCCATATCCATGAGTTTTAGTTGCAACTAACCAATAATTCTCATGATTTGAATAGTCCACTTAGAAATTATTGCATCAGGTGATGCTCACAAGGGTGAAGAAGTGGGATTGAAACCAATGAAATGAATCACATAGCATCAATCATTATTTTAGGGGCTTGCACCCAGTAACCAAGACTTCCCAGGTGGTCACCCATACCAAGACGCATCTGGCTCAAATGCGCTTAACTGTGGAGTTTTCCCCACAATCAAGGCCACTTAGCTTGCTACCCCATTTTCAAAACCTTAGAAAGTATTTTGCCTTATGATCTATCCCGTTAGAGCTCCCTTAACTCTTATATTTAAACATAGAGGGGCTTTCACAATTCAACATATTAGATATCATTTTTGGGATTAACTGTGTAGAGTAAGTCATTAATCTATGACCCATATCCACGAGTATTAGTCCCAACTGACCAATAATTCTCATAATTTGAATATTCCACTTAGCACTCATTGCATCGGGTGATGCTCATAGGGGTGAAGAAGTGGGATTGAAACAAAGGAAATGAATCGCATAGAATCAATCATCACTTATGGGGCTTACACCTGGTAACCAGGACTTCCCAGGTGGTCACGCATCCCAAGATGCCTATGGCTCAACAACGCTTAACTGTGGATTTTTCCCCACAATCAAGCCCACTTAGTTTGCTACCCTTTTTGCAAAACCTTAGCAAGTATTGTTCCTTATGAACTATCCAGTTAGAGCTCCCTTAACTCTTATATTTAAGCATAGAGGGGCTTCCGCAGTGCAACATATTAGATATCTTTTTCAGGATTAACTACGCAGAGTAAGTCATTAATCTATGACCCATATCCATGAGTATTAGTTGCAAACGACCAATAATTCTCATGATTTGAATAGTCCACTTAGAAATCATTTTGTTGGTTTCAATCCCACTTAGCACTCAGTGATGATTGATTCTATAAGATTCATTTAGTTAGTTTCAATCCCACTTCTTCACCCCTGTGAGCATCACTCGATGCAATGAGTGCTAAGTGGGCTATTCAAATCATGAGAATTATTGGTCAGTTGCGACTAATACACATGGATATGGGTCATATATTAATCACTTACTCTACCCAGTTAATCCCCAAAATGATATCTAATATGTTGTACTACAAAATCCCCTCTAAACAATAGAGAAGTCGGCTCAAGAGGCCCTTAAATACAGGGAAGAAATCAGAGCAGTAGAGGCAACGAAGGTTCAAAGTAGGGGATTGAATTTGACACCAGAGGCACAAACAAGGGGATTTCGCGTAATGGAATAGGCACAAAGAGTAACTGATTAGCTGCAAAATGACCCAGACCTCGTAGAAATGACAAGGGTCCCTACCGACAACCCAATCGAAAGTTGGGTAGGTCCAAGTGACCCAAAGCCAATAAAAATTAAAGAGATCATTAGGTTAGATAGACCTGAAGTTTCAACGCCACATGCCAGATCACTAGGGGACATTTCGGCTCAGCCCAAGATAGAAAGGACATCATGGAGAGAAAGTTCACCAAACCCCTTACACGAATTAATAATGATCTATGATGATGAGGAGAGTTTGGAGGTTTCCTTGGTGACTCCGGTACAGGTTACAAAGGAAAAGGAACCCAAGAAAGCATCTTCCCCAACTTCTAATACTCTAGATAGCTCCATACTCATCACCACAGAGGAAAAATTGATTAGCATGGAGCATGCCAAGATGTTCGAGCTAATCGACGCAAGGATGGAGATCATAAATGCCACCCTGGATAGAGAGAGGAATAATGAAGACGAGTTGGTCACTGCACTGAAGGAGTTGGAGCATCTACGCATTTGGCTAAATATTATCAGGACTCCACACAGGCCACGATGTTCTTGAGAAGAGAATTCTAGGATGCCTACAGTAAATTCACGAGTGAGTGACACCTTTTCACTACAGGGATAACTGATTTCTAGGAAGATATCCTTATGTCACTGACAATGTGCAAGGATACGGAAAGAAGGTATGAGAAATCACACCAAGTAGTGTAAAGGATCGATTACATCAACGCGGTCCAATAGGGCCGAGATGCCGAAGAGCACAACATTCGGGTAATAAGGGATAGAAACATCGACCACATAAATAAGTCAGCCGAATACTGGGTGAAAATGGCCCAAGAACCTCATAAGGAAATCCAAGAGAAATGGGTCGAGTGAGAAATGAGCTGGACCAAGATCAATCGGGCGATGAGAGACATCGACCACCCATAATTTGACACACCCGATGACTTTGTTGACTTGCATGACATAGTCAAAATACATGCCAAACAAGGCTCATCGTGGGCTACAGAGATAGAAATGGTGGAAAACATGGCGCCAGGCTAAGTAAAACAGTGCATGGAGCACCTGATCAAGTCTCAGACAATGTTACAACATTTAAGCACTAAGGTAGTCAAGTATTGGGCACAAGTAGTGGATATAAAGGAGATCCTTTTGGCCCCGATTGACCAACACATATTCCTGCATGCCAAAACATGCGAGGAACTCTTCGTCAAATGGTCAGAGTATGAGAAGAGTCATCCACTCAAGTGAAACCTTTTGATGAATCTTAGGAGACTGAGAGATGAAAGTGCCATGTGGAGATATTTTGTTTTACTTAGCTTGCAGTTTTGATAGTTATTTTTAGTTAATAATATGTTATGAATAAGAGGATCGACCCATTAGAAGAGGTTGATGGTTTTGGAAAAGACCCTCATTTTTGGAATTGTGAAGAACTATTTCAGAGCTACCTTAATCGAGAAGCCTTGTTTAGGACCTGAGACAAGTTTCCGTTTCCATAAAAAACGTGTGTGATTGGATCATAAGGAGGAATTACTTTCGACTTTATCTCATGAATGGATGATGTAATGAGTAAGAGTTTTTGAATCTGTTGATAAGTTATCTCATGCAATATTTTTATAACTCTTACCTCTAATGATGTAAACAAATAGTTGCGTTAATATGTGATTGGTGATCATAGCTAAGAAAACTATTTTTCTTGCCATCATTTTATTACATGTATGTTCTCTTCTGATAAATTGTATCTCAATAAGTAATTGAAATGCCAACAAGCTGATGTATTAGTACTAGTCTTTTCATACGTGTAAGAATCATTGTTTGTATGCTTCAACACAAGGGTTATGCCAAGCTCAGTCTTCTTCAGTAGTTAAGAAATTTCCCCTTTTGTTACCCAACTGGTTTACACCATCATTTATATTGTATCGGTCCCACCTATAAGCGAAAATACAAAAAAAGAGAACTTTCAAACTAGAGGAGAAGCTTTCACATGAACACATCATGTTAATCATTACGTAAATCCCATGGATTAATTGGCCATATAGCAATATATGGAGAACCATTCCACCATTAAAAGATGCAGAGTCTAATTGGGCCTTGGTGGTGGGTTTGGTTCCCAATGTTGAGTTAAAGGGATTTAGGACCCCTCAAAATAATCGATGCTAGAATGAGGGCCTTAAGAATGAATGGCTAACAATATTCTTGATATAATATTTCACATAGCCTGTAGATTCAGAACAACCCACATGCATGGCTAGTCATTCTCAAGACAACCCACACACACTGAGTACTCCTGAAATAAGTAACTCACCCCAGCAAGAGGAAGAAAATATCTTCCATAAAATAACTTACGCTCTCCCTCACGAGGATTTGAACCAGTTCATAAGAATCACATGAGCTTACACTCGAAAAATCAGAGCACTTCCCTTAGCTCCGTTACTTCCTTGTAGAAAACAAGTAAGAAGTCTAGTGGTCGACAAGACCGATCGAGTTTTTGTTCACATGGTAGAAGACCTGATAGATTTCTCCCTCACCAAAATCAAACATCCTCTTAATCTAATCCCCGAAAAACCAATCGGTAATTGTTTCAAGCCTGACAATTTTTTTGATGTGGAAGGGTTTAAATCAAAACACTCATTTTCGGAGTCAGACGACATGGAATATAACGATGATCATAATGAAGAAATGGGAAACCCACCTCAGAATAATAAACCTTGGTTGGCCAGAGATGTTGTGGCTATCCCTGATCGAGTACATAACCTTTCTCGACATCCAGAAAAGCTACTCCCTAAATTCTACCCTGAAACCTAAAAATTCCCTGAAGACCATATCAAAAAATTCATACTAGCTATTAGACTGATGAGTGTCCAACATGAAGATGTAGCATGCAGGATTTTCCTCTATAATTTTGAGAACTCGACCTCCACATGGTATTTAAACTTACCTGTAGGGTTTATAACCAGTTGGATGAAGTTTTAAAAGGATTTTCTAGACAAATTTGCAGAAGAAACCACTACAGGAGCTTTGATGTCTGAGTTGTTCACTGCCACCATGAGTTCAAAGGAGAAGGTGAAATACTTTAATCAACGGTTCACCACTATCCTAAAAAAATTTCAACCTGAATCTAAACCCACTCAAGAGTTGCAAATCGAATTATACGCTAATGCTCTCCCAACTTCTATTTCAATGTTTGTGAAGAGGGATGCCAAAACAACCTTAGCTGATAATTTTGAAGAAGCCAAAACAACAGAATTCCAAATGAAGGGATGTAGATAACACCAAGTCTCATTAATTAAGAAGGATGTTTAACCTCCTCTCAGGAGAGGACTCTTGTTGAGCACATCCCCGGTGAAACAAACAAAACAAGGTCTCGAAAAAGGAAGTGGAGACATATAATACCTACAACGCATGGTTAAGAAGTTGTCAAACAAAATCATAGACATGAAAATAAGTGTAGGGGAGGGAAACCAAGGCCAGAGACCCTATAAACCTTTTTTTTAAATAAATCCACCATCCAAATCAATTGAACCTCCCCCAACCAACTTAAACATCGACTTGGCAAATGTAGCATCTTCTCTTTCTGTACCTATCACCAAGAGAAACATTTTGAAAGAGACTTCCCACAATGGGTGCATGCCATGAATTTGATGGCCAACCGGTTTCTAGATGCGGTTTCCCTTACCGAAAAATCAAGTGGCTTAGCTATGAATATTGTTGATCAAGAATAATTTGATACACCATAAGAAAAAACCATCTTTATATGGGACCCTAACCTTCCAATGCCTTCCGATGACCTATTTGAGGTTCAAGAACCACCCGCAGAGGTCTTGGATGTGCAAACATGAAGTAGGGGTCAACCTGTCTCAAACGACCTTACTACAGCCCAAACTTTAGGAGGAAAACCAACACCTAATCACCTGAAAGCAGGTTTTGTCTCCCGAAGAAGTCTTAAAAACATCCATACACGAGAGCCGCCCAAGCTAGAATACAACATAGTAGAACATTTGAAAAAATTGAAGGAAAATATATCAGTCATGGACATGTGTAAAATCCCTCAGCAGAAGGAATTTTTGTTACAAGACTTGAAGTCAGTAGAAAACCCTATAACAAGCACTAAACAAGGAGAAAATCCAGCTACCATAGATCTAAGAAATAAACCAATTGTAAACGCTTGCTCTAAAGATAAGAAAGGGAGGCCTTTTGTACCACCATTCCTTTTGACATTTGAAGTTTTCAACATAAACCTCCATAACTTTCTGGTTGACTCAGGAACGTCCTCTAATGTTATGCTACTATATATATGCAATAAACTAAGCGCAACCCCTCTCAAAAGTGATAAACATGTGATTCAACTAGACATAACCCAGGTGTTAACCATGATTTTGGTCATCATGATGGTGTATTAATGATGGTGTACTCAGGCTCTTCATAAGAACTTTCTCCTGAGAAAAGTTACTTTCATCTCTTCCTAGAAAACTCATTTTTGAAGAAGGTTCATAGGCTGCTAATATATTTGGGTGCGAGAATGACCCATTCTCGCAGGATTCCTTAAGCTAGGGTGCAAACTTCTCACACTGTGTTGAATAGCCAGGGTGCGAACTCTTCCTAAAGCATGGAAAAAGATGAATTCTCGATGTTTCTAGAAGGGAATCTTCTAGAAGAATGGGTTGGCATTCAAATGGTTATCCTTGTACTGGATTCCCTGATATTGTGGGATCATTCTTATCCAAGTAACTATCTCATTCTCTCTTATATATTGAGGGAATTCTCATGGAAAAGGTTAAGCAAGATTCATTGGAGAATTGGTGAAAGAATTGTGTGAAGGACCTAGCTTGAACAATAGCTTGGAGACTCTAACAAGTCTATCAAGAGGTTTTGATCTTCTTCATGCAAGGATTGAGAAAGTGTGTGTGTTGGAGCCAAGATCCATCGAAAGGAAGATTGCGACATCAAGGTGATCAGGTTGTAATCTTTACTTTCAATCAATATGATACAATGGCATGTCCCTTTCCCATAAAGCTATTCTCACCTTATCATGTAATTCCTTGATCATACACATAAGTTGACAGTTGAATATATTTTTCCATCCTCACTTTGGTTGGTTTTTGTTGTCTTGGTCTTGACCTCACGAGAGAACCAGAGCGAAGCGGGAGCAACAAAGACCCTAGGAAGAGATATTAAGGTATGTTACTTGTTCCTTCCTACTAGCTAATTCAATGGTCAAAACTTAGGGAAAGAGTCATGTCTTGTCCTGTTTTGTTCTAGATCCAGGTGGATCTAGGGAGATATGTTAGTGTCCACACCTACCAATTAGTCTAATAACACCAAGTAAAAATTATGGAGACCTCAAGGATGTCATGATGAGGATGGAAACACATCCAAAGTTTGTTCAAGCAATTGACATCATTGTAGTAGATATCCCAGAAGCTTATGGATTTCTACTTAGTCGAGATTGGTCCAAGAATTTAAACGAATACTTTAGTACGGACTGGGATCACCTTTAGTTTCCATTAAAGGGACACCCAAATATGATCATGATCGACAGGGAAAGATATCTAAAACATTCGATCACAAACATAGAAACCCTCAATGAACCTTCATCAACAGATTTTCCTGTGCTAGGAAATTATTCCTGTGACTCCAATTTCGGGAATGTCTTCCCTCTCTCAACTAATGTTCCTCTTACCCAAAAATCCTAAATGATTTTTCAATAAAATTTTACAACAACGGTGGAGGAAACCTTCTTCGGTCAAGAATCAGTGTTAGAAACCACATAACAAATAGGAGTAAAGGAGGAAAGTGGTAGAAAAAAGGAAACTTATGTTTTTTTCTCACAAATTTGGACCTTATACTTTGATGGATATAAATCCCAAGAAGGTTCAGTCGCGGAGTGCATCCTCATTGATCCAAAAGTTAAATGAAGTTTCATGTCCTGCTGACTAGAATTTGAATGCACAAACAACACTGCCGAGTATGAAGCTCTATTACAAGGGCTAAAGAAAGCCATAGACTTAAACGTTAAAGAATTGAAGGTTTTCAAAGATTCTGAAATCATCGTTAGACAAGTAAAGAACACTATAAATTGCAACTCTCCCCACTTGAAGAATTATCAACAGGAAGTGCATAGACTAATAGAACATTTTGAAGCCTTCAATATGTCAGTGATCTCCAGAACAAAGAAAATTGTTGTTGATTCTCTGGCCACTACTGCCTCAAGGTTATCCCCTCTATAAGACTATGAAGCCTCCTGATTCACTGTGGAGCTACTCTACAAACCGTCGATGCCCAACAATATTTACAATTGGAAGGTCTTTGAAGGAGATGAACAGATCTTAAAATGTTTAACCAATCAGGATAATTTTAAAGATCTGGCTATTGACGATGAGGTGTTTCAGGAGAAATTAGTAGAACATGACCCTCATGTACATAAAACTGAAATAGATCGATCGAATGACAAACCAAGGTCTCACATGATACCCAAGTGAGTAGCCAATTTAGAAAACCTTTTTGAATTAAGGTAAAGATTCAAAGAGTCAACAAACACAAAAATGGGAAGTTTGTGTCCCATGCACAAGACTATAAATCTAGGAACCCCGGAAAACCCCAAGAATATAAATCTTGGCAAGACAATATCTAAAGAATAAAGAAAGGCCTATCTCAAACTTTTTAGAAAATATCAAGATTTTTTCGCATGGTCCTATTGAGATCTAAAAACTTATGACACTCATATCATTCAACACACAATCCTGTTAAAACCCGAAGTAAAACACTTCCAACAGAAGCTCCAAAAGTACCACCCATACTTGGAGCCACTCATGTGTCAGGAGTTAAAGAAGTTACTAGATGCTAAGATTATATTCTAGGTTAGACACTCTGCATGGGTAGAAAATTTGTTTCCCGTGAGGAAAATGTCTAGGGAGATCTGCCTATGTGTAGATTTCATAAATCTCAACAGAGCTTTAGAAAAGGACAACTACCCAGTCCCACCAATGGAGAAACTCTTGCAGACAATGTTTGGTTGTAAGATTTTCTCCCTGCTAGATGGTTTTTCAGGTTACAACCAAGTTCTAGTTTCAGAGGAAGAACATTTGAAAACTACCTTTCGAACCAAGTGGGGAACCTTCGCTTATAAACTCATTCCCTTTGGGTTAATCAATGTAGGGGAAACCTTCCAAAGGGCCATGGACGTAGCATTTCAGGGACTAATCAACAAATGTGTTGTAGTTAATTTGGACGACGTGACTATGTATTCTAATAATAGAGAATATCACATCCAACACGTAGCCCAGATTTTCGAAAGGTGTAGGAAATACAATATATCCTTAAACCCTGAGAAAACTATCTTTGGTGTCGAGGAAGGTAAACTACCAGGTCATATTATATCTCAAGTAGGAATTCACATAGACCCAAAGTGAATTAGGGCTATATCTCAGTTTCCATTACCCCACAACAAAAGGGCTATGCAATCCTTCTTTGGGAAAATCAATTTTGTGAGGAAATTCACTTCCGATTTCACTGAAAATATCAAACCATTACAAAACATAATCTGCAAAGATGTTGAATTCAAGTGGGATGATGAACGAAAAATTTCTTTCAACAATATTAAGGCTGCAATATCTCAAACCCCATTGTTGCGAAGTCCCGACTTTAGAAAATATTTCTTCCTCTACACTTTTTCCTTCGACCAATCATTATATGGAGTATTGACTCAGAAGGATGATGAAAACAACAAGGCCCCCATCTCATTTATGAGCACTAATATCCAAGGGGCCAAACTAAATTACCTTGCTATAGACAAGCATGCTTATGTAGTATACAAGGCAGTGAAACACTTTAGATATTGCATCCTAAAGAACCATACCAAATTCATCGTGCCTCACCCTGTCGTGTGATCCCTATTCACTCAATAGGATATGAGGGAAAGAAGAGCAAATTGGATGGAAGTAGTCCAAGAATTTGATCTAGATATAAAACCTGCTAAACTAGTTAAGGGACAAGGATTATGCAAACTGGTAGTTGAAGCCCAAGACCAAGTAAATGAAGACCCCAGATGGGAGAATGAATTGGCATTATGGTGTGGTGAATATTCATACGTCTCCCTAGGGCAAGAGTCTTGGTATGATAAATTGACTTATCTCCTACATCATGGGACATGCCCAAAAAACCTAAATCCTAGGGAAAGGAGAGACCTTAGGTTAAACTCAACATAATATATCCTCATAAAATTGGTGCTCTTCTGTGTTAATTATGATGGGGTAATTTTAAGATGTCTCGAACGCGAAGATGCAGAAAAGGTTCTGAAGGAGATCCATGATGGTCCCGCAGGTGGACATTTCAAAAGAAACACCACAGCTCACAAAATACTAAGAGCTTACTATTATTGGCCTACTCTGTTCAAGGATGCTTACACATACGCTAGAAATTTTAAAACTTTTCAAATAAGCACAGGGAGGGAAAAAAGAGAAATTGTCCCACTCCAACCTGTGGTCGTCTCTAGGCCATTCGAGCAATGAGGGTTAGATATCATTGGATAAATTACACCAAGTTCTTCAAAACAACATAGATACATAATGACTGCCACAAACTATTTCTTGAAATGGGAAGAGGCCATCCCTCTAACTCATGTAAACGAAAAGGTGGTGATCCAATTCATAGAGAAAAAATTGATCACAAGGTTTGGTATGCCTTCCGTTCTTGTTTTTGATAATTCCGCTTACTTCTCTTCCACCCTATTAATAGAGTTTTATTTAGACAAAGGAATCATAATTAGATACTCTGCAAACTACTATCCACAGGGGAGCGAAGTAGCAAAATCAACCAATAAGAACCTAGTGAGGATATTAAAGAAAATAGTTGCAGACAACCAGAATAATTGGCACAATTCACTACATAATGCCTTATGGGATGATAGAGTAACACCCAAGGAAGCTATAGGTAATTTCCCATACTTTCTGGTATATGGACATGAATCCATTCTTCCGAACAGACTATATCTTCCATCTCTTCAACTTGCTCAGGATTCTAGAGGACAACCCTCATCAGTGATACAACAAAGAATTGATACCCTCCTCATGCTGGAAGAAGAAAGGGAGAAAGGAAAATAAAATTTCATAGCTTATCAACATATAGTTAAAATGTGGTTTGATAAGCATAAGGCCAAAGAGAAGAATTTTGAAGTAGGAGACTTATTCCTAAAATGGGACAGAGCAAATGAGCCGAAGGGAAAACATTCAAAGTTTCAGAATCTATGGGTTGGACCTTTTCAGGTAGCCAAGAAACTTGGGGTAGGCACGTACTAGTTGAAAAATCTAAGGGGGGAACCTGACACCCTCCCGATGAATGGCCACTCCCTAAAACAATATTTTCATTAAAAATATATGTGTGTGTGTGTGTGTGTGTTTTCATGATGTTTTGTTTTTGGGTAGGATGATTGCATAGTGCATTTTTGTTTTTTGTTTCTTTCTATATTAATTCTACGCTTTTGAATTTTTTGTTTATCAAGACATTGGTTGACTTCAATTCATGCGATATGATGAACTCTATTCTTGACTCATCGCTTACATACAACACAAGAAACATTGGGATACATGCAGTTTTTTTAAAGGATTTCTCTATCTAACCTGTGCAGATGAACAACCTTGGAAAAGTGTTGAGGTGTCTTCCTAGTGGTCTAGTAAAACCTGAAGGGAAAGGTGGTAAGTTGGAAAGGACTACATGTACCTCAAAATAGAGCTAGCACAAAAAATAACCTTAATCATATTATTTTTCAAATAACAAACATCCTCTTATCCCACTCGCTCAGGGAATTCTACCAAAATAAAATCAATTATATCAAATGAGTGAAAATTAGGATACGGTATGCAGATAACTCCGCTGGGAATATGGATTCTTGCTGGCAGTGGAGCAAGGTCTGTGACATTCGGGTGACTCTGTCGGGGCTATGGACACTCATTGACAGTGGAGCAACACCGTAGAAAGTGAATGATGATAACCAAAATCCCTGGTGCTAGTGAATTATTTACTCGAATCTTGTCAAAGAGACCATGGGTCAGGGTTATAGGAAACGAAGGTGGAATAAAGGTTGAAACCGCACAGGTAGGCCCAGATACACTTAACAAGAAATTCCAAATGTAAGGATAGAAGAGGCTCTGATAAAAAATAGTTGAGTTCTTAACAAACTTTTTCATCAAGTAAGCCCGAGGTAGGAACATAGATTCTTCTTTCTCCTAGTAAGTCGCCATTTCTTGAGCACTCAACACACCCTCAAAAGACTTATCAATTTTTTTACTTTTTGGGTACCACTTGATCTTCTACACTATCTGATTCGATTTCATTTTGAGAAATGTTTTTTCTTTGCTTATTTTCATGACTCTCATCACCTATTCAGGTTTTCTTAAACTTATGAAACCCCATGTCTAAAATACCTTAAGACCTGAATTAAGAATTGACATCCAAACACCCCACCCAATGTGCTCAGGTTTGGCATCGGAAATAATTCAAAGAAGAATACAAACCACTCGGAAAACCACAGTCGTCGAGCGTCGATATTCATCGACATCGACAAAAGGAAGTTTTTGGTTTGTTTTAAGTTTTTCACATAAAGATATCTCCGATAGTCGATTCCCCTTCGGCATCGGTAAAATGTGGAAAGGATAGATGTTAAAAAAGAATGAAAGGATATCGTTGATAGTCGATGCCCGATGTGATTTATCAGAATCAGAGAAAACCTAGAAAGATCAGAACAAAAAAAAATTACCATGATAAATTTATCCTTGATCGACGATCCCTGATGCATTTTCGGCATAAGGAATTTTTTCGAGGGAGATGATCCAAGAGAGCTTTGGTAGGCTTATATCCGATCACCAATTCTTAACACTTTTTAGCATAAGTAAGCTAGGATTTGGTTTTAGAATGAATAGCTTAAGTAAAGTCCTGACTCTGAATAATACAAGCGAGTCAAGTCACGGGTCTCCAACGCCACATGTCTTTATCAGGTAAGAGGGTTGTACGATCTAGTTCTATCTAGAGTCATTCTTGGTTCCCTAGGTATGAGTCACACCTTTGAGTCAGCTTTGTCATGTTATCATGGTATGGTAAGATAGATCAGCGTCGGAGAATTTGTAGGAGGATATCAATGCAAACGTTTGTAGCACAACCCCGATCCTTGATCCACCCGCTGAAAGAACGACACAACGAGATATTTTTGGCATTAGATACGATTGGATTTTGAGCATTTAAGGAGCTAATCAATACCCGATCCTGCATTAGTTTCTACCTTGTACGCCAATAAAAATAACATGTTTGAAATCGCCGATAGACCACATCAACACCCTCTCCTCTATCATCAATCCATGATAAATTTAAGTTCTAAAGATTCGGCAACAGATTTATTGAATTTTGACTCATAACCCGAATTGAATGGTTGATGCAACACAATAATATATTTCCTATTTAAAATCTCTTAAACCATTGTGAACAAATTCATTCCGCACATAAGATAATTCCATAGAATACGAAGAATCAAAATGAGAAATGCGAAGGAAGTATTGACCCCGTGTTTATCAAAAAAACAAGTTTTAACAAGCTTTAGAGATATGTATCCAAGTCTGACAATTCCTTGGCTATAATTTATATATGTTTTTCCAGTTTTTACTCAGTCTCTAAAAATATGTTTAAGTTGCAGAAACAATTCCGCCAAGAAAGCCAACCACTAGACGCTCACTAAGAGCACCAAATCTAAAAGAACCAGAGACAGGTGAAGGCTATTCTCCAAGAACCACGAGGCAATTGGAGTATGTCCCTAGGTCGAAGCCTGTCATAAAGACAACAACAAAGAATTTTTTCATCCAGCCTTCGGCAGGGATGATTTTAAGGATGGAAATTTATTTTAAAATGTAGAAACCTTGGCGAATATTACTAATCCGTCATATGTCAATTATAAATGTTTGGCGATATTTTTTAAAAAATGTTCAAATTTATAAGTTTTTTATATATTTTTTATAAAATTTTGGCGATTTTTAAGGTAAAATAATTTTGTCCTATAGAATTTGGGCGAATCATTTTTAAAATAGCAAATCTCGTTTTTGGAAAAACCATGGAAAATTAGCCCATGAGCGAAATTTAGCCCCTAAAATCATCCATGGCCTCCGGCCTTTGGAGATATAGAGGTGAGTAATGGATCCAAGTTAGTGCTCCCACAATGGGGGGATCTCTTCAATAGGATTAGCATAGAAGAATACCTGGAGAATATCCCACACATCGACCCAGACATAAGGGCGTTGGATGACCAGGTGTAACCCAACATCCAACGATAGTATCTACACATGATGGCGAGCAAAACCCTCATTTTACTCTGCATAGGGGTCTTGAAGTGGTCATCGACCACACGGACATGCATAAATTCTTTATTAATGATGAGAATGGTGGGTGCATCGGGGTCTTTCTCCGAAAATAGGTCCAGAAATACTACAAGTTTGAGGACCCAGAGGAGTGGCTCAACACAGAATTTGTGGTGAAATTATATGAACTCTATGACACCAACCGATTGATGGCCTCATGGTGGAGGGAAGACAAGAAATTCACCAATCATAGCAATGGATGGTACTAAACAATAAACCTGAGAGATCCATACATATATTTGATGGCTCTCATCTGTTGGTTATACAGAGAGAAATAATTCTCCAAGTTTTTGGAAGCATGGATTCCTTTGGCATACATAGTCACAATCGTCAGGTGCAGCTTCAACTAGGGAGAAATAATCTCCAATAAACTAAGCACCTATTGCAACAGGATCAGACACCGAAGGCAGGGGAAGCACCAACTTTTTACATGGATTCATACTTTCTCGATGTTATGTGCACTAGCAACGTCTTCGCTGGCATGTTGCAGAGCTCTTGATCCACATATACTTCAGTGTGTTATGGGAAAAGAAGTATAATAAATATTACTCCCTCATCTGTGATGAATTCATCGCCCAAATTTAATTTATTATTTTTAAGAAGGAATGTCCAAGGCTATCAACAATAGCCAAGAAAATGATATCCAAGGTAGGCCATTGGTATTTGGATGAGAACTCCACCTACATGAGGGTGTTTGGGGCCACTAGAGCACCACATCTCCTACCATCTCATGTCCCATATTGACTCGTCGTAGGAGAGATATGTTATCAGACCATCTTACAGGGTGACAACGCCACCCTAGTCAAAGACAAGAAACAAGCTTTCATACCCTACGGTTTCCATGTAGGGTTATATTTGGTCAAGAATATTGCTCAATCCAAACAAGAAGGTCTGAGCCAACTTGAATTCAGGTTCCCAACATGTCATTTTTGCAAGAACGATCCAAAGGGCCTGGTTTTGAAACATGCTTCATAGGTGTCATCCTGCTGGTCATATGCTCACGATAAGTTTGAAGACAAAGTCTTCATAGAGAACACCCAGGACTCGGATGAGGTGGTGCAAAGAATGGTCGATCCAAAAATGACCAGGTTCAAGGCCATGAGCATGGGTGAACATGCAAAAATAATAGAGAAATTGTCTCAAGAGGCCCTCAGATTCAGGGAAGAAATCAGAGCGGTAGAGGCAACATAGGTCTAGAGTAGTGGATTGTCTTTGACATTGGAGGCACATACAAGGGGATTGCTCCTAATGGAATAGGCATAAAGAGTAATTGATCAGCTGTAGAATGACTCAAACCTTGTAGAAATTACAAGGGTCCCTATCGACAACCCAACCAAAAGCCAGGTAGGTCCAAGTGACCCAGAGCCAGTACAAATTGAAGAGATCATCGGGTTAGATTACCCTGAAGTTTCAATGCCACAACCCAGATCACTAGGGGATGTTTCAGCTCAGCCACAGATAGAAAGGACATTAGGGAGAGAAAGTGCACCAAACCCCTTACATGAATTAATAACGATCTATGATGATGAGGAGAGTTCATAGGTTAACTTAGTGAATCTAGTACATGTTACAGAGGAAAATGAACCCAAGAAAGCATCTTCTCCATCTCTCGATGTTCAACTTCAAATCCTTCCATAGAGTGACTAGGAGGTTGAAAGTGTCTTAGACACTGAGCTACTCGATGCACCAGGGACCCAAGTGGACAACCTGAAGGTTGAGCCAGGGTCGGGTGAACAAGAAGAAGAAATTCCACAGTAGGAAATCAACATCTCAACAACTGATTATCAAGTAAGTACCGAGCTCGCCCCTGATTCATAAAACTTGGCTAGTACCTTACCTTTCGATGAGAAACAACTAGAATTTGAATGTTTGGAACATACGAAAGAGGTTCGAGAACCCATACTTGAACAGATTTACACCGTAGGGAGCCTCAGAGACATGACTACTTGGGGAGAGAAGCAAATCCCCGAACCCACGGATGAGGTCGTCGATATAAAAACCATCGCCTATGAAAGAAAGAGGAAAGCCATCATGAATAGAACCACCAAGAAGAGGAGGCTTACTCTGGGAAACTCCATCCTCATCACCACAGACGAAAAATTTATTAGCACAAAGCATGCCAATATGTCTGAGCTTATCGACGCAGGGTTGGAAATCACATATACCACCCTGGATAGAGGAAGGAAGGTTGAAGAGGAGTTGGCTACTTTGCTGAAGGATTTGGATCGTCTACACCATTTGGTGAAATATTATTAGGACTCCACATAGGTCGTAGTGTTCTTAAGAACTGAATTCCAAGATGCCTACAGTAAATTCATGAATGAGCAACACCTTTTCACTGCAAGGATAGCCGATTTCCAGGAAGACACACTTATGGCGCTGGAGATGTGAAAGGATATGGAAATATGGTATGAGAAATCACACCAAGTGGTAGAAATGATTGATTAAATCAGTGTGGTCCAACAGGGCCGAGACTCCGAAGAGCATGATATTCAGGTACTAAAGGATAGCAACATTGACCGCATAAAGAAGTTGGTTGAATACTGGGTGAAAATGGCCCAAGAACCTCATCAGGAAATCCAAGAGAAATGGGTAAAGTGAGAAAGGAGTTGGAACAAGATAAATCAAGCGATGAGAGACATCGGCCTCCCATAATTCGGCACACCTGATGACTTTGTTGACTTGCATGACATAGTCAAACTACATGCTGAACAAGACTCATCGTGGGCTGCGGAGATAGTGGAGGTTATGAACATGGTGCCATGACAAGTACAAAAGTTCATGGAGCACCCAATCAAGGATCATACAATGCTATAATAGTTAAGCGCTAAGGTAGTCAAGTATCAGGCACGAGCAGTGGAGATAAAGGATATCCTTTCGGCCCTGATGGACCAACACAGATTCCCATATGCCAACACATGCGAGGAACTCTTCGTCAAATGGTCATAGTATGAGAAGATTCATCCACTCAAGTGAAACCATTTGATGACTCTTAGGAGACTGAGATATGAAAGAACCATGTGGCGATATTTTGTTTTACTTAGCTTGCAGTTTTGATAGTTATTTTTAGTTAATAATATGTTATAAATAAGATGATCAACCTGTTAGAAGAGGTCAATGTTTTTGGCAAAGACCCTCATTTTTGGAATTGTAAAGAACTGTTTCGGAGCTACCTTAATTGAGAAGTCTTGTTTAGGACCTGAGACAAGTTTTTGTTTCCATCAAAAGCATGTGTGATTGGATCATAAGGAGGAATGTCTTCTGAATTTATCTCATGAGTGGATGTTGTAATGAGTAAGAGTTTTTTAATCTGTTGATAAGTTATTTGATGCAATATTTTTATAACTCTTGCCTCTAATGATGTAAACAAATCGTTGTGTTAATATGTGACTGGTGATAAGAGCTAAAGAAACTATGTTTCTTTCCATCAGTTTATTGCATGTATGTTATCTTCTGATAAATAGTATCTTAGTCAGTAATCGAAATGCTAACATGTTGATGTATTAGTACTAGGCTTGTCATAGGTGTAAGAATCATTGTTTGCATGCTTGAGCACAATGATTATCCCAAGCTCAGCCTTCTTCAGTAGTTAAGGAATTTCCCCTTTTGTTACCCAATTGGTTTACACTTCCATTTATCTTTTATTGGTCCCACCTATAAGAGAGAATAATAAAAAAGAGAACTTTCAAACTAAAGGAGAAGCTTTCACAAGAAGACATCTTGTTAATCACTACATAAATCCCATCGATTAATTGGCTGGATCACAAGATTTGGAGAACCATTCCACCATTAAACGTTGCAGAGTCTAATTGGGCCTTAGTGGCGAGTTTGGTTCCTACTGTTGAGTTAAAGGGATTTAGGACCCCTCAGCATGTTCCTATCTCACTTTGATGCTATATGTTGATGAAGGATTCATCCTTATGCTAGTTCTTTACTATAGTAAATGATTTATTGTTTGTAATTGATGCAACTATTATCAAAGTGTTCTCTTGTTGATTAGGAGGTTCCTATTTAATGAGACTTCTTCTATATGTGTTTCAGAACTTCTTGATGTAACATGATGTATCTATTTCATATTTCCTACTAAGTCTTCCATCTTTCCATTTGATATTCCTAAATACCGATCTGAAACTATTGAAGCCTTGCTTGTTGATGTGTATTTCTTGGAGTTTTTGTCTTGATATTTTTAATTGAGTGTCTCACCCATTTACTACAAATTCAAAACATTATTATCTTTAATAAACCTACAAATTTTCTGATGGGTGTTAGGCTCACAACTACAACAGTCTAGGTGATACTTCTAGTGCTAACATTTTGGGCGCCATTGTCGGGGAGGCAAATTGAAGATCTTTACCTGGGATGTATGACAAGGACACTACTGATTTTGTTGGTTTACATAAATTAGTAAACAAAATGAATGCAATGGTGCACCTGGATACTCCAATGTTCAGTTGTGGATCCCAAGAGAAGGCATATGAGGGCTAACTAATAGTCACCTCTAGCTACATCTGAACCTGATGCAGGAAAAATCATTAGGAAGGGGAAATATTTTCAAGGAGCCTCCTCTTCTAAATCTTTAGGTATTTCTGGAGACCTACCTGAATATGTTTTCCATACACACCAATCACAGTCTTTGATATTCCTCATTTACCTGTAGTTGAAACTCATGTAAAGTCATAATTAGAATTTTTTTTCTATTGAATACACACCTTTTTCTCCTGACTTGAAAGAAGAAAGTTTAGAAATATTTGATTTTCTTGCATCTCCTGAATTTGTTAAGTGGTTTAGACTTGAAAATTTGGATGATTTCCCTTTCTTAGGTTTCCAAACTCCTCATTCATTTAAATTTCCAGTAACCAAAGAATAAGGAACCTCACTTTCTGTTGAAATCTCCTCAGGTATACCCAAGTCCAAGCCAACTTCTATTAAGTATGAATCTTCTTCACCCCACACTCCTCCTTTTTCAAAACTTAATATTATACAAATTGCATTTTCACCTGCAAAATAACCTCTTGCTTTTCGCAAGAGTCAAATTCCTCCTTTTCCAAATAAAATGGAAGTAGTTAATCCTACTCAAAATAGAATGGATGCAATTGTCGCTGCTAGGTATGCACCATTAGTGCTTCCTCAACCCATGAATTATATCCAAGTAGGAGAATACCTTAAGTACATGTGTAAATTTATTGGAGAAGAAGATATTACTACAGAAGAAAATCTTGTTGCATTTTACAGTTATGCAAATAATTTGAATATTGAAAATGAAAATGTTTGGATGCGAGTCTTTGTGAAAATACTAGATAGAGAATCCCAAAAGTGGTTTAGAATTTTATCCCCTAGATCAATAGTTGTAATTGAGGCATTGGGGTGACAAAAAATATTTCTTGTATTAAATTAGAGAATTTTGGGCTCCCAAAAGGAAAGAGGGAAAATATGTGTCAGATTCATATTTCTCAAAAATATTTAACAATATGTACAACAAAATTCCTACTGAGACTAAACCTACTGAGACCTATGGTAAAATAACTTATGAAAGTGATTTTGACCCATAATTCTTCATTTTGTTGATATAAAGAAGGTCTTCAACATTGTCCCATATGAAATATGTTGCACTGGAGCTTGGATAAAATATACTATCAACATATAAGTTGAGTGGAAAATCTAACAGAGATAGGAGAAAACAGAAAATAAAAGCCTCATCTTCATATGCTTCATGTATTGATCCCAAGGTTGATGAATTGAAAATTTTGGTTAAGTCACTATCTGTAGAGATGGAAAAGTTAAATATTGAAGGGAGACAAGATAATAGAAATCCTCAAGACTTTGGAATTTTTTTTTTATTTTAGAAGGCCGAAAAATACACCTCAAATTATGTAGAGAGATCAGAGAAATAGAGAGGATTAGAAAGTTCGAACTCCACTACATAACAATTTGGTTGATGATGAAGAAGGAAATAATGATGATGAAGACAAGGAAATTAATTGTTTAGGGGATACAACTACCTCTCCTCATTTAACACAAACTACTTATGGAGAGCCTTTAATGTGCAATCAATTGGATGAGTTATGTAAAGGGGAAAAAGTCAATCAAACTAAAGCTCAAAACAAGTATAATATGAGATCCAAAAAGAAGGATGGAAAACCAAGTGCATCTACTCATCCTAAAAAGTCAGATACTCCTTTAAAATTTATGGTTTCACCAAATAAAGAAGCAGGAGAATAGAAAAATCAGCCCACTATCAAGGCTCATGTTCAAGAGGTAAAGGAAATACAAAAATCCCACTCCTATTTTAATTTTGAGAATGAAATCTAGAAAATAAAGATTCTTGTTCCACTCCTAGAATTGATGAGAAATGAAGACTATAAGAAATATATCTTAAAAATGTTACATTCCGAATCCTATCCCCTTCATCAGATTCAATTAACTTGCAGGATGAGAAGCCTGCAATGATATTAGGACCACTGGTAGAAGACAAAGATGATTCCTCTCCTCCATTCTACACTTATTTGAGTGTGCATGACAATATTTTTCACAATTGTCTTATGGATTCGGGTGCATCCCATAACCTGATTCATAAGCCTGTCATGGATGAATTGGGCTCTGAAATTACTAGATCTTATCATGACTTGTATTCTTTTGACTCAAGAAAAGTTAAATGTCTTGGAGTTATTAAAGATCTAGTTGTCACACTTTTCCAATTGCCTATGGAAATCATAGTGATGGACATTGTAGTTGCAGATGTACCCCCCACATTTGGGATGTTGTTTTCCATATTATGGATCAAGAGGTTAGGAGGAACTTTACAAACGGATCTTTCTTATACTACCATACCAGTCTTTGGGGGTGAGCACATGAGAATGTATAAAGAAGCTCAACTATCATCCATCATAAGTGATGAGATAAACCAACAAACCATTCCATTTATGTTTTTGATACTAATTTAGGGTCTAGTATTCTTCATCTTACCAAGTCTCCTCAGTCACCCTTAGAGATAAAAAAAAACAATCATAAGCAAAATGTGAAATAACTAGACATGGTATTTAATTGTGGAAGATGTATTTTGATGGTGCATCCTCCAAGGATAGTGATGGTGTCAGGGTAGTGTTGATTTCTCCCTCTTAGGATGTCAAAAATTTGTCCTTCAATCTTGAATTTGAAAAAAAGATTAATATTGCATAATATGAAGCATTAGTCCTAGGGTTTAGAGATGCAAAGGACATGAAAATTGAGGGACTGTCAGTATTTGGAGATGTAGAACTGATTGTGCATCAAGTCAAAAATATCGATAAAAAAAAAACATCCTACATGAAAATATTATAGGAATGAGGTTTGGGAACTCATTGATAACTTCTTCTCATCCTTAAACATATATTTTCTTCCCAAGGAGGATAATACACTTGTTTATTCCTTAGTTGTTTCTGCTAGCAATTTTAAAATTCTATTACCTACCAAACCTAAGTATAATGTTAAGGTAAAATACAGACATGTTATACCTGATAATGTCAAGCATTGGAAGTTTTTTGAAGATGATCAAGAACTAAAAATGTTTTTGGAAAAAATGGATGAATTTTTTTCTCTTCATATTGACCAAGTTTCATATGATGATAAAAATATGCACGCTGATAATTTTCTGAACAAAATTATAGATCATAAAATTGCTTAATTGCCTGGCAATCACATTCCTAAAGGACTGGTTCCTTTGGAAAAACTATTTTATAATAATGATTTTGTTGTGAAGGTGAGTGGTTCTAAATAAAATGCATATCTGAGAGATTGTAATTTAGGAAATGAAGAAGAACCCAAATATGTTAAACTTTCCAGTAGTCTATCATAAAATCAAAGGGTTGAATATGTCAAATTGTTGAAAGAATTTTGTAATGTTTTTGCATGGAAGTATGAAGACCTGGAGACTTATGATACTATCATCATCGAGCATAGGATACCCTTGAAATATGACACTAAACCTTTCAGACAAAATTTTAGGAAGATTAACCCAATGTTATTTCCTATTATGGAAAAAGAGGTCAAGAGGTTGCTTGATACCCAAATCATTATACCTATGGGGTATTCTGATTTGGTAGCTAATTTGGTCCTTGTAAGAAATAAGAATGGTGAGATCAGTATTTGTGTTGACTTTAGGAATTTAAATAGGTGTTCTAGGAAAGACAAGTACCCTTTACCCAAAATGGAACATATTTTGCAAAGGGTGATAGGATCAATAAGGATTTCAATTATTGATGGGTTTTCAGGCTACAATTATATTTTTGTGTTACCAGAGGAAAGAGAGAAAAAAAATTCACCACTCCATGGGGTACATTCATGTATGCCAAGATTCCATTTGGTCTTATGAATGTAGGGGAAAATTTCCAACGCGGAATGGATATTGCATTTATTGGAGAGAAAGACAAGTTTGTGGTTATCTATTTGGATGATATTACACTATTTTCCAAGTCTGGTCAAGAGCATTACCAGTATTTAAGGAAGGTGTTTTTGAAGTGCAGAAAGTATGGGATGTCCCTAAATCCCCAAAAGTATTTTTTTTCCATGAAGGAGGGTAAGCTACTAGGACCTATTGTCTCAGCTGAAGGAGTAAATATTGACCCAAATAGAGTAGAGGATATCAAAATCATTTATCTTCCAAGGTCCAAGAAAGAAATTTAGTCCTTCCTAGGTAAGATAAACGTTTCAAGGATATTTATATCTAACTTTGTTGATTCATCACTTCCATGTTGAGAAAAGAAAACAAAGTAAAATGGACACCAGAAGCTAGGAGTTCTTTTGAGAAGATAAAGCAAGCATTGGTTGATGCTCTTGTTTTGATCAGTCCTGCCTACTCAAAGGAATTTTTTGTTTTTTATTTTTCGTCCAATGATAAACCCGTTTCTTTTCTTCCTTAGAAGAATTCAGATGGAATGGAGCGACCTATCTATTTTTTCAGTAGAGCCTTGAGAGATGTTGAAGTTAGGTATGATATTATGGAGAAACTAACTTATTCTTTAGTCAAAGCTCTTAAGGATTTCAGGGTGTATGTTCTTCATTCAAAAATCATTGCTTATGCTCCTTCCATTTTTGTAAAAGAAATTTTGATTCAATCTGATATAGATGGGAAAATAAGTAAGTGGATTGTTAATATTTTAGAGTTTGATCTTGAGGTGAAACCCACAAAGCTGGTAAAAGGTCAAGGTTTGGATATACTGCTAGCTGAATCCAATTGTAAGGAATTGGGAGTAAATTTTATGAGCACTGACTCTATAAATCAACAATTTGATAGTCAAAACAGGATCTTGCAAATCAGCTCAAAATTGGCAGAAAGGAGCTAGTACAAGGACATCATCTATTTCCTACAAAATTTTCAACCTCCCACTGGACTTGAGAAGACCAAGGTAAGAGATCTAAAACTTAAAACAGTCAGGTATTGTATTACTGATCATTTTCTTTATTGGAAGGATCCATCAGGGATTCTTTTAAGATGTTTATATTTAGAGGAGGCAAACAAATTATGACTGAATTTTATGGGAGTTTTTGTGGAGGTCATCAATTCTAGAGAACCAAAAAATAAAATATACTTAGAGATGGGCATTTTTGGTCTAATTTATTCCCTGATGGGAGTGAAGAGATCAAAACATGTGACAAATGTCAGAAATTCTTAGGTAAAAAACAACTCATGTCTTTTCCTCTGAAACCCATAGTGGTATCTGGCCCTTTCCAACAATGTGGATTAGACTTTATTGGAGAAATTGATCCATCATCAATTGGCCAACACCATTGGATTCTGACTACTACCGATTACTTTACCAAATGGATAGAAGTCGTTCCCACCAGGAATGCAACACACAAAGTAATTATTTGTTTCTTGGAAGATATTTTGTTAAGGTTTGGTTTCCCAAATAAAATTGTCACTGATAATGCAACAACTTTCAAAGTTGATCCCCTCGTGAAGTTTTGTGAAAAATTTGGTATTCAACTTATGCATTCCACTTCATATTACCCTCAGGGTAATGTCTTAGAAGAATCCTCCAATAAAAGCATAGTAAAAATTATCAGAAAGTTGTTGGAAGACAATAAGAAATCATGGGATTCTAAGTTGAAGTTTTCTCTTTGGGAAAATAGAGTAACCACGAAAGGTCAATTGACACCACACCATTTCAACTAGTTTATGGAATTGAATTTGTTTTCCCTGCTTAGTTAGCTTTACCAGTGGAAACATTCCTTCAAGATAAAGAAGGGGAACCAGATCATCTGTCATGGACCTGGCGAACCTATGGTCGATCAGTGAAATCACCCGAGACTCCCAGTCACCATGTAACACCGCAATCATTTGTTTGAAAACAAAGCTACACCAAAATAATTATTCCACACTATTCCTTACTTCATTACATATTCATTTATTACTTATGTTATGTCTGTGTTATATTTTTTTTTTTTTAAATAAAAAGTAGGACCTTTGTATTAAACTGTCACAAAAAACATACAACTAGCATGCATGGGCCAGTTGTCCTGCCAATAGAGGAAACCAGGATAGCTGGCTTGTCCATTGTGATGATCAAAATTAGGCGCAAGGTTGCGCCACCCTGCCCGAGGGAAACCAGGGATTTTGTTCTGTGAGTTCATCCATGTAGAGAAAACTAGACAGTAGCATATTAAACTATGAACAGGAGAGCGACAGCTCTGGTGCATAACAAAAAGAAACAACATTAAAACTATGGAGATTTAGAACCTAGTCAGTTGAACTTGCTGCATTGCCGGGGAGGACGAAGGGCTGCGCACAGGTGGGACACTGGCGTCGAGGAATGGCCTCGGAGTAGGCCGCATATAGCATATATAGTCGTTGGTTGATTCCCATGGTGCGGAAAGCCTGGTCTTCCACGAGGCTGCGCATTTCGAAGATCAGCTTGAGATGGTTGGGGTGTAGCAGCAGCGGCGTGTTCCTTCCCAGCTCCTGTTCCTCTCGTTTCAACTCCAATCCTCTATTTTTTCTGCCCGACGACGTCTCGTGATCCTGTTCTTCAGTGTCGCAGTCTGGTAACTCCTCCTCCACTATGCAGGTCGCGTAGGTCTCACTAGGAGTGATAGAAGGCTATGGAGGGTCACCCAGAGTGATAGCAATTGGCGGGTGCTCCTACTCTCCAGTGATGCGGTCTGGTATCTCTCCCTCCACTGCCAACTTGGTATCTCCTCCTCCACTATATAGGCCGCGAAGGTCTCACTCAGAGCAATGGAAGGCTGTGGAGGGTCTCCCGAAGTGAGAGCAGTTGGCGAGTGCATGAAGGGTGGGTCTTCCTCCCCAAATGTTCGGGGTGGTGAGAGAACTGTGGTGGCGATGGCCCTGCGTTTCCTCCGAGCCATGCAAATTGCTTGGGCGAATTTCTTGTGGCGTTTCCATCGGGATTCGGCCGCATACCAGCCTGCACCTCATCGTGGCCGACCTCTGATTCTTGGCATGGCGTGCGCAAAGGAGGAGCTCCCTGCTTTGCAAAGTTGGGCCGGCTTCAACGAGTTCTCATGAGAACCACAGACATAACCATAACCCTCGCAGCTGCCTAATACATATCCCAGCACGGAGAGGACCATTAACGCTGAGAGCTTAGTGCTCTGGCATGCCGTTCCCTGTGCGCATGCGAAGAGGTCCGTCATCATTCAATGTTTACAGAGGCAGGGGCTGGTATTAACTGCCCACAGCTGGGAGGAGGGGCCTCATTTAATGGCCTTCCCGATGGCACCTCCACGTGCCCGAGCTGCTCCTCCACGTGCCCAGATTGCTCGCTTGGCACCCCATCCGGGGGTTATGTCTGTGTTATATTATACCTAGCTGTAAAATTAAAATAAACCATTCAAGCGAAGAAACAAGATGAAATGTACAAGTGGGAGGCCAAACCGGCCTAAAACCCATTTCTTTATAATCTTCCAAAGAACCAAGCCACAAATCTTGTTACAAAAAAATAACAAACATACATAACATGGCTCAACATTACTTGACCTATTCATTGTTCTTCTCCCTGAATCGTGATCGTTGCAGAACTACCATTGTGTCGAGCACATCTACTCATCTATCCATTTTTTGTTCGCAACCTTCGCTACAACTCTAGGATCATCCCTACCTCCTGCCAAATCTACGTGTGCTTCATGTTCTTGCACTTGATTCTCGGTTATCACTCATCACAAAATGCCCATATGTCACCACCAATACTTCCACTAATCTTCCACTGCATGGGCACCCTTTTTTGTCTTGATCGCCTTCGGTGGTATTTCTAGACCTGTAGAGTGCCCATCACATTTTTTCTTCCGCAGCCTCAGATTTAGTGCGATCTACAAGACTCTTTCATCTTCACAAACTTTCACCAATCCTTATCTCCCTTTTTCTAGATGAGCTCATGCATCCTGCCTTAGTAAAACCATCCCCAAGGCAACACAAGTTACCCTTCAGGGTCTACATGGCTCCTTGGGGAGGGACCTCACCCTCCTTCCTTGGTTGCTACCTCAGAACACCAATATGTGATTATGAGAGAAGTCACCAACCTTCCTTGGATGATTTTCCAATGCCTTTATCACTTGGTTATATAGGTGTGACCCTTTCCTCCATGACGCACCTATCACAACTGACGCGCTCCTTCTTTCACAAGTTGATGCACACTTTTCATGATTTGTCCACTTTCAAAACTTGAGTCAACTCTTCAAAGGACGCGCACCCCTATCTCATGCGTAGTCCAACCCAACTGACATTTCTCTTTGGTTAAAGATGCCCATATTGTGCCTTTGTTCGTTTCCTTTCCCAATCGCATCGCAAGGCATATGTCACATGTTTTGGGAATTTATCTTACTTAATAGACCTATCTCACCGATGGGGAATACAAATCTTTTGTGGGCACCCATCCTTGGTTTCAAATCTATCAAGCCATGTCTTGTGTGTTATATTAAGTATGCATTCCTTTGTCCCACCCAACTTCACCAACCATTTGTTTCTTTGGTGGGGTGCCCATCTATTGATCGCACACCCACCCAACCAGCTCTTCGGTCAAGTCACCACTTAACCTTCATCATAATTCATGTCAATGAAGTTGTACTTGGAATCACATCACATTCCCAAGTACCCCGACTTAACCAATCATCCATTGACTAGCCCATTTTTCATGTCTTGGCTCGTGGAGGCAGTGTGCATGCCTAGGTCAAGTTATAGGTCATGACATACAACCCTACTCAAAGTTATTGTCATCCCAAAAATCTCAACATACCTCCTTTTTGATCACCAATGACAATCGTTTGTTTCTCTACTGTGATCGCAAGTTTTGTCACAACCTCAACCAGAACAAAAAATTGTCTGAGTGTTGAACCTACGTGACTTCTTCTACATACATACTTCAACCATTTCTTCTTATGCATTTGTACACTATGCACCCAAATTCTTTTGTTGGTTTGGGTGATCAATCCAACCATTACACACAAGTCCTGAGATGTACTTCTTCATGTCAAAACTTATCTATTTTTGTTTACATCATTATCACCTCATCCAATCCAAAAACATGAAGGAAATATCACACTTTCCCCTTCACTGCTACCAATTTCATCATGAAGTTCTTCTGCAAAAACCTAGTTTTGCACCAATGGATCGTTGTACTTGAAGTTTGAACCCCTTTCCATGTTGTTGTGCATTAGATTTTTCAAGTTCTGAATAGTTGGATGGACAATCCAACCATCATTACTAGTACAAAGGAACACCTCCATGTCAAATTGATCTCCTCCCATCCTCAACTTGACTCATCCATGCAACTCTCACTAGGGCACCTTCTTTAGCTCGTCGTGCTTCGTCATTGCCTCAAAAAAAAATATTCCTTCATTTTTGTTTCGAAAGTAGTTGCCACTTCCACCGATCATCACACTGAACATGTTTCATATCCAAGATATTAAAAAACTCAAGGATATCACCGCATGGATGCCACCCATACGACCAACCAAATTCACTTTCTTTTCTCCTCCTATATACTGTAGGGCGCTTGGTTCTTCCTCATCGTTGTTGAAACCATACCCCTCATGGAATCTCGGTTTGCTTGATAAATATTCCCAAGGAAAAGATGAGTCTGGATTCATCGGTCAACCTCCTATCTTCTTCGTCACCTATCCACGAAACGTCCAAGTGTGTTGATTTCGCACATCCAATAGTCACCTCCGCACTACTCTTCCTTCGTGCTTCATTTCATTCTTCCTGTGCGATCCTTTGATCTATAATCCCACAACATCCTTCACAGGATTCTTTCAAGTGTTGAGTTTTGTCTGCATGACCTCAACAATTTCCCAAGTCATTGAAGTTGAAGGGACCACCCCAGTAATTCCGCACCTACTGTGCATTTGTGTCAATACATCTAGCAATCAACAACTTTGGATCAATATGTGCTTGTTACAAGGAAAATCTCTCTATGGATAGGGGTAAAACTCAACATACGGAAATGAATTCAGAAATAAACTCTAATATGAGGTATGCTATATAAACAAATATTCTAGCAAGACAAGATCAAATGCCTACCTCGTCTAGACATTCGATGAAGTCCACCATTGAGAACTTGACTCAAAGTAATACACCTACAACTTATCCTCAACAACTAATAAATGAAAGCATATGGTGATAGTATATAATGTTAGCACATTCAATAACATAATCCATCAACATTCATAACAAATACGCCCATGGAATAATGATTCAAATATTTGCAAGATATTAATTGGACGAGAAAAGAGTATTTCTATTAAAATGTAATCAACAAAATTGAATGAATTACAAACTTCCATGTTGGCATGGTTTGGAACCGAGAAACTAAGTCCCTTCCAGATGGGCTTCCACCACTTCATTCCTCCACCAAAGGAAAGCTCATATAAGAGATACAATGAGGTTCTCAATCAAGTAGGGAAGAGCTCGGGGTATGAAAAATGTGTTCAAACTTAAAAGGACAAAGGGATGTAGACTTAATATGAAGTGAATAATTTCTCCAGAGTAACTTTTCTCTCAAAGTTGAATTCTTCTCCTCTTTTCCATAGCTCGGATTTGGCCCATTTGTAGCCTTCAATTGGAATTAAAGGGTCGGGTCAGAATGTTTCCAGTATATGGAAGATCAAGTATCATGGATCTTGTGACATGACATAGAAACTCGACACCATTTTTTAATTTTGGGCACAAATCCTAATGTACACAGGATGTAGTGGTGCAACCTGCATATACGCATGTTGTACTATAGGTAGGGCATGTATATGTGGAAAAATTATGTTTTTATCTCTGGGATTTGCAAAAAAGGACTTCAATTCTACATAGGGAAATGGAAAAATGCCTTATGTGCAAGCTTTCATAGGGTAAGGAAAATATTTCTATAATAGATTCTCCCTAATGTGTGAGGTCAGAGGAGTATCTGTGATGGTCGAAATACATTATAAGACCTAAAAGTGGATTAATGGGGACCCATCTGGAAGAACTAGTTGTTCATTACAATCTATACTGACTTTGCACACAGGTCTGCCAATTTGAATTACACTATAGATCCATGTGAAAATATACCAAACAACTATCCATGCCCATGAATATGCAATAAAAAGGTGGCTACATGCAAAAGGATATCATAGTCACAAACAAGGCACATCAAAACCAATCTAAAAATAATTTTGAAGATATTTGTATACAATGGAGTACAATATGATCTCCCATGATCACTGAAGTCACATAGGTACTGGTTCAATGAAAGGTAGAAACAACTCATGAAAATTGGAAGTCTACATCGTGTGAATAAAGGATTTGAGGTCAAACACAATGAGACTTCGTTTTATTACCGATCATTAAGGTATATCGTTAACAAATGCGAGACAAACTATCGATAATAAAAGTGGGTATCAAGGCACTAAGTACATTCTTACAAGTGTGAATAAAGGAGTTGGGTTCGAACACTTGAAGAATCCATCGATCAGGAGACATTGATGTATTCCCAACTATCGATGGTGAGAGAAGATGTCACTAATGACTGCAAGCCTCTAGTTACTCATAGGGATATAGGTCTCATTTCCAGAATAGATGAGATGAAGTCGATGGAAGAAGACCCACTACAAGGAGAGAATTAAGGCATCTCTCATCATTTAGCACAAGGTACAAATCAAGAGCTTGATGATTTGGAGGAAATTGAACGAAGAACATGTTCACAAACCAATGACCATGTGCATCTTTCACATGTGCTAGATGCAATTTCTCACTTTTGAGCCTATTGACAGTTCTCACTTTTGGTTGATGATGAAAATTGCTGAGGTGAACAAATTATAACGCAAAAGTGAGAACCGTCAATAGGCTCAATACTGCAAGAAAGGGCATGAGATGCAGTTACAAATTAACGCCAAAAAAAATGTCCTTTTTCGTAATCTTAGTCTACTTGGCTTGAAAAAGGGATAAACTTGCACCAAATAGACATCCTTTCAAATCCAATTTACGAGTGTAAAAGAGACAAGTTCACTCGACAATATTTTCACTTTTTCAAACGATTTGGAAAAGAGCTTAGATCAAACTCACAACCTTTCAAATCCAATTAACGAGTGTGAAAGAGACAAATTCACTCGACAATATTTTCGCTTTTTACACGAGATGGAAAAGAGCTTAAATTAGACTCATTGGGGGGTTTCTAGATGGCATGTCATGGGGGAGGCCAAGGCTCCCATGCAGGATTTCTATGAAAGGTCAACAACTTACAAATAACTGACACAAGCTTGGGAAAACCCAAAGCACTCCAAGTCGAGGAGGATAAATAACTAGCAGAGGTTACCTTCTCCATGATATATCAAAGAATTTCTCCTACTTGAAAAGGAATAGGAGGAGGAATTGGATACCCCACAAGACCATCCCAGTCAAAGAAAACCTCTCCAATATTTGGAGGGAGAGCACTCAAGAGTAAAAATCTCTCTTGTTCAAAAGGTGCAGTACTAGAAATGATAATTACATGGTTGAATGACATATCACCTTCCAAAAGAAGAGTTGAATTGACTAAAGATTGCATTGGTACAACCACTTCTTCAACCGTTGGTTGAATAGGATGTTTGACAACAAGGCCAAGAGACACATCACCCTAAAAAATAGGAGTGTGGTTAGGTGATGATGGCATCGACATGACTGTCATGTCAATCAAAGGAGAAATGAAGTGTAGGGAAACCAAATATGACTCAGAACCCAAAGGGCCCCTAGGTGAGGACCAAACTTCTGGTATCCTAGCAGTATCAAGACACAAACAATTAAGGTGATCTCCTTCGAAAATACTACAAAGGAACTTGGCTTTATGTCTTACACATATAGGCTTATCAATTGTATGAATGACCCCAACGCCATTCATAATGGTTGACGACATTATCTCACCATGACTAGCAGAGGCTAGTGGTTCATATCCCACATGATGCACAGAGGTTAGATATGTGATGTTTGTATGACTCATGGAGACCAGAGTGATGGCCCCAAAATGAATTGCAGTGACTGGTAATGGAACTTTAGTATGACTTTCATTAACTGGACTGGTGGTGGTGGTGAGTTGTGGAATATGAGACCAAGGTCCTGGGAAATAATGGTTTTGAGACATTGCAAACCAGGAAGGGTCCTGGTTTACACCTTGTCTTTGTCCGGAAAGGTAGTATCCTCTGCCTAATTGATCCATAGAGGTTTGTACAGGAATCATCACTAAAGAAGATGTATGCGAAGGGACAAAAGCGTGATAAGGATTACTCAAGTGAGGATATATGTTGCCCCCATGTGAAGGGGTTTCGTGGAGATGGTATCTCATACCATAAAATAGATTCCCTCTGTATGAAATATATAAGACATATTGCGACCCACCATGGGTAGAGTGTTTGTGGGAACTGGCATGGTGAACAAAGGATACATGGATGAGGTGTACTAAGTAGAATAACCACAAATTTGAGTGTTGGCTCTTGAAAGATCGTGGCTAGGATTGGATCTGTAAGAGGGTAGATTCCAACCCCCCACAGTGAGATTTAGTTGAGGGACATGACTCCTATCAAATGAAAATGTAGACGACAGAGCCATTGTTCCCATGGATCCAAAACTAGGATTCATATAAGAAAGCAATGGAGAGGATGGAAAAGGTGAAGGAATGTTTGGAATACCAAGAGGAAAATGATTAGAGACCCAAGGCATTGAATAAGTGTCATAACTCTTCATTCCATTATGAATAACAGACGAATTCATCCCCATGAAATGAGTGAACGTCATGGGGGAGGTAGCGGTAAATGAGGGAGCCAAAGGAAATCCACTATCCATGGTAATGACAACTCAAGGCATGGTTAAAAATCCTAAGGTCAACTGATAATCAAAGAGCACACCAAAAATAATCAAACGACCAATATACAAAAAAATAGGATAAAGTGGATGAAAGGCACCTCCCTCTCTAAAGTAGGTATGCCTCACCCAAGAGGGGCCTGATACTCCTCTGTTAAAGATCGGAGGTATCATAATTAGTTATAAGGGCCCTCGTGGGCTTAACAACAAGTCGTTTAGATCCCCCCAGAGAGGTAATCCTCCATAAAGGATGTGTGATGTCTGACCCTTACCTGACCCAGGGTACCTGCAGAATAACCCCTGCAAGTAACCTATGTGGTACCTAAGTCAAGAAACTAAGCAACCACGATATAATTGATGCACAAGAGAACAATTGTAAGTTAGGTCCACTGTATGGGCAGGGTAAAAAATCCCAAAACCTTGAAAGCACTATCTCTCATAGAGGTAAATGTACTAGCAAGATCCCCATATATGAATAGATCCCCGTAAATATATATGGCGCTAAGAAGGTATCGGTGGGATATCCCTTCAACCAACCTCACGCGAACTCATACTTAACTCCGGTGTAAGAAGAGCCTCTTGATATTACTGATTATACAATGGATTTATCGACTCCCTTAGTCAGACAGATATGTTGATTTGATAGCTTAGGAGAAGTTTACTCACAAAATCCTATTCCAAGGCTCTAAATCCTATGCTAGTTTGTGCTCCCTAGAAAATCAAAATCGTTACTAATCAATTTTAAATTACAGTGTTACTTTTAGTGACCTTGCTTAATCAAAAAGGTGCGGTCGTGAAACTAATGATATTATGACTCAACAAGTAAAATAAATGAATATGAATACAATGCAAAGTCCTAACTTTAATTCCCAATAAACTATATTATTTTCAAAATGCAATTCTCAATTCAGTTCTGCAATTCTAAATAAAATTCAATATTTCTTCACATGCACTAAGATCAATGATAAAGACTCAAAAGATCAAATGCCAACAATGTAAAATGCCTAAAATTTGTGTATTTTCAATATAAAATAATGAAAATTCAAGGACTGAACAACAAATTGATATAAAAACTCTACTGTATGTAAACAAACAAACCAAGTAGAAAATCAAGAAGCAAACACCCAACCCAATATGCAAGGACAATCAAATGAAAAGGATGATGAGAAAGTCACCGCCCAAAACTTCAACCAAAGAAAGGTTTCCTGTCATTCCACAGACACTTAATAGTCATAACAGAGACCCAATAAGACTCAACAATCATCAAAACCTACCCAACAACCATCAAACCCAGCAACCAAGAAAAAAAGGGTGAGGTACGCGATTGTTCAGGGGAAAAGATCATATATATGCCTCTTGTAGAAGGACATTGTTGGGTGTTAAAGATGTCATAAAATTAACCTTAGTTTAACATTAATTTTATCAACCAAGGATTCATCTTCTTCTTTCAATATTGTCGGAAAAATCTATGCGATAAGTTATAGAGGTTTAAATTGTGTAGATAGTTCATTTACATCAAATATGGATTCATCTATGTTACTGTAACAATCAAGTTCTTCACACATTAACTACAAAATATGAAACTAATGATTCAATCAAAAGGAAATATATTATAAGCAATAGCACACCCTGAAAAGAAACATCATTAATATTAAAGGCATTCATCTATCTAGGAAATAACAATTTAATCTACAAAAATGCCAATGAATCAATCTCTCAAAGAATAGTGATTAATTAATCTATTCGAAAGGAACAACGATCTATTGAGATTTAAAAAGGAACAACAATTGAAAACTTAATCAAAAGAATCAACAAACAATAAATTGACAACAATCGGTAATTGAACAATTGAACAACAATCGGTAATTGAACAATTGAACACCAATTGGTAATTGAACAATTGAACAATAATCGGTAATTGAGCAACAATCAGTAATTGAACAACAATCGGTACTTTCCAAATAAAAAATCTAATCTCTATGAATGGAATAACACAATCAATTCATAACACATTCATGAATCTATTCTAGCTACTGAAGAAAACATCAACCACAAAATTACCACATAATTGATAAAAATACAGATAAGACAGTAGCTTATGTAGACTGGGCCCACTATCTTCAACTAATATTGTTATGAAAAACTCAATACACGAAAATGGTCAAAACGCTTGAAACTTCCATTAATTCCATAATCGATAAGTCATTTACAAATGGGTTGTTGTATAGAGTATAAAAAATTAGGAAATCATAATTCTGCTCACTCTCTATCATTCACTCTCCTATACATATTACAATAAGACGAGTAAATTAAGCTATCCTGAGGATCAAGATATCCTCAAGATTGCTTTTACTATTTTATGAAGATTTCAGGATAAAAACCAATCTTCCTTGAACCATATCATGTTTGATTTCTTTAATCTTCAACGACCTATGCATATTTATTATCTTCTTGATTATCCTTGATTAACAACAATTTCCCATTTCTGCATAAAATCAAAACAATTCAAACCCAAAGCTTAGAAAATATCTAATATTATTTAATATTATTTTCAAAAGATGTTTAATTATTTTCTTCCCTAATTACTTCAAACTAATAGAAAAATCAACAAAGAATATATCACAAACCAAAGTAACCAGGAGAATATTTATACCTTTTTCTTACCCCAACATACCCCCCAACTTACCTTTTTACATGTCCTCATGCAACAAGATATTTTATATGTAGGTCAGTGAGACTGTAGGGTGGAGAGGTTTGTTCTCTGTACCTCCAGAAACCATGCTTACCTTTAAATTATTCAAAATAAATTTCTTCATGTTTCTTATGCAGTTCATAAACACACTAATAACCCTCTGGAGGATACCAAATAATGGGGGCACTGTACCTACATCCAATCCAGGAAGGCCCAAATTCCATGATTATATTGGCATACCTTTCTAATATTAGAGCAGCTGCTTGAAAATTCCTAAAGCCAAATGGTTTCTTATTCTTGATTTCATTTGAAGAGACATTCCATCTTAATTTGGCAGCAAAAAGGGCTTCTTCTCTAATTTCTCCAAAGTACTGCAGCCCTGAATATATAACATGTCTATGGATGGGATCCAAGGATTCTACAACCTTTTCCCTCCTCAGGAATGATCTATGTTGCATAATGGCATCAAAGGGTTTAGAATGTTCTCATCTAACCCATAGGTCTAGCCCATTTTCTCTTTTAATAAAGACCTTATGTGCATTGGCCCATCTGACTTGATTTTTGGCAAAAGATAAAAAGGCATGAAGCTAGATATCCCTAGTGATTGGATTGGGGTTCTCATCTCGGTTTTCTTCTAAAATGAAATTATAAGGTATAATTCACACAAAAAGTATTTTACTGCATCATCTTGTTCTTTGAAACATGAAACAAAATCAGAGATAGTGGAAAAATCAGAAGGTGTTCCTACCCTAATTGATTTCACTTTTAATGACATATATCGTTCCAATAAAAATAGGGCATAATTATTAGTAGGGGACCTACAAGCTAATACATCAGAATAAATAGAGAAAATATTTTTATATTTGCTCCAAAGCTCCATCAAGCTGACCCTGTACCTTCTTTACCTTTTCTCTTTCTCTGTTGATATCAACAAAGGTTTCATTTTCAGTCACTGACATTGTTCGAAGTTGTTTGAAAATTTTCTGATGCTATGTTACTGGCACCATTTCATTTCATCATTGGGTTAAGGTATGTTGGGACTGTTCTAATTTTTCTTCCTGTCTTCTGATAGTGGCATCTTGTTCAGAGGAATGAAGCACCCCTTCATTCTGAACAACTTTTTCTATTGTTATTGGAGCATCTGTCTGATTTCCTATTTCAACTGAATCCAAGGGGACATGAAAATATGTTTGTGTTTCAATAGAGTAAGTATGAATTTCCCCTCTTTGAACCCTTCCAGTAGGAAGTGGATTTCTTCCCTGCATTCTAATTCTCCTAGAATTCTCCTTCCTATAGGATTTATCAGACTGTTCTAGTTGCTTCTTAAGTCATCTAATCTTTCCATTCAATCTTCTAGTTTCTTGTTCTAATACCTTCATTCTATTGACCTTCTTCCTGAGTAAATTATTATCATGTTCCAGTTCTCTAATTCGTCTATTTTTTTCTTCTGTTGTTTCGTTATGTCCAAGTGGAATTTCAAGGTCTTCAAAATCTTGATCTACTGGAAATTTATTCCCTGTATCCTTTGGTCATTTTTGTTTCTCTAAAGGACTACTCTTCTTAAACTGAGGCTTTAGTTGTTACACTACATCAATAGATTCATTCATAGGAGAGGATGGAGTCTCTACACTAGGATTATCAAAGACGAAGTTTGAAGGAGGAGAGGTTGGAGCTTGGGGTTCTTCTAGGCTGTCTGTATCTTCAGTAAGAGACATTGCCAAATTTCCTAACACTTGGGCCATCTCCTCGTCATATATTTCAAATAAATCATCATGTGATGGCTCTTCTGTTTGCATAGTCTCTTGAGTGTTTTTAGACTGTCTTGTTTTCCTACCCTTTCTTCTTTTAACAGAGAGGGTTTTAGGAGCAAAAGTTGTTATTTGTATTTTCATTTTTGTTGTTGTTTCTTGCATATTCTGAGTTTCTTATTTTGACTGCTCCTCTAGAAACTGAATAATTTTTGTTTCAACTCCAGGGTGGGTGGATGGTGTTTATGTTTGAGCACTATCTCCCTCTAGCTGAACTACCTCAATTCCTTTTGGAGGAATTTCAGGATGGATTTCTGACTGGGGAACTTCTGGTTTCTCTATTTGAAAGAGTCTATTGAGATCAATTAGGTCTTCCCACATCATTTGTGCATGATTTAATGCCCTGATTACTATTAATTTTACCATCCCATGATGTCTAATTACGTTATCAGGGTCTTTAGATTTTTGAGTTCTTCCAACTACTTCATGAAAAATGCTATTTAAAATAAATGACATATTTAATACTAACCGTTGTTTTAGCACTGCTAACAACTTGAGGTGGTGAGGTCTCACCACATAATATCCTCCATCACATGTAATGTGTCTTTGCACCACACCTGCAAGCTCCCTCCAAGGTTCACTAAGAGAAATGGGGTTGAGGCCTTTTCCTTTCCTGTCAAATTCCTCTCCTGGTTCTGCAAAGGATTCCACAGCTTCATGGAGTGTTGTGTATTTAACAATCCATTTTGTTCCTTCATTTGGAAATCCTATAACCTCAAATATGATGGAATTGGTGACTGGTATTTGTACGCCCTGAAGTATTGATATTTCCCCCTGTAGATTTTGGAAGAATGCTAGCGCAATATTTGTATCAAATACCTGCAACCTATTGAAATATTGTGTCCATCCTAAATGGTTTATAATTTACCTGGCCTAATCAGTAACTCGCAGCAGTGTACGTTCATGGAGAATAATTAGGCCACCCATATTTTATGTAAGAAAAACTGGCACAACTGTCATTCCCACCTGTGAAACTTGTTAGACCAACCTGTAAAAGAAAATTAACATAAATGGTGTATTTAAGAAAGTGCATAAAAAAAATAGCTTAGCTTCCCATTGTCTATAATTATTATGTCTTATCGTTAATCATGAGAAATTTCCACCCCGCAATGAGTGAAAGGTCGACCTCAACCAATCATATTTGTGAACGTATTAATGATGGACAATCAAGTGATGGATTAATTATTATGCAATTGCCAATGGGTAGAACAACTGTTAAAAAGTTCCAAATAAACTTTAATATTAATTATGGAAATGAATGATAATCATATCTTTTGTGGAAAGAGCAATACCAAATACCAATATCCAAAGTGTTAAAGAAGAAATTCTGAATATTTCTAATATGTCCAAGTTTTATAAGTATCCCACTTGTCATAATTTTGTTAGCATCCCTTTTTTTGAATACATAAATAATGATAACCTCTTCTTAAACAAAGGAAATCTATGAGCACAATAAAAATTTGGTGAACTAAGATAAACTTCAATACCACAGGTAGAGCCACTGTTGCCAGCAGGCGTCCATAGCCTCAACAGGGTTTCCATTTAACCCATAGATGAGCTAGTATCCTCAATAAGTAATTTGAATCGTCTTTTCCCAAAAAAGCCACTGTCCTGGTTTGGTAGCTAGATAACAACAATGCCACTCACTAGATCATAACAAAGTGAACAAGATGGCTCGTGATGAGACATATTGTCATTTGACCCTAAATTTCAAAGGCCATTGCCCCGGTGTGGTATCCATAGTGGGAATGCCACTTTTAGTACTTTATTATGAACGTGGTAGGTTGGATCATGATGAGACCCCTATCCTTTTTGAGAGAAGTTTTTTTTTCATTATTATTATTATTATTATTATATATATATATATATATATATATATATATATATATTATTTATTATTATTATTATTATTATTATTAAGGGAGGCTCATCTACTCCTTAAGAGTTTGGGATGGTGTAAGAAGTGTAAGAATGCCAAGTAAAAATGTGCCTTACACTCCTTATTATGATATGAAGGAAAATTATCATTCAAGTATATGTATATATATAGGGAAAATAAAATAATTATGGTGGTTATGGATCATGAACAATATTAAGAAAATTCGAAAGAATCAATCCATAAACAATTTGATAAGGAATGCTAAATATTACCCAAAAAGAAGATAAGAAATGGTTTCCATGGTAATTAGAAATGATGCCTTTTAAAATTAGTTATTGAATTTCATATCCAAAGGGATAGCTAAATGTATAAGGGGCAGTAATAAAAACAACACACGTTGTTGGTGGAAACAAAAATCATTTCTTTCAAGTGGAAGGAACAACAACAGAAACAACCGCAAAGGGAACAACCACTATTAATTTTGAATGAACGATATTACATACAAAGGGAAAACAATCACAAGAAAGGGAAAGGCCGTTGTTACTTTCAAATGAATGACATTACCCACAAAGGGAACAACAATCGCAAGCAAGGGAACAAAAACTATTACTTTCGAATGAACGACATTACTCGCAAAGGGAACATCAATCGCAAGAAAGGGAACGACACTTGTTACTTTTGAATTAACGACATTACCCACAAAGGGAACAACAATAGAAACCAGGAGAATGACAACTGTCCAAAGGAACAACAACTATAGTTCTAGGAAGATGATGATGATATTCAAATTGAACCATCTAATTAATTAATTGGATACCTCCGGATAAAAAAAAAAATAGCGAATCTAGGATTGATTAGTCATCAACTAAATATATTTAATAATTTTATGGGTGAGGTATTTAATGATCAGGGGGATAAAATATATCAGATGGTTTATAGTGTCATGAATTCATTTTTATTTACTATAGTCACAATCGCACATATTTTTAGTGCATTCATCCGAATTTTTCTACGAAACATGACATATTCATCTCCTATATAAAAGCAAAGGTTTATATTCGATGGATTTTTCAAAGCAGAACAAGAGAAATTTGGAGTTGGAACTTGAAAGATATGTAAAAGTTATAAATAAAGAATAGAAAAGATTTCTAATTATATTTTCTTTATAGTCATATTTTACACCCTTTCCAATCTTTTTTCTCCAAATCTCTTTATAGTGACTTCCCTAGAAAGTAAAAACTTAAAAATTCAATCAAATATTCAAAGAAAAATATATACAGTATGTACATTGCTGAAAAAAAGCAATTTCATGTAGCTGAATCTATTGGGTTACCTTCCCAGCGAGCTAAAATATGAATAGTAGGATCATTACTTACTTCTTGGCAAAAAGATTCTTTTGAAAGAGGTTGATGGTAGAGTCATAGTCGATGTCCATTTACTAGAAAAGGAGAACCAGACCCGTTGATGGTAACTAAAGTGATAGTTCCATTATCATGGAGTTCCTTGATTTCATATGGTCCCAACCACCTTGTTTGCAACTTCCCAGGGAAATCCTGAAATATGGAATCATAAAGAAGTGCCCAATCACCTTTCTGGAATGATTTCTTCTTGATATGCTTGTCATGCCACCGAGCTCTCTGCTACTGAATAACATATGTGTGATTAAGGGAAAACACATGTGCTTCATCTAACTCATTGAGTTATTGTAAGCGTTGTGTGTGTGCTTCCGTAAGATCTAGTCCAATTTCCTGGTCCATTTTTACAGTCTTGATCTCAAATTCAATTGGAAATATTGGTTCTTTGCCAAAGACTAGGTGATAAAGAGAGTAGCCAGTAGTGTTACACCATCTAGTGCGATAGGACCATAAGGAATTTGGATGTTTGACTACCCAATTTTGATGGTTTGTCGGGACTGCTTTTGTCAATATTTCCTCCAAGACTTTATTGGTACTTTCCACTTGTCCATTTTCCTAGGGGTGGTATGGGGAGGTAACCCTATGTTTAATGTGGTAATTGCGCAGAGTGGCCAATATTTTGTGTGTTGTAAATTGCGACCCTCCATCCGTTATTACTTCCCTAGGTAATCCATAGCCTACAAATAGTTCAAAAATAAATTTAATGAATGCTTCCTCAGTTGTGTTTGGAAAGGCTACTACTTCTACCCACTTAGTCATACAATCTGTTGCAACTAGTATATAAGATTTTTTGTTTGATTTTGGGCTAAAGAGGCCAACAAAATCTAGTGCCTATTGTTCCCAAGTTTATACTTTAAGGCTCCAAAGTATACCGTCAAGGAATCCGAAAAGGTAGAGATAAATAATGGGTAAAAATATTAGTTTAAAGGAAAAATAGATCACAGTTGGTTCTGTAGTTGTCTCTGCCTAGATTCTCATTGTTCTTGAATGCTAATATCCCTTTCAATTGCAACCCATGAATGCTCAAGTTCTACCCTTGTATTTGTTGTTTGTAAGATGGTATTGAATAGGTTTAATGCAATGCTCATCTGATCTGATAGACCGGGTTCTATATTAGGCTGTGTGGTAACTGGAACAGTCATGAAAGCTGAGGGTTTCTTCTTTGTAAATCAATTTTTTTTTCCAAGGGTCGCAAATTTATGGTTCGAATTAATAAAAATAGAACTTCCAAATTATGAATCAATAGTATAACCAAAATAAAGGCCACTTTTGGTATATGAGTTAATTTTAATGAATAAGATGTACAGAATGAAGAAAGAAAAGGAAATATGTAATCATATTGACTGCAGCTTTAAGTTAGGCTCAACTAACAACCTGTCCATTAGGGTGACATCGATTTTTATTATTTGTGAAATTTCTATTTGGATTTCACTCAAATTTTCCCTTAAATTTAATTGATGCCTTACAATATTGATCTGTCCCAAAAGTCTTGTACACTGGCCTTTTCCAATATTTAATGACCCTTTTTGTAGAAGAACAAAAAATTCTTCACAATCATCTCTAATTTCTTTGGCTCTTCTTTTTCTTTCAGTTATGCTGGTTTCACATAGCTTGAGCATGATCTCGCCTCTGATTTTCTCTTTCGTTGATACTTTCGTAGTTTTGGATACCTCTTCACCTATCGAATATATAATTTCCTTTTGGAGATTAATCCTCACTGCTTTGGCTTCTTTTTCTCTTAGGATAATATTATCAAAGGCATTATCTACTTCTTGAAAGTAATTCTAAACAATTTCTATCTTGGAAATCAATTTCTGTTGTTCAATTTCTATTTTTGAATGCACTTTCGGTGACTGGGCCTGGAAAGCTTTTAAGTCTATAATCTGATCTTCCATCGATATTAATCTAGCCTGCAATTGTTCTTCATGCTCCTTTTGCTGAGTAATATGTAGTTGATTTGTTTGTATTTCCTGGCTCATTTCGTCCAAACTCGTTTTGAGTCATTGACCTCTAACCTTTTGGTAGCCCTTGTCTGCTCCAAGATTTTACTCATTTCTTCTCTAATTCTCTCCTCAACATTCTTTAATTTCTCTCGTAATTGTTCTATGATTTTATCACTCTTCTTTATCCTTGTTATGATTTTTCCCATGGTAAAAAAGTTTGTTGTTGTCATGGCTCCCATGGAACCTGCTACCTCTATAGCGAAATCTTCTTCCTCCAAATTTTGTCCATCTATCAGGAATTTATTTATTTTAACCATGTTCCCCTCCCTCTTATGCATCTCTTGTTTTAGGAAGACCTTCCTTTTTCTACTGAAAAAATAATCGAAAGGAGGAATCTCATCTATGGGAATGGAGGTAAGGTCATCAACAAATAGAGCTCTCGTCTGTGGCAGTCCAAAAATGGACTATAAGGGGGTTAAGGAGGCTATGGGATTCCCTATCTCTGTAGATCCTTTCCCTCCTGTTGCCTTAGGCATGTTGACATCAACCCTTGGTGATGAAGTAGGAGTAGGCTTACCAGACTTGGGAGGTCTCCCTGACCTTTTCTCTACTTCGGTCTTTTTGCTTGGTGGAGGCCTTTAAGTATCCTGTAGGGATTTTTTGGGATTTCCCTTATTTTGTGCTTCCTGCTCAAAACCTGGTGGAACACTTTCTTGCTCCTAGGGGAGGGTAATTTTTTCTCCTTGAAGTACTTGTGGTAGACCACTCCGTCGATGCTTCTGAAAGGTACAAAAGCTGACTTGCAGGTCGGACGACAATGTTTATACTCTTTCCAACACTTCTTTATAAGATTTGGTCCCTTTGAACATGTCGTCCCAAGGGGACTCCTCATGCTCATAGGATTTCATATTGCAGTGTATCAAGTGTTTATTCACTAATTGGTAAGGGTCATGACTTTTGTGCTCAATATTTACCAGTTTAACTTCTTCGACTGCTTCTGCTTCCACCCTAGAATGTCCCAAATTTTGTAATGAAAATTTCCTGATGTGCACAGGGAAGATTGGCCAGGATTTCTTTTGAGATGCCTTTAGCTCTATTCCAACACCACCTTTTACTATTTGGTGTGCTACTTCCCTACACACTAGTCTATCCGGGAGGAATTTTGGGAGCGCGTGAGGGGGGATTGAGCACCCGTAAACCCTGATGTAGGAGAAGCTTTCTTCAATGAACCAGTCTGCTATTGGCTTCAGGTTGTTTGAAACCGCTTCAGAAATGTGAGGAGGGTCACAACTGAAAAACATTTTATGCATTGGTATCACCAAAAAATCACAAATTTCGTAAAATGAATGTTTTGAATTTTCTTCTCACAACTCAGAGTGATATTCGTGAATGGGTTCAAGACAGGTTGTGTTCCAACTCCAATTCATCAAAGGGAATGGAGTCATAAAACAAATTGCGTCCATGATGTATGCTGATAGTAAAAGTCCGACCTCGGGCTCTTGTAGCTCTGTAATCTTAGACCTCTTTGGCTATATTATCACATAAAATCTTGTCCCAGTTGAAACTATATCCTTCTGATGCTTCTTCTAAAAAGGGCACCCATTCTACATGGAAATGAAAGGGATTATTTTTGCAGAAGAGTCTGCAAAACATCATGGCTACATAAACCATGTACTCATTCAAAGAGGCTATGACATAAATTTCGTGGGTATCGGCCCTAAATTTTGATGGACATCTCCACCAACCTTTGATTAAATCAGGGTAAGTTTGGTCTGCCTTAGTGCTTTCCTTTCTTTGGAATTCAGCTATAAATTTGGCATTGTAAATGAAATTAGAATTGGGTGAGAGTTTGTACATAACCTGGATATGTTCAGGTCTGAATGAACCAATAATGCTTCCTTGATCATTTAAAATGCTTCTTGTCGGAATATCAACCTTGTCCAAAGCCCAACTAATCATGTCGTTGTACGCCATGAGCCGTGGGCGTGTTGCAATTTTGTGAAATTCTGATTCTGTTATGTCCTGAAGGTGATTCTCGAAATCGTTAGGGGAATTTTTCATCTCGTAGTCCAAATTTTCATAAATTTGTCTCCATGATTTAATTGATTCAATAACATGTGGTGTGGTGTCTGATATGACATCTCCCTCTGGGTTGGAAATCTCATCTGTATCTTCACTCTTCTTGGGTCCCTTCTTTGGTGCCATGACTTTTGTATTGGAATGAAAACCTGTCACAAAAGAGAGGCATGAAATCTCGGCTAGATGCGACTTACTTCTGATAGAAAAAGCAAGAATAAGTTTCAAAACACAGACCTCTAGTTTTCTTTTAACTCATTTTATGGTGAAAGTACTGACACAACTGTCAAGAATTTAATACCTTTAATGCGGAGAATATTTTTGAGATATGCATTTGTGTTGCATAAATCACAATCTATCCGTTATTAATGTGGCCGTATTTTGGCAATTCTAAAATCAAAATTCAAAAAATCTTCTTTTGACAGAGACCGAAAAGAAAGTACCTACAATGTTTAATTACCATTTAATATATTTTTTAAAGAAGTTAGTTCTTTTTAAATTTCAGTATTGAGTCGTGGCTTCACGTTTCGGGGTTTTGGGGATCGTGGTTACATGAGGTATGCCACCACTAAACCCCGAATCCCAAAATCATGATGAGAATAGTTTTAAGATTTAAATTTCGGTATTGAATCATGGCTTCATGTTTCGGGGTTTCGGGGATCGCAGTTACATGAGGTATGTCACCACTAAACCCCAAATCCCGAAATCGCGATGAGAATAGTTTTAAATTAATCAAGATTAAGATTGTCTTTCATTTCTTTCGGGAAAACAGGAATCTAGATTTCGCGATTCAAAATGTATTGAAAAGATATTGTTCTGAGTAAACCTTGAATCCCGAAAGATTAAAAAGATGGTTAATTAAATCCTTTGGGGTTTTAATTTTTTGCGATTTAAAGTACTTTACAGAACGTGCATCTAGACTTTAATAACACTTGAGATTTCTGTCTTTAATTATAACGAAGAAATGAAATCATTTCGGGACTTCGGTACCTGTCTTTTGGACTGATAGTGAGGATTATACCTTATGAAAATCCAAATCCCGAAAGAGAAAAGTTTTTAGTTTTAAAGGTGGAAATTTTCAAACCTAGCTTTAACAGTGCCCATCTCTCAAAAGGTTCTACCACCACTTGTGGTTGAAAGGGAATTGTTTAGCCCTAATATTGGCTCATTACCCCTTAATTGGGGCATATTACATTAGTAATGTTATTTTATTTATGTCGGATTTAATCCATTAGTTTTAATTCTACCTCCTAGTCTCCTATATATACCAAGGAGACATTTTCATTTGGAATCATCTTGTACTTGAACATTTATGTGGGGTAAAAGGAGGTTGCCCCCTCAAAGAGGCTTATTATATGAAATTGTCTATTTGTCAAGGTGTTGAGTACTTATTCTTAGGTTTTTCTATGTTATATTGATATTTGGTTCTTAAAATATGGTATCATAGCTCAAGGTCTTGGGGTTTCGCTGCTACATCTGAGACACCTTGGAATTTTCACTATAACGTTTTTTCTACAATGTTTCAAAAGGAACGAATTGGAGTACATTTAGTAGACGGATCAAGGTACGTTGGGTTACAATTTCATCTCCTGAGGCCTTATACTTTCAGATATTCAACCTGTGCAAGATAGGGTTATGGAATCATCCTGAATTGAGTCATTGCAGAATTTTTGCTATAAAACGTTTTCTGTAACATTTCAAACCTTGAAATCTAGAGGATATTCACATAAATTAGTAAGGTATATTTGGTAAAATAGTTCGGCTTCTGGGTCATCGTACATTTGTAGATACACCCTGTGGAAGATAGGGTATCTGACTAGTCCTATTGACTAGTCTCAAGAAGGTGTTGTAGGTACAAAAATTATAACTTCTTCCTAGAGTATCCAAATTGAGTGAGACTAGTTTCATTGGATAGTGGACAGTCTGTAGTATTTCTAGTACAAGTTTCAGAATTTTATATCAATTATTTTGTGCAGGGCACACTATAAAAATGAGATCTCATGGAAAAGTCAAAAATCAGCAAGTTGTAGGGAAGTTACTGTAAATTCCGCTTGGCACATCCAATTTTGATCAGACCTGTGGAATTGCAGAGAAGAAATATCATAGAACTACATAAAAGAAATTTTCATACCCAGAAGGGCCGAAACTTGGGAGATACAATAGAAGATAGATTGTCTAGCAGAATCACCTCAAAATCAAGGTTCAAAAGTGATACTTGGCCAACATGCCACCCAAAAAGGGAACTTCTACACTACATAAGCCTCCAGACAATCCTACTTGGACTCTTTATGAAGGTGAATAAATGCTTAGGGACATAAATGATTTACAAAATAAGATAGTAACAAAATATTAACTACAAGAGATGGAGCTAAGAGGAGATCATTGAAGTACTGAAACATTTCGTAAGAGAGAAGACACCTGAAAGTGAAAATGAATCCCATGAAATTCATGATGAGGACACAAGGAAGGTGAATCAAGAATGGAGAAACTCCAACTTTGGGTTGAAGACCAACCACGTTCCT
>JZKD02S1785693.1:1298272-1323353 GCA_000966675.3 Picea glauca | reverse complement strand
TTATTTTATTTATGTCGGCTTTATTCCATTAGTTGTAATTATACCTCCTAGTCTCCTATATATACCAAGGAGACATTTTCATTTGGAATCATCTTGTACTTGAAGATTTATGTGGGGTAAAATGAGGTTGCCCCGTTGAAGAGGCTTATTATCTGAAATTATCTATTTTTCAAGGCATTGAGTACTTATTCTGAGGTTTTTGTATGATTTATTGATATTTGGTTCTTGACAGGAATTTCATCATCCTAGCTCGGTCGACCCATCCTCTAACATCTATCACAGGCCTGGACATACTTCTTTGCATCTTTAAATATCAAGGGAAAATAATAACCCGTCTGTAAAACCTTATGCCAAGTCAAACAATTTGCATAGTGTCTGCCACAGGGCTCATCATGACTCGCCTTCAAGACATTGTGAATTTCATCCTCTCTGATACATCTTCGGGTCTGAAGATCAGACCCTATGTGGAAAATATATCCACCAATCCAGGTGAACCGTGCACTACGCTGAACAATTAATTTCCTCTCTTGATGACAGGTGCCCTGGTAATTTCCCAACTTCCAGACAATTCACCACATCAGCATACCAATGCATTTTAATAGTTACAGTGAACAAATATTCATCTGGAAATTGGTCTTTGACTTTCAAAGAGTTATATGTCTTGGGTATGGGAGAAAAAAAGTATGCAACAAGATTTTATTTGTCTGAATGATCCTTAATGGTGATATTGAATTCCTGCAACAACAAAAACCACTAAGTAACCCGTCCATTAGTAATTGGTTTTTTGGATAAATATCTAATGGGGGAGTGATCAATATATAGAAACACTGGATAACCTGTTATGTAGTGTCAAAATTTATTAATAGAATGAATAACAACTAAAAGTTCTTTTTCTGTTACTGTGTAATTTAATTCGACAGGAGTAATATTTTTGCTAATAAAGTAAATAGAATGATGATTCTTGTCTTCTTCTTATCCGAGGAAAATTCCTATAGCGACATCTCATGCGTTTGAAGAGATGTGAAATGGAAACTTCCAGTTTGGTCCTCGCAGCACTGGTGCTGTTGAAATTAACCTTTTAAGCTCTACAAATGCAACATCAAACTTACTAGACCACTAAAATTCCACATTACCAGATAAAGCATGTAAATATGCAACTATTATTGAAAATTTTTCTATGAATATAATATCCTACACAACCAAGGAAACTACGTACCTTGGTCTGTGTATGGGGATTAGGAAATTTAAGGATTACCTCTATCTTTGTTGGGTCTACCTTGATTTTGTCTGCAGAAACATAGTGTCCTAGTACCACACCTTCAGTCATCATCATATGACGTTTCTCATGACTCAAACATAGCCTACTAGAAATGCAGCGTTCCAGTAACTTCTCTAGATTTCTTAAAGCCTGATCAAACCTAGTGCCATAAGGGGTAAAATCGTCCATGTAAAATTCAAGTCCCTCATTAATTAAATCAGAAAATATTCTTAAAATAGCTCTCTGCAATGTAGCTCGATCATTACATAATCCAAAGGGCAATATTCGATATGCGAAGGTACCCCAAGGACATGTAAATGTAGTTTTATCCTGGTCTTCCAGATATCTAGGTGGTTGCAACTGCTAGTGTATGAAAGGAAGACTTGGTTTGGATGGAGGATATAACATAAGGTTCTTTATAGCACTTCCTCTAGAAATTGTCATGTTTCCTGTGCAACATCATATGTATGCATCTGTTGTTGCTAGCCATGACCATCCTAATATTCACGAGTGTCCAAATAGTCTGCTTCTTGGGTTAATAACTAGAAAATCAGTTGGGTATTCCCAAGAGTCAACTGAGATTGCTATGTCTTGTAATGTGCCATCTGGTTTAACCACCGATCTATCAGCCAATTATAACAAAGTTGAAGTTGGTTCGTAGGAGGTGATACCCAGGACGTTATAGGTCTCAGTGGTTAGAATATTGATGGTTTCTCCCAAATCCACCAGTGTATTTGGGAAAGAGAAACCCTATATCTAAACCATTACCATGGGATTTCCTAGGTCTGCATATTTGATTGGCTCCTGTTTTCCTAAAATAAGATCGAATAAGGCTCCTACCACATGAACAGTTGATGGATTCTTAGTTTTTATTCCATGATTTTCCCCACATAATTCTTTAATTGTTTTCGCATAAATAGGAATATCTTGTATAGCTTGTAGGAGTGGGATTTTAACACATAATTTTTTTAGTTCCCCGACGATATCAAAGTTGGGATATACAGTTGGTTTAGCTACAATTGTTGGGACTGTGAGGTGGGATTAAAAAATGGTTGGTCCTGCCATGTATTTCATAGATTATGTTGCAAATGATATTGTCCAGGAAAGAAAGAAGAAGGATATTGTAGCATACATGAAGGACGAGCATGCCATTGGTGACATTGAGCCATCATATATACTGGTTCCATTTATTATTCTTCTTCTTTAAAGACATATTTTAGTCCTGGAAGTGATGGGCATTATTCTGTCACATGATCTTTGGCACAGATAGCGTAGGTTCGAACCATGTATAAGGGACATTCCCTTGGACTATGTTTATTCCTGCACCGTGGACAAAATATAGACAATAAATGTTTTTCTTCTGCTTGTATTTGTTTAGCCTGCAGAACATCCAATTGCGTAGTCAGAGTACCCAAAATGTCGATTTTAAAATTTTGCAAAAGATTACCAATTTATGTTCAGGTGACACTCCCACTAGTAATGGTGCTACTTATGGTGATGGGACCTCATATTCCTGATCTAGTCCATGTACTACCGCACAAACACTTGATAAACGATTGGACAATTTCATCATACATTTATTGATAAATATCATATTTTCCCATAAAATTTAACGTCTCTACCCATTCATCCTTCATACCTTTTATTATAGTGGCTTTAAGTACCTCACTTGGTAGTGTCCCGTAAGGTGATCTCTGAAGGTTATATTGAAATATTTAAACATATTCTTCCAGTGTTTCATTTTCTTTTGCAACCATTTTAAATATTTCATCCTTTAAATCCCTTGTTCTACAATAGTCTTGGTATTTTGTAAGGAAGGCAGGTTTCATTTCGTCCCATGAATTTATAGCTCCTACCCCTAGTCCCATAAACCATAGTAAAGTTTCCCCTTTCAAAGTGGAAGGAAATAGCTTTAGTTTCTGGGGTTCATAGGTATAGTCATAGACTCTACACAGGAGATCAAATTCGAATAAGAATGCGTCAGAATCCTCTGAGATCAATCCATTGAAGGTTGGAATATTTTTTAGTGGAATGAATTTCACTAGGAAATTAGCAATCAAATCAACTATAGGATATTCCAAAGTGGTAGTCTGGGCCTGGGGTCATGGTTGGTTTTGTTGTGCCATTTGGTAAAAAATGTGCCAATAACCCTCAAGGATCTTTTAGTATGGGTTCTCTACTCGGGGTGGATGATTACTTGGTCCCTTAGGAGGTTTTTCCATGATACCTATGTCTGGGATTCTAGGTGTTCCTTCTCTTTCCAGAATCAAAGGAGATCCAAATTCAAATGGTTGTGCGTTTTCCTCAACAAATCCACTAGTCTCCCCTTCTCCTTCTCTCAAATTACAAGAATTTCCCTTGCCTAAAAGACTGGAAAGTGGAGTGTGTGTACTTTGGAAACTCTGTTCAGTTCCTTGAGTTCCGCTATGAACCTCAGTGTCATATGCATTTGGTGGTTTTTTTGCTTGAGGGACTCGAGTAGAACCTTTTCGAGGTCCAACCGAAGCTTGAGATTCATCCTTTCAGATAATTTCGCCTATAAAAGTGCTCCTTCCAAGGGTTGCTATGCCCTGGGATTTTGTAGTTTTCAGTAAGGATTTTTTTTTTCAAGTTATTTCTTCTTAGTCATACACACCGACACAATCTTTATGAACCTATGTAACTTCTATGCATCAGTTGAAGGTAGGCGTTGGTACAAAAATTTTACTTGTTGCCTTCGCATGTTCTTACCTTCTGTTTTTAATACCTCATTCTTTTAGAGACGCAACCTATACTAACCTTGACAATATCCCCAAAAACGACGCCAAAATGTTGGGTGTTAAAGATGTCCTAAAAACAACCTTAGTTTAACATTAATGTTATCAACTGAGGACTCGTCTTCTTCTTTCAAGATTGTCTGAAAAATCTATGCGGATAAGTTATAGAGGTTTAAATCATGTAGATAGTTCATTTACAACAAATCTAGATTCATCTAAGTTACTATAATAATCAATTTCTTCACACATTAACTACAAAATATGAAACTAATGATTCAATCAAAAATAAATATATTCTAAGCAATAACACACCCTGAAAAGAAACATCAATTAATTATTAAACTCATTCATCTATGCAGGAAACAACAATTTAATCTAAAAAAATGCTAATGAATCAATCTCTCAAAGAAAAGTGATTAATTAATCTATTATAAAGGAACAACGATCTACTAAGATTTAAGAAGGAACATCAATTGCAAACTTAATGAAAAGAATGAACAAACAATAAATTGACAACAATCGGTAATTGAACAATTGGACAACAATCGGTAATTTAACAACAATAGGTACTTTCCAAATAAAACATCTAATGTCTGTGAATGGAATAACACATTCATGAATCTATTCTAACTGCTGAAGGAAATATAAACCACAAAATTACCACAGAATTGATAAAAATATAGATAAGACAGTAGCTTCTGTCGACTGGGCCCACAGTCTTCAGAAGATACTGTTATGAAAAACTCAGTACACGGAAATGGTCAAAACGCTTGAATCGTCCATTAATTCTATAATTGATAAGTACTGGGTTGATGTACAAAGTATCAACAATTAGGAGATCAAAATTCTACTCACTCTCTATAGCTCACTACCCTATACATATTACAATAAGACGAGTAAATTAAGCTATCTTGAGGATCGAGAGATCCTCATGATTGCTTTTACTATTTTATGAAGATTCCAGGATAAAAACCAATCTTCCTTGAACCATATCGTGCTTTATTTCTTTAATCTTCAAAGACCTGTGCATCTTTATTATCTTCTTGATTATCCTCAATTAACAACATTTTCTCATTTCTGCATAAAATCAAAACAATTCAAACCCAAAGTTTACAAAATATCTAATATTATTTAATATTATTTTCAAAAGATGTTTAATTATTTTCTTCCCTAATTACTTCAAACTAATAGAAAAATCAACAAAGGATATATCACAAATGAAAGTAACAATGAGAATATTTATACCTTTTTCTTACCCCAACAGACAACATGCGTATGTACGTGTCTGTCAGGAAAAAACCCGCATATATGTGTCAAAACACAGTCAGGATAAGGAGAAGACTACAAAACTTAGACTTAGAATGAACAAAGGTTGTCAAGCAGTCATATGACAAGAAACACAATATAAACAAGAGCAATCTAAGGAGAAAAATACTCCAAACCCCGAAAAAGAAGATTATATCCCCAATATGTTCGCCAATTTTGTTACGAGGAAAATCTCTATATGGCTAGGGGTAAACCACAATAGATGGAAATGACTGCAAAAATCAACTCTAATTTCAAGTATTATATATAAACAAATATTCTAGCAAGACAAGATAAAATTCCTACCTCGTTCAGACGTTTGATGAAGTCCACCATTGAGAACTTGAATCAAAGAAATACACCTGCAAATTGTCCTCAACAACCAAGAAATGAAAACATATGGTGATAATATACAATTTTAGCACACTCAATAGAATAATCCATCAACATTCATAACAAATATGCCCATGGAATAACAATTCAAATATTTTCAAGATATTAATTGGATGAGAAAATAGTATTTCTATTAAAATGTTATCAACAGAAGTGAATGAATTACAAACTTCAGTGTTGGCATGGTTCCGAACCGATAAACTAAGTCCCTTCCAGTTGGGACTCCACCACTTCAATCCTCCACCAAAGGTAAGCTCATATAAGAGAGACAATGAGGTTCTCAATCAAGTAGGAAAGATCTTGGGGGGTGAACAATATGTTCAAACCTAAAAGGACAAAGGGATGTAGACTCAATATGAAGTGAATAATTTCTCCAGAGTAACTTTCTCTCAAAGTTGAATTTTTATCCTCTTTTCCATAGCTCAGATTTGGCCCATTTGTAGCCTTCAAGTGGAACTGAAGGGTCAAGTCAGAATGTTTCCAGTATATGGAAGGTCAAGGATAATGGATCTTGTGACGTGACATGGAAACTTGATAGAATTTTTTAATTTTGGGCACAAATCTGGATGTACACGGGCTGTAGTGGTGCAACCTACGTATATGCATGGTGTACTATAGGTAGGGTGCATATATGTGGAAATATAATGTTTTTATCTTTGGGATTTTCAAAAAGGGATTTCAAGTCTGCATAGTGAAATGGAAAAAATCCTTCTGTGAAAGTTTGCATAGGGTGAAGCAAATATTTCTATAACAATGCTAGCCAAGATCCCCAAGAACATTCATGCACCTGATGTCCCATGCCACCAACAACCATATGTCCCATACCACCTGCAACCCTCCTCAAATATCTTGTCGCGCATCATACCCATTGTAGTTCTTGATGGACTTCTTGATGACTCCCTTGCTGCCACTTCTATATTCCTTGTAATGGAACCTCGTGCCTTCTACCATTCATTCCTTCCTTGGTTACAATTATGACTCAAGTTGCAGCTCTATTAATGACCTAGCTGCACAATCTTGTCATGCATGCTTCACGAAACAGGCCAAGTTTGCACACTTCAAAATTCATCTAAGTTCCAAGCTTCTTGTGCTCCCAACTCAGTTGCCTCTCATCGTCCTTTCTTTGTGTTTGGATGCCTCATACCAACATTGCAGATATTTCTTGGTGAGGTGGGCCCAAAAAGGTCTTCATAAGACTCCAACTGAAATATTACGGTTTCAGAAATCTGTCCAAGTCACTTTCCTCATGGCTCCCAAACTAAATCCATCTTCCATTCTTTGATCTATTATCTATGCACCCTGCAATATCTCAACATTAGTACACCATGCAGATCAATAGATTGTCAATTATCCTACTGTTAACCGACATCCATATGAAATTTTCGATCCTCATTTTCAAACCAACCGACCCAACTTATCTTTGATAGTGCACAACATGAAGTTGGCAGGTGGAAAATGTATCCAACTGTGATCTAAACCATGCATGTAACCTAACCTTCCTTACCTATATGTTATATCTGCATCCTGTAATGTATTAGCGCCAAGACACCATGAATATATATAATGCACGACACGAAGTTGTCATGGTGGAATTTGTGCTCAACTTTCGTCATTGTGACCAAACTTCATTCTGCCATCCAATTCATGACAGTGACCCAACTCACCGACTTTTATTGAACTTCTATGATCATTGTTACAGTTATGCGGCAGAGCTTCATTCCATCACCATAGAACTGTATTTTCAATAACCCATGCTCAACACACCCAAACTAACCTTTCTCTCTTGCTTGTGTTTTTGCGCTCTGTCTGCTCAACGAGATTGCCAAATTGTCCATTAATTTGGCTCTGATACCATATGTCATGGAAGTAAAAATGGTGAATATATTCACCGATCCATCTCTAAATTAGACCAAAATCAATCTTGATACCATCTGTCATGGGCCTGGGGAGCCTATGGTCAAGCGACGGAATCACTCGACGCTCCCAGTCACCGTGCATCACCACAATCATTCGTTTGACAACAAAGCTACACCAAACTACTTAATCTAGACTATGCATTACTTCATTACATATTTGTTTATTACTTATGTTATGCTGCATTATCTTATACTTAGTTGCAAAATTAAAATAAACCATTCAAGAAAAGTAACATGACAAAATGTACAAATGGGCGGCCAAATCGGCCTAAAACCCATTTCTTTATAATATTCCAAAGAACCAAGCCACAAATCTTGTTACAACAAAAGAAAAAACATAGATCACATGACTTATCATTACTTTAAATATTCATAGTTCTTTTCCCTAACTTGTCATCATCACAAACCTTCCATCACGACGAACACATCTACTCATCTTCCCATCTTATGTTCGCAACCTTCACTACAACTCTACGGTCATCCCTACCTCCTGCCAAGTTTGCTCGTACTTCATATACTTGAACTTGACTCTTAGTTAGACTCCATTACAGAGCAGCCATATGTCACCACCAAGACTTCCACAGATATTCCACTACATGAGTGCCCATTTAATTCTTGACAATCTTCTGTGGTATTTCTAGACCTGCGGAGCATCCATCGCAAGTTTTTTTTCGCAGCCTCAGATACAGTGCGATCTGCGACACTCTTTCATCTTCAAAAAATTTCACCCATCCTCATCCCCAAGGCAACACAAGTTACCCTCCAGGGTCTACTTGGCTCCTTGGGGAGGGAGCTTGCCCTCCTTCCTTGGTTTCTATCTCAAAACACCAATATGCGATTATGAGAGAAGTAAACAACTTTCCTTGGATGATTTTCCAATTCCTTTCTCGCTTGGTTATATAGGTGAACGCCTTTCCTCCATGAAACACCTATCCAAACCAATGCACCCCACCTTTCGCAAGTCGATGCACATTTTTCATCATTTGTCCACTTTCACAACTTGAGTCGAATCTTCAATGGGTTCATGCCCCTATCTCATGCGCACTCCAACCCAACTGATTTTTCTCTTTGGTTTAAGGTGCCCAACTTGTGCCTTTGTTTGTTTCCTTTCCCAATCGCATCACAAGGCTTCCATCCCATGTTTTGGGTGTTTATCTTACTTAGACAGCCTGTCTCACTGATGGGGCATCCAAATATTCTATGGGCTTCCATCCTTGGTTTCACATCCATCAAACCATCTCTTGCGCGTTCTGTTGAGTGTGCATGCCTTTGTTGCACCCAAATTCACCAACAGTTTGATTCTTCAGTGGGGAGCCCATGTCTTCATCGCACACCCACCCAACTAGTTCTTCGATCAAGTCACCACTTAACCTTCATTGCAATTCATGACGATGAATTCATACTTGGAATCACATCATGCACCCAAGTACCTTGACTTAACTGAGCATCCGTCGAATTCTAAAATCATTTTCTCAAAAAATATTTTTTCTAAAAGCCATGGGTGGCTTCATTTCATTGTAAATACTAGCCTTTTAGTTAGCTTTTTTTATTTTAATAATAACTCCTTGCCTAATGGATAAGGCACTGGAATTGCAATGTTCTTGGAGCCTCACAAGGAGGTCTCCATTCCCTGTGGAGCCAGATGTTAGAACATAATATGTATAGGGGTCAAATGTTTTGAGTTTCTAGGTTTGAGTCATAGGGTCTTTTTATTTCAGGTTTTTTGAGTCATTCCTTATGTCATAAATTATGTTTGATTGTTTCACAAGTAAATAAATCTGACCATATTCCATGTGATAGTTTTAGTGTCAAGATAATGGTCATCATCATTAGAGAAATAGGGGTAAGTTTTGGTCAGACCCTTGGTTTAAAAAACCATCATTATCATGTCTCTTATCTAAAAATGGTTGTACAAAGGTTCCTTATGTCGTATTTAACCGTTTGAGGGTCAAATCATGTGTCAAGTTAACCTACTGCAAACTCACCTAAAAGCTCACAACGAATCAAGAAAGTACCTCATGCACTAATCACATATCATTATGCTTTGGAAACATGGCAAGGAGTATCTATTGTTTTCAGTGGCATTTATTCATCATGTTCTTCAAGCTGGTTTCAAGAGGCAGGTTTATTAATTCGAATATAGCGTGTTGCAAATTCGTTTAAATTATGGCACTACAGATTGCATGTAGCAGACGAAGGTGGATTAAAGGATTTCAAGAAACTGTCAGTTTAACTCATGAGACAACAATTGAAACTTCAGATATACCAAGTACCCTTTTTAATAATCAATTTCATTGTCTAAAGGTTTATTATATTGGATTCTAGTCACTGTGATTTTTCTGCATGCTGTAAATTGTTGCATAGCATTTGTGCTACAAAATTCTTGCAATGGTCAAAATCTATAGTATTTGTACCCTAGGCCTTTGCAGATCCAAGTTTCTTTCTTTATACCAATAAGATTAATTTTCAACTATTTTTTTCAGCCATGACCTTATCCACTGCATTTTCTTGTTAGCGCTATGAATTATATGCATTGAAGATGTTGCGAACTCTCTATTTTCTCACTTGACAAAACCCTCATTAATTGTTCTTTCACTTAGATCTGAGGTTTTATATTTTCAAAGTCATTTTTATTTTCAAACTTGTGGATTTGGAAACCTCTTTCAATAAAAACTAGTCTAAGATTATGCATTGTAAACTTGATTGTCCGTTACAAACTGAAGGATCGCACTACGAATCCTCTGTTTTACACAAAATTGCCACAATTTTTTTCCTGGCTGCATCCTCATATAGTTTTGGATTATTTTCTTTCCTTTCATCTCCTACTTGCAGTCCTTTCATTCTCGCACTGTTTTTGTACATGAATACTTCATTCATTAAATCCTAAATTGTGCAAAATTCAAATAAAAATCCCTAAATAATCATGTTTTCATCATACATATGATAACAATTGTTATGAAAGGGTAATGCTAGAAAAATAGGATCCTGGAGCAATAAAATAAAGAAAATATGGAAATAAAACATAGAAGATACACAATACAATAGAGACACAGATATACGTGGTTCACCCAGTGTGGGCTATGTCTACCAGATAAATTTATAGGTCCTTCCTTTTTATTATCCACCAAAATGAAGGGATACAACCTACAACACGACCATTGCAAGTTATTCTTATTTCTCTCATAGTATCCTCTCTCATAATACAATAATCACACACATACACAGTCACAATACAATTACCTCATAAAAGAGGGTTTCCTTCTAGGGAAAAAATCCCTAAAATAACTTCTACCATCATATCTACGACCTTATAATGAATGGTCCAGATTGACTATGAAATTACAATATTTTGCAAGGCAATGTTTCCCAATATTTCTCTTCAGGGGTGTTTCCCCTGAATCCTCCACTCAGGGGAGGGGCCTACAAAAATTGTCATCATCCCCCATGGACCCCCTTGGCGATAATTGTGGGGGAAAATACCCCCCACACCCCCCCATTCAAGAATGGGGTCCAAGAACGGTTGAAACAAACCTCTGAATTAGGAAGATAATTAGACCCCACAACAAACAATCTCCCACATGTATACTAATCACAAAACCTCCACTTCTACTATACTTGCTAGACTATACTCCACCTTGGACCTAAAAAATTTCTCATCTTCACCTTCATTCTTGAAGACCAACTAAAACTGAGCAGGAACTCAGTTTCTCCCTGGTTACTTCCTTTGTTAACATGTCTGAAGGATTCTGGCTAGTATGTATATTTTCCAACTTCAAATGTTCATCTTCCAAGACAAATCATATGAAATGGTATCTAAGATCTATATGCTTAGTCTTTTAATGGAAGGTTGATTTATTTTCAAGATGAATGGCACTCTCATTGTCACAGTACAACCTGTTATTGTCCTGCTTCATTCTCAATTCCTCCATAAACCTCTATAACCAAATCATCTCTTTACTAGCCTTTGTAGCAACAACATACTTTTCTTTTGTAGTTGAAAGTGAAAAAACCTTTTGTAGTTTTGAAATCCAACTTATTGTTGTTCCACCTATAGTAAAAACATACCTTTTGGTACTCCTCTTACTATCTTTATCACCTTCCATAAATGAATCAACATATCCCTGTAGAACAATGTCTGAACCTCCAAAACCTAATGCATGAGTATAAGTACTTCTCAAATACCTGAGAATCCACTTTACTGCATCCCAATGTTCTTTACCTGGATTGTCCATATACCTTCTCACAACTCACATTACATGTGAAATATCTGGTCTTGTGCAAACCATCACATACATCAAGCTACAACTACTGATGAATAAGGGACCCTGGGCATGTATTGTATCTCCTCTCGTGTCTTGGGACACATTTCCTTAGTTAATTTGAAATCATTGGCCAAAGGTGTACTAATTTTTCATTATGCATTCTAAACCTTTCCAACACCTTCTGTACGCACTCACCCTGAGTCAATGTCAATTTGTGATTTTTCATGTCTCTTGTTTTTCTCATACCAAGGATTTTCTTTGCAGCACCCAAATCCTTAATCTCAAATGAATTAGCTAATTTCTTCTTGAGCACATTTATATCCTATATATTATACCCTTCAACAAGCATGTCATCTACATACAATAGCAAGATAATATAGCTTCCATTTTCTAGCCTTTTAAAATAAACATAGTGATCATAATGACATATTTTATAACCTTGTTATGTCATAAACCTATTAAACTTCAAATACCATTGCCTTAGAACTTGATTTAGGCCATACAATATCTTCTTCAACTTCCATATCAAATTATCCTTTCCTTTGACGTCATACCTATGTGGTTGTTTCATATAAATCTCTTCCTCCAAATCCCCATGGAGAAAAGTTGTTTTTACATGTAACTATTCAAGATGAAAATATTCTACTCCCACAAGACTTAAAATAGTCCTACTAGAATTCATCTTAACAAAAAGAGAAAATATTTCATCAAAATATATACCTTTCTTTTGTGCAAATCCCTTTACAACAACTCTATCCTTGTACCACTTTTATCCTCCATCTTCTTCCTTCAACTTGTAAACCCATTTATTCTGCAATGCTCTTTTTCCTACATGAAAATTAACCAAGTCCCAAGTCTAGTTATTTACCAAGAAATCCATTTCCTTTTTCATTCCTTGATCCCACTTCGTTTTAGTGTCTATGTGCATTGCCTCTTCATAACATTCTGGTTCACCAGAATCAGACAAAAATAAATAATACAATGAAGGAGAGTATCGTTCAGTGGGTCTACTTAACATGTTAGATATTCTAACAACACTTGCAAGAGTTTGAGGTGCCTATTGCTCCTGTTGTTTTACATTTTGATTTTTTGGTACCTTTTGAATTTCTTTTTCAATGATCTCATCAAGCACTATGTATTTTTTTTTCCTGATTCTTTCCATGCAATTGATCTTTGTAAATGACCTTCTCATTGAATATGACATCTCTACTCCTAATGATTTCGCTATTTTCATAATCCCATAAGCGATAACCAAATTCATTAACACTGTATCCAATGAAGGTAGAATTCTTGGATTTTGCCTCAATCTTTGTTCTATTTTCTTTATCGATGTGGACAAATAATTCACAATCGAAAGTCTTCAAAAATGAATAGTTTACCTTTTTACTTGTCCATGCCTCCTTTGGAATTCCACCATCCAAATAGATTGAAGGCCCTCTATTTATTAAGTAAACAACAATATCTACAACATCTTCCTAGAACTATAAGGGCAACCCAACATGCAATCTCATACTCGTTGCATGCTCCATGATTGTCTTGTTTATCTTTTCTGACACAACATTTTCTTATGGTATTCCTGGAACTATTTTCTCTCTATGAATCCCATGGTATTAATAGTAATCATAAAAAATATTACTGCAATATTCATCTTCGTTGTCTGATTTGAGACACCTCAACCTTTTGTCTGTCTCATTCTCAACTAAAGCTTTCCATTTCTTAAAAGTATCAAAAACATCGGATTTTTGTTGAATGCAATAAACCCAAGTTTTTCTAGTTGCATTATCAATAAAAGTAACATAATAATGAGATCCACCCAGATATGATACATGAGCTAGTCCCCATACATATGTATGCACAAGCTCTAACCTTTCACTCTTCTTTTATTTTCTTAATCAGAGAAATTTGACTCTCTTTTATTTTCCATAAACACAATGCTCACAAAAATCCAAATCAATTTAAGATTTGGAAACAAATTTCTTTTGTGAAGTGTCTGCATCCCCTTCTCACTCATGTGTACAAGCCTATGATGCCACAATGTTGTATCCACTCTTGTATAAGTTAAAGAGATATAAAAATCAATACTACCAGTACATAAATACATTGTACCTACCTTCTCTCCTTTTTCTATCACTAGTGATCCTTTGGTGACCTTCCACGCCTTATCTATAAATATAGATATCCAACCTTCACTTTCCAACTTCCCTATTGAAATCAAATTTTTCCTTAGATATATAAAGTGCATTACCTCTTTCAACAACCGTTGGTTTCCATTCTTTTTGTTTATTTGTACTTTACCCATTCCAAAAATTTTGCATAGTGCATCATCACCCAAATGAACCTATCCAAAATAACCTTGAACATAATCTAGAAAAAAATTATTATGGGGCGAGGCATGAAATGAAGCCTATGAATCTACTACCGAAGACTCAAAAATATTATCTACAAAAAGAATCAAAGAATCTTGTAACACATCACCTGTTACATTTGTTTTCTGATTTTTCTCCTAGTATCCATCTCTTTGTTTCTTTGGAGCTCTGCATTCTTTATTCAGATCTCCTTTCTTTCAACATTTCCAACACTCTATCTTTCCCATTCTAGATTTGGATATTCCATTCCTAGAATCCCCACGGTTCCCTAAGCCCTTTCCTCTATCCTTTTTTCTTTCCCTATTCTCCACTATCAACACATTACCTGATGTGTCACATGTTCTTTTCTGTCGCATTTTCTCTCCAAGGATAACACCAACAACATCATCAAATTTTAGAGTGTTTGAAATAGAGACATAATTATTACATTCGTGAGCAATCCATTCCATATTTTTGGCAATGAGCACAAGATTATAAGATCCCTAACCTCATAATAAAATTCCACTTTTACATAATTTAGTTTATTAGTAACTGTATTAAATTCATTTAAATGATCTACAAAAGACCCACCTTCTGACATCTTTATATTAAATAATATATTTTTTAGAACTACCTTATTGGATGTCAAGGGTTTTTCATATAGTTTATCCAATGCGTCCATCATCTCCTTCGTTATGTTTTCTTTTGAAATATTGAAATCCAAAGTCGCTACCAAGCTCAATTGTATCATTCTCAGTCCCTTTCTGTTAAGAACATCCCATTCTTCATCCTTCATGGTCGTTAGCTTCTTTTCTATTCTTCCCAATGGTAGGAATAAATCCTTCTGATATAAATAATCTTCCATCTACATCTTCCATAACTGGTAGTTTTGGTCGTTAAATTTATCAACCCTAAACTTTTCATCTTCCTCCATTGCTCCCACTCGAAACAAGAACCCTCTTTTCCTGTGAGTTACCTTTAAGTCTAATACAAGTTTTTAGAAATACAAGATGGAAGAGCAATATAATAAAACAAATGCAGAAATAAAACACATAAGATACACAATAAAATAAAGACACAGATATGCATGGTTCACCCAGTGTGGTCTACGTCTAGTAGAGAAGTTTCCAGGTCCTTCCTTTTTATTATCTAGCAAAATGAAGGGATACAACCTACAACATGCCCACTGTAACTTCCTCTTATTTATCTCATAGTGTCCTCTCTCAGAATACAATAATCACACACATACACAGCCGCAATACAATTCCCTCATAAAAGAGGGTTTCCTTCTAGGGAAAAAATCCCTAAAATAACTTCTACCATCAGATCTTCGACCTTATAATGAATGGTCTTGATTGACTAAAAAATTACAATATTTTACAAGGTAATGTTTCCCAATATTTCGCTTCGGTGGAACTGCCCCTGAATCACTCGCCATGGGGGGACTACAAAAATTGTTAAAGCCCCCCCTAGACCTCCCTAGAAACAATTGTGGGGGGAAATCCCCCCCACCGTTAGGGAATGGGGTCCAAGAACGGATGAAAAACGCCTCTGAATCACGAAGATAATGAGGCTCCGCAAGAAACCGGTAAAGGGTTTTCAAACAAATATCATGGAAAATTAACAAGTTAAGAAGGTTCACAAAGGGGGATAAACTGTCAGGGATGAGCCCCATGAACTGCAACTTATAAATTATGAACCATTTTTCAAGGAAGCATTTAAGAGAGTGGGTTTCTTGGTTTTTTGTGAGAAAATGAAAAGAGGACATCCCGAGGTTTCTAAATAGTTTGCACTCAATTTTAGTGGGACAAAGACTATGTTGGGTGCATTGGAGTTTGAAGTCTCAAATCAATCTATTTCTACAGCCACAAAGATACCTACTTATGCTAAAAAATGGTTTAAAGCCATGTCTTTGAATTCTACATTTTCCAAGGAATTCCTAAAACCTGAATATCAAGGAGACAACCTATCCAAGGGAGTGCTAAGAAGTCATATGCTGGAGTATTTTTACAAAAATCTCAAAGTTATTCAAAAGTATTTCACTTGTAAGGGAGGTTTAATATGGTTTATCAATACCATATCATATTGTTACTACAATTCACTGGGAAAGAGTCCATTGACCTCCCCTTTTATCTATTCAAGAGTATTAGAAAGATGTCAGATATAGTCCAAGCTAAATCCAAGCAAGTGGATAGTATTGTTTTTCACTCTGGTTTAATCAAAATGAGAGTATTGCAAGAGTTGAACAAGACCAATACTGATTGGGATGTTTTCCTATCTACATCAAGGTTTCAGGCAGATGTTTCTCACACACCAAAATAAAAAAGACAAACACCTACTCATGTTGAGAAGACTATACACTCAGAGTCAAGTAAAAAGAGGAAGATGACCATAAGGGATAAGTCCATTTATTCTACCTATAAAATATTTGAAGGTCCCTCACAAACTACTGATAGAGAAGTTTCTCATGCGGAAGAACCTGCACCTATGGATACATCATCTAGTAAAGTAAGGAGTCCTAAGGGTAATAAGCTTGTATTTTCTCCACCTATTGTTGTAGAACCGGTCAAGCCTAGAATACCTCTCACTAGATCAACAACTAAGAAAAATATTCCTATGGAAGAGGGTACATCAAAAGGCTCATCTCAACAAAAGTATAAAAATCATCCTTCCAGGAAGCGAATAGATATTATTGACATCAAATCCCCTTATCATGAAATAAATCGTACTTTCAAAAGACTCGGGAGGAAACTTAAAGATACAAGAGCTAAAAACGAAAAATTGACGAAGGAAAACCTGGAGGCCCGAATAAAGATGAAGAATACTTTAGATTTATATGAAAAAACTATTGATAAATAAATATATTTGGCTAAGAGATCCTTACCTCTGCATAGGCAACTTAAGAATGTGTATAGGTAGAAAAGAGCTTGCCAAGCTGAAATCAGGAGGTTGAAAGGATAATTGCAACCATTCAGGGAGCAGATAGAAAAATTAAGTTTGGATCTGTTAGCTCGTGTGGCTACTAGAAGAAGCACCAAGAAAATATGAAGACGTGACATCATTTCTACATCAGCATCAACTTTTTTCCATGGTTTATTTTATATGCAGAATTATGACCCTCATCAATGATTTTTATCTTAAATTGTTGTTAACATATTCACATGAACTATGTAAAGGCTACTTCATGTTTCAGAATATTGTAGCAGGTTCTAAAAAGGTTTCCCAAGTTTTTGTACAAGTTTTAACAGTTGAAATCAATTTTGAATATAAAAACGCACCTACAAGAAAGTTTGTAGTGCGTGTTGTCAAAGGTAGTGAACTGGTTGTTTTGGGACAATTTGTAGCACAGGTGTTGCGAACTGGTTTTCACAAGGATTTTTGAGTTGATGAAGAATACTAGATGTGAGATTGAGTTTGAATAAGCTCCTCAAAGATCATTTGGACATCAAGGGCCACCTGCCTCAAGGATATACCTTCATTTAAGCCACATGAAACAAGTTGTCAACAGTTGCCTTCAATGATGCCAACAGTTTCCTAAAATATAACATTCTTGTTATATTTATGTTGTGCACCTAGTGCCACACCTCTTTTAGGCACATGATCCTATGTAGAATCTAGGTGGCAGATTCTAGAGATATTTTTGGATGTTTTTCTATTTAATATGTATTGTAACTCCATGAGAGGGTTCAATGGCCATAGTGTGATACTCTTGTCTTTATTTTTCAACTATAACAAATTTTCCACACTGTATGTATCATATTTAAGAATCTTTAATAGTGAATGATCATTTTGTTCTCCTACTATCACATTTGTGTTCCTATCTCACTTTGATGCTAGATGTTGATGAAGGATTCATTGTTATGCTTGTTCTTTACTACAATACATGATTTATTATTTGTAATTGATGCAAGTATTATCAAAGTTCTGTCTTGTTGATTAGGAGGTTCCTACATAATGAGACTTCTGCTATATTTGTTTCAGAACTTCCTGATGTAAACTGATGCATGTATTTCATATTTCCTACTAAGTCTTCCATCTTTCCATTTGATATTCCTAAATATTGATATGAAACTATTGAATCCTTTCTTGTTGATGTGTATTTCATGGAGGTTTTGTGTTGATATTTTTAACTGAGTGTCTCAACCATTTGGTACACATTGAAAACATTATTATCTTTAATAAACCTACAAAGTTTCTAATGGTTATTAGGATCACACCTACAACATTCTAGGTGAGACTTCTAGTGCTAATATTTTTGGCGTCGTTGTCAGGGAGGTGGATTGAATATATTTCCCTGGGTTGTATGACAAGGACACTACTGATTTTGTTGGTTTATAGAAATTAGTAAACAAAATGACTACAATGGTGCACCTGGCTACTCTAATGTTCATTTGTGGCTCCCAAGAGAAGGCATATGAGGGATAGCCAATAGTCACTTCTAGCTACACCTAAACCTGATCTAGAAAAAATCAATAGGAAGGGAAAATATTTGCAAGGAACCTCCCCTTTTAAATATTCAAGTATTTCTAGAGACCTACCTGACTCTTTTTTCCATACACACCATTTGCAGTCTCTGAGATTCCTCATTTACCTGAAGTTGAAAATCTTGTAAAGTCAGAATTAGAATATTTTTATATTGAATACACACCTTTTTCTCCTGAGCTGAAAGGCAAAATTTTAGAAAGCCTTGATTTTATTTCATCTCTTGAAATTGTTAAGTAGTTTAGACTTGAAAGTTTGGATGATTTCCCTTTCTTAGGTTCCCCAACTCCTCATTCATTTAAATTTCCAGTAACCAAAGAATAAGGAACCTCACTTTCTCTTGAAATCTCCTCAGCTATACCCAAGTCCAAGCCAACTTCTGTTAAGTCTGAATCTTCTTCACCCCACACTCCTCCTTTTTCAAAACCTCCTATTATACAAATTGCATTTTCACCTGCAAAATTACCTCTTACTTCTCCCAAGAGTCAAATTCCTCATTTTCCAAATCAAATGGAAGGAGTTAATCCTCCTCAGAACATCATATAAAAATTGTTATAAAAGGGTAAGGGGTTTTCAAACAACTATCATGGACAGTTAGAAAGGTAAGAAAGTTCATAAAGGGGTAGAAATTGTCAAGGCTAAGCCCCATGACCTATAGATTATAATTTATGAACCATTTTTCAAGAAATTATTTCAAAGAGTGGGTTGGTTGGTTTTTTGTGAGAAAATGAAAAGAGTACATCTCGAGGTTGCTAAACACTTTGCACTCAATTTCAGTGGGACAAAAACTAAGGTGGGTGAATTGGAGTTTTAAGCCTCATAGAAATCTATTTCTATATCCAAAGAGATGCCTTCTTATAGTGAAAAATGGTTTAAATCCATGTCTTTGAATTCTACATTTTCCAAGGAATTCCTAAAACTTGAATATCAAGGAGACAACCTATCCAAGGGAGTGCCAAAAATTCATATGCTGGAGTATTTTGACAAAATTTTTAGAGTTATTCAGAGGAATTTCACTTGTGAAGGGAGGTTCAATATGATTTATCAATACCATATCAGATTGTTACTGCACTTCATTGGGAAAGAGTCCATGAACATCCCCTTTTATATGTTTAGGAGTATTGGCAAGATGTTAGATAGAGACCAAGCTAAATCCAAGAAAGTGGATACTAGTGTTTTTCACTCTCGTTTAATCAAAATGCTAGTATTGGAAGAGTTGAAGAAGACCAATATTGATTGAGATCTTTTCCTAGCTGCATGAGGCTTTCAACCAGATGTTGCTCACACATCACAGTAAAAAATACAAACACCTACTCCCGATGAGAATACAATGCACTCAGAGTCAAGTAAAAAGAGGAATATGACCAGAAGGGATATGTCCGTTTAGTCTACTAATAAAATAGTTGAAGGTCCATCACAACCTCCTGATAGAGAACTTTATTTTGTGGGATAACCTACAACTATGGAGACTTCATCTAGTAAAGTAAGGTGTTTGAAGGGTAATAATATTGTCTTTTCTCCACCTGTTGTTGTAGAATCGGTCAATCCTAGAAGACCTTTCACCAGATCAACAACTAAGAAGCATATTCCTATGGAAGAGGGTGTTATCACTCTGTAAGTTCCCAGAGGTTGTTATGAGGTAAGAAGAAACTTATCAGAGGTAACCTTAACCAACTGCTTCAAAACTAGAAGCTAGCCCTACCAGTTTCAGAGAGGGATCTCTTTGTGAGTTCTAGATTTGTTTGAGTTTTCAAGGATTTTAGGCTAGTTAGAAAGAATATAACCGAGTTGTTGGTATTGTTTTTGAATGAAGTGGTTGAATATCAATTACGCTTCCATTGGGATATGGGGTCTATTTTTAAAAGATACAAGTTAAAGATAACTTTACAAGATTCGTTTCACAGGGAGAGATAGTGTTAATGCTGGATTCTTTAGAAATAAAAATGGTGTATTGCTGAAAAGGTGAGATATCAGTTAAAACAAAAAAGAATTTAAGATTTTTTTTTGTTATAATATCGGAGGAAAAACATTTAAATCTGTAAAAGATTAAGAATAGAGTACACAATGGTAAATTCTGCAACTTTAACTTTTTAAAAATATTAGATTTTTGAAAGGCAATATGATGACTGAGAAAGGAAAAAATTGTACGCAGACAGAGGGAACTTCACCAACAATTTGACACACAAGAATCCTGTGAAACTTCTCTTTGTATTACTAGAATAACTTCTTGATACAAATTACAACAACCAGAGCATGATCGAGCGTAAAGATCAACAACCCCTCCTACTTCTAAGTGAGAAATATTTATAATAAAAGTCACAATGACCCTGTCATTAATGATCAGGACGTGAAAGAGTCTGAGTCTAACTAACTAATCTAACAAGATGTGGAAATGTAGTAATTGATGATGATGTGTTGAATATCACATGTTAATTTTGGGGAAGACCATTGTTGAGTCATTCAAATGACCTCAACTATGTTGTACACTGAGCTAGATGCTAAGATGGATGTTGAGGTGGATGATGCTTTTCCTTTACTCAATCAAATCACACAGCTCATCCCATCTCTGTGTGCTTGGGATGGTAATTTTCAATAACCGGCGGTAAACTTCGTCCATCTCAGTGTATTTATCAAAATTTGGCTTGACGATGAAGACATTCTTGATCTCGTGTTGAATGTCGAGGTCATGTTGTAGAGTATCCAAGAATTATTTGCCCGTGATGCTGCCCTGTATCCCTGAAAACTTGGAACTGTCTTTGGCCACGTTTGCAATCCTTTGCTTGTAATCAGACAGATTCATTAGTTTATCATTTAGGTCACATAGATTAGGAAGACCCTTTTTCTGTAAGGCTTCAATATTGCTAAAAAATCTTTGAACTCCAATGTCCATGTTCTGAGCCTTTTCCTCCAACTGTAACATCAATCCTCTTTTACTCAATACTCTTTTTATCTCGAGGATGGTCTCTGTTCTATCTTCGACTTTCAATTCTTCCAGCTCTTCTTTGGTGTTGGAGTTCATAAACTGGATGATATCATTGGCTGTTGAGGGAATCTCACCCATCTTTGTCCTTATCCTGTCAATGGCCTGCCTACTTTTTAACACCAGCTCATGTTTCTCAAACATGATTTGCACCATGGGCCAAATTTCATTTATGGATTTTGCAATATCTGTCCATATGTTTTTCTTAGCCTCTGCTAATGTCTTGCCTACCACTATTTTTTTCTGGAGCTGTTTCATTTCAACCTATTAATCTTTGTCTCTTGCAAATTCATTCGCCCCATGGACTTTGCTAGCTCCACAGTTTTTTCCAGCGCTGTCAATGGGGATGCTGATGGAATTTATGTTGTAGTGGTTGTTGGAATTGTTGTTGTACTTACTCTTGCAATGGGAACTGCACTCAATGGGATGAATTCCATTGGTGTCATTTGTTCCTTTTCTTTCAATAATCTTTCCAACTCTATCTCCATTTCTCTAAGTTGTGTGTTGTGCTACATGATAAGCTTCAACAATTTTTCTTTCTCATTTTCGGCTTCAGCTACCTCTTTAGCTTGTGAATCCTCTGTTGGTGGCAATTTCAATTGGTTTCTCAAATATGCAATGTCAACATTCTTTTTCTTCAACATTTCCTCTGTTGCTTTAACATTTGAGGGATCGTACCCAATCTTAAGCACCAACTCCTCTAAGGATTTTATTTTATTATCCTTTTCAAAAGAGGATATCTTCTCCAAATTCAATTGGGTCTAAACATTACTTAAAGACACATGTAACTTAGTTGCGGTAGGGGAAGCATGTGCTAATGTGGAGAAGACCATTTCTCCAGTCTGTCCGTGCAAATCCATCTGGTCAGCTGGATGGACTTGTTTAGTGTCAAAAACAATAACTGACCTCTTATAGTTAGTGATCTCTTTGGGATGAGGCACCTGTGCTTGCAGGAATGTCAAATGCATTCTTCCTTTATCTGTATCAAAGGCCGATAATAGTTTGTGCTATGTTGTGGAAGTTTGATTCCAGAATTGGGACTAAGTGCTATTAGTCAGCATCTAGTTCTTCTTTTTAATCATATCATATTTCTCAAAGATGCTTATAGGTGCAGATCCTTGTGGATTTTGGGTGGTCACAACTATTTATGTCTGCTTCTTTGAAGAAGAAGTTGACACCACCTACTGTCTTCTGTCAATCACTATGGCAGAGTAGGGCTCTTCCTCACCATACATGTGAGTAGTAGGAGTGGTTTTGGGTTTCTTTTTGTATACTCAGAATTATTCTGTTGATACCTCAGTGATTGAAGGTGAATCAACCTTTCTTGGCCTTTTTTCCTTGGGTATCTGAGGAGTAGCAGTCGGTGAGATAGATGCTGAAAGAGATTCCCATGGCTCTGTATCTACCAGAGTATTTACTTTCCATTCTGTCTGGTTCACATATTTTTTTTTATTTCTGGCTTGAGGGTGTGGGCATAGGGTAAACTTTTGTTCTTGGACCTCATCTCTGCAATGATCCCACTGGGGTCATATCTCTAAATAAAACTAGTGCTGAATTTCATCTCCTTCAACAATTTTTCTGCCTCTTCCCCAACAGTTCGATTGTTGTAGATAAATGGGCCTATTTGTCCTATGATCCTCATCTACTTTTTTTTCCTCAGAGACACAAAATGGATGTCATCAGATTTTATCATCTGACGAATATATTTCAGTGTGAATATTCAAATAGGCACATACTTAGGCAACTTGTATGGAGCTAGTTCACACCCATACACTCTGATTTTCGTGTGATTATGGTATAGAAACCAAACTCTAGTATTTACCAGATCTGAAAGGTAAAGAACTCTTTGAATTTCTTCATTGATCCTCGGCTCAGGTCTGCCACTAAGAATGCCTACAACTAGATGATAAAAAAATTCAATGAATTCTTTAAAAGTGAACTCAGTGGAGTTTCTCCTAAGCAACAACATCCATAATGTGACTGCTTGAGGTTTTCCTTCCTTGTCCATGTTCTGCATTGAGAAAGAGAACCTATCCACCTGAAAAAAGACGAACATGTAAGCTAGGATGGATGAGTACAAGAACATGCCCTCTATGGCAAACTATGAAAACTGCTCGTGAATGTTCTTCGCCAGGAAAGTGTTGTAGTCGAACTGAGTGGTAGAGTTTTCCTTGGTAGAGAAAATGGACAAAAAACCCAATATAGGCTCATCCATGCATGAGTCTGAAAAATAACCAAGCGGACAATAGAGTGATGAAATGACTTGTTTTCCCTTTTCTGAGAACATGGAGGAAGAATAGGGGGGATTTGATTTGGGGAACTGAGCATCCTGTGGGAGAAAAAATTCAAATATCTGGGCTCTTTGAGGAAAATATAATTTCTGGTATAACTCTGTTATGATTTCGAGATTGAAAGGGGAGGCAAATTCATTTCTGGGTATCTGCATCATCTGATCAATGGCCTCTAGCATGATGAAGAATAGAGTTTCTCCTGATGACGAGACTATGGCTCTCTGGTCGGGAAGGTAATGAGCCTGGCATTTTAGGGAAAATTCATGGAAATGATGGACTTGGGGAAAATATATAAAGGAAGATTGGACTCCCAAAGCCTGATTTCATCTCTCTGATCTATGAAAGTGAATTTGAGCCACGACTGCAACTCCACAAAATCGAATTCGCAACTTGTGTCCAATATCAAATGATCTTTATCGGCCAATGGGATCTTGTCGAGGTCGACAGGAGGTGGTAGGAAAGGATTCTCCTCGGATTCTGCTTTCTTGGACTTTGGCACCATTGCTGTGAAGAGTACCTGCAATTCAAACAAAATGTTAGTGGTAATGGCTGTGGCTGGATGAAGCGTTGCAGAGACGGAGGAAAATGAATCTCTTGGTACGTAGGGAATGTGAATGGAATGGGAGATGTCTGAAATGAGGTTGAATTTGAGTATACGGGTATCCATTTGGGCGAACAAGGATAGGTCATATGGACAACGGGTATGTGGCCAGTCATAAATGGCCAACGGGTCGTTTAGAGCATGAGAGTGCAGGATGAAGGATGTCTGAAGTGGTGATTGGAAGGAGAATGGGAAAGATATGACCTGTAATAGTTAAATGGATGGGACATGATGACGGGGTCATGATGTGGAACTTACAGAGGGTGGTGGTGACACATAACAGTGATAGGTGGTAAAATTTTTGAGAGGGGGAGTTTGGACGCAATAAGGTGACACCACGTTGCGATGGGGCCCACCTGGATTTGTTTCATTCCAGACCCCCCCATTTTAGTTAAAGGAAAAACAGTCGGGGGGGGGTCTGAGATTCCTTGATAACCACTAATCTGGGCACAGCTGGATCAACCATTGATCTGGGCGTGTCGTTTAACATCA
>JZKD02S1785693.1:1244894-1295105 GCA_000966675.3 Picea glauca | reverse complement strand
CCACCCTCGTATATGAGGGTATATGAGGGTGGGGGTGGGTAGAGTTATTATGTAAAACATTAGGTAGGGTGGGGGGGATTTATTATGTAAAACATATTATGTTTTACATAATAACTCCCCCCACCTACATTTTACATAACAACTCACTCCACCCTCATATATGAGGGTGGTTTACATAATAACTCCCCCACCATCATATATAAAGGTGGAGTGGGGGGAGTTATTATGTAAAAAATATTTGAGTGGGGGTAGAGGGATTTATTATGTAAAAAATAAATGAGGGTGGGGGTGCGGAGAGTTAACTCCAACTCCCCCAACCCCACCCTCACCCTCATTTATGTAAAACATAATATGTTTTACATGGGCTGGGGGAGATATTATGTAAAACATATAATGTTTTACATAATAACTCCTCCCCCTCCCCACCACCCTCATAAAATGTTTTACCTAATAGCTCCCCCACGCCCACCCTCCATTAGGGAAATTTTGAGGTCTAAAAAGGGACTCCTAATAGATATTATAAATATTATGATTTTTCCATTTTGTGGGGGAGGTATATTTACAATTCACCTTTTGCACTACAATTCATGTAACCATAATTAAGTTAAATTTAAAGTTCTCTAGAAATAAAATTAATAAAAAAACTTATATCGATGTGACAAAAAGGAACGGATGTGACTATAAATAGAAGTGAGCTTTTAAAAAATAATAATTATACTTAAAGAACTAATGCATGTGTCCTTTGTCCTTTAATAACTTGAAATAAAATACAAATATAAATTCATAAAATATTAATTGTATTATTATTATTTAAAATATAAACCCATATAGTAATATATAATTAAGATATTATATAAAATCAAATACATAATATATTCTTAAAAAATTTAAAAATATATAATAATAAAAAAATTATATTAATTTTTTTNTATTCTTAAAAAATTTAAAAACATATAATAATAAAAAAATTATATTAATTTTTTTTTTTAAATTAGTTATAAAACACATATAATATATGATATATTGCGTCATACATAATGTATGATATCATATATCATACGTTGTTACAAGGTATTATATATGATATCATATATTATATATCATATAATATATCATATATAATATATAATACAATATATCGTAAGTTTCCCAAACCAACCCAACACATATTTCAAGTAAAACATAACTTTTTATATTTTTTTTTAAATTTCAAATATGAAGTATTTAATGTATGAATGGAGATGGGTACTTTATTCAAAACTAAAGTACTTTAATAGTACTTTGAGTACTTTTCTTAAAGCACTACATAGTTAACTATGGTTTCCATCCACCATTTAGAATGTGAAAACTCACTATCTATAACTCAATCAATGCCAAGTCATCTCAGGGGATGATGTCATCTTCTGAATTGTGATTGGCTCTTATAAAGTGGATTTTGGTGGAACCTTTGTTTTTTTTGAGGCCCTTTTTTTACCTCAAAATTCCCCTAATAATATATGAGGGTGAGGGTGGCGGTGCGAGGAGTTATTATGTAAAACATAATATATGAGGGTGAGGGTGTGGCTGGGGGAAGTTATTATGTAAAACATATTACACCCTCATATATGAGGGTAAAGGTGTTGATATTGCGGTAGCTACGAGAGATATTAACCTCTACGTGTAACCTTTGACGAAACTAGAGTATTCTGGGAAGCAAGATAAACCCTAAAACATTGGATAATAACCGTAGAAGACAAGTTGACTCAGGAGAACAATTAATATTAAGTTACTATAGGAAGAAAATTCAGCCTAGTTAAGTGACTTGGAGCAGTATAAATAGAGGGCGCTAGAGCTCATTTGTACTCACTCACTCTCACAATTGCATAAGGACAAGTGGTGCGCATGACTAGAGGAGAGATGCAATTGTTGTAGTAGTGACTTGGTCTTTGGTTTTGGTTTGGAATTTCTACCTTGGTTATGGTTTGGATTGTCTTCTTGGTACACTAGATTTGGAGAGAAGTACACTACCTTGGTTGGCTACTAGTTCTAGGATTTTCTTCCGAAATTATTATATCTATCAAGGTTAAGGTGCTTGGGGGTAGTCTTTGTGCCTATGGTTAGGTGACAATATTGAGATATTGTCTACGGTGAAATGAGCACACCTATTATTTCTAATATGTTATGGGACCACACTATCTTCAGACGGTCTTACCATTGTAAGGTAGATTGGGAAGATTTGTTCAGTTACAGCTGCAGTTGCAGTCATAGTTTTCGTTGCAACAACGAAACCCTAACCCTCATGTTGAGGCACCGTAATAATCCCTAGATAACCTAGCATGCCCTAGCCTAGCGCACCTCCTAGTACTCTCAGAAAGAAAAGATGTCAAGTTTGAGTTGTTGGTCAAAGATTGACCAAGTCAAAATCAAAGGTTGACCAATTAAAAGCAATGATGACTTAGTCTATGTGTTAGGATATTTAAACACTTAGGATTTAGTTAAGATCTACTTGGTCTAATATGTCGTTAGGTAAAAGTGTGTTTCTTAGTGTGTTTCTTTAGTATGCATTAGTATGCATTTGTAGTTAGGAAATCCTATGGTCACGATATGTTCCCGACATAGAGTGATCCGACAGTTCATACTCTCCTCGATATTAACAACCATTGATCCGTGGATTAACACCCGATTGGTCCATGATCTCTATTTAAAGAGCATGGAGGGTCATTTACCGATGATCGATTGTGAGAACCTCTCTTGTAAAATCTCTCTGTAATATTTTTCTTTGCATTAATAAACTGCTCCAAGTGGCTGCGTTGGTTGGGGCCATGGATATTTCCCCATAGGGGTTTTACCACATGAAAACATCAGTGTGTTGATCTTTGATCTGGTTAAGTGAGTGGTTACTGAAGGTGTTCATCCTCTGTTGGAATACCTGTGTTGTCGAACATGGTTCAGAGCCTGTTTGAAGACTGCTCTTGTTGAAGATCAAGATCGTGAAATCGAGTTTCCTCATCTCCACTTTATGTCATTTCCATACATTTATGGGTTGAGAGGAATATTCCATTGCATCTGGAGCACTCGTTTCATTCAAGAACACTTTTCATTTCACTCGAAAAGGTTTCTGTTTGCCTGAGATATGACCATTACAGTCAGATCCGGAGGTATAAAGCTTGAATACACATTTTTTAAAATTTTTGCAGAGTAGTATTTTGGTTTTATTTAGGTTTTGTTTTATTTATTTTTGGGTTTCTACTCTTTTAGATCTACGTATTCTCTTTGCCTCACGCCCTGTGCGATCTCAGAAAATCAGAAACATATAGGAAAAGGTGTATCTTCCAGGTAAGATAACCAAGATCTAACCCTTGTTGTCATCGAGAAGAAAAAAATATTTCTTGTGTTAAAAGATTTTTTTTTTAGCACGCTCTCCAAGGTCGTATTCAACAACAACAACAACACCAACACCCCCAATCCTCCTTCTGAACATTACAATATGTTTTGCTAGATCATTTGGTTAAAAGTTTCCTTATTAAGTAAGAGGCCTTGAGTTCAAGTCTCTCTTTTGTTACCTTTTTTGAAAAAGTTCATGCTAAAATTGTAAAGTGTATTTCACTTCAAGTATAAAAGTGATTCACTATAAGTAGCTTTAATATTTTATTTTAGAGTTATTTATTTTGCATGCAACTTTTCTGTTATAAAGTAACTTCATTGTAAAAGTGATCCCCACTTCTCTTTATAAAAGTGGGTCACTTTATAAAGCAACTTACACAATCACGTGGTCATTTGGTTACCGATTGTGCCTTTTTTCTAAAAGGGCATAACTCTAACATCTAAAGTCCATTTACAGTGCCGTTTTTTTTTAAATCGCATAATTGTTCAATCTCTTTCCATCTAGATCATTAGTTTCAGTTTTTAAATCCACATTATCTACATATTTAATATGGATTCTACAAGTACTATCTTCCTTACCAGCAACAACTACTTCCAATGGAAATCTCATATGGAAGATTTATTAAGAAGTAAAGGTGTGTACCAGATTACCTTGGGAAAAGAAAAAGCACCCACTGATGCCGATAAGAAAGTCAAGTGGGATAATAGGAATGACAAAGCACGTGGACTAATCAGAATTTCCATCTCTCCTGATTTAAGGTACCACCTTCAAGATATTGATGACCCCAAAGAAGCTTGGGACACGATTGAATCTGTGTTTGTTAAACTCAATATTATTCGAGCACAACAGTTAGAAAATCAAATACTGACCTTCAGTCCAAATGTTTTTTCTTGCCTTGGAGACTATCTCTCTAGCTTTAAAACACTCATAATTTTATGTGAAGAATGTAATATAAACATGGAGGAAGAGCGTTGCATCTATCTTATTCTTTCTAAGCTAGGTAGTGCATATTATGTGTTTGTATCTACCTTTTATGCCATGAGAGAGGCTCTAGGGGAAGAAGCTTATGAAAAACCTAGTCTTGAGTCCTTTTGTGCTTCTTTTATTCATGAGGAAGATAATCTTGTACAATTTGGAGTGATCAACACTGTAGATCCCTCCAACAAAGCCTAGTTGCCCAGCATAAAGATAAACCCAAGTATCCTAAGAAGCAACATCCTCGCTACAACAACAAACAAAATAAGGGTCCCAAACTTGCTCAGACAACTTCAACTCCTACTGGTGACAAAGGAGCAAAATATAAAAGTAAGAATACTAACAAGCATTGCAACTTTTGTGATAAAATTGGTCATGATGAGTCCAAATGTTTCAAGAAGATGGCATCTTTAGAAGCAGCGATGAAGAAGCACAACATCAACATTGATTCTACTTCTTCTTCTCACGGACATGCACTTTCTACTTATGGTTTCTCCTTCAATTCAAATTTTACTACTACTTCTTCTTCTGATGAGTGGCTTATTGATTCAGGAGCATCTTATCATATGGCTAAGGATAAATCCATATTTTATTCTCTAAATGAATGTAACACCAATAAAATATTTGTTGGTGATGATAGATCTCTTAGTGTTGTAGGATCTAGAACAATTCAAGTAGATAATGGTCATTTCAATGATGCATTATGTGTTCCAAGTCTTTCTTGTAACCTTCTATCAGTATATCAAATCACTCATTCATGTGAAGGTAAAATTGTCGAGTTTTCACCTCACCAAGTTGTAATCAAGGATCCAAAATATCCTAAGAATGTTCTTGCAACTGGAATTGCTGATGATATTACCAGGTTGTACAAGTTTGACAACTTTGGGTCATCAACTTTTTCAACAATTTTTGTTGCTCATAGCGATGACTTGAAAAAACTTTGGCATGAGCGGTTTGGTCATCTAAATTATCACTCATTGCAACAACTATGTAATCAATAGATGGTGACTGGTCTTCCTCTTGTTTCATGCAGAGATGGTGTTTGTGTCGGTTGTGTTCTCGGCAAACATCATCATTTTTGACAAGCATGCCTCTTGGCACGCCTCGGGTAATTTGCAACTTGTTCACAATGATTTGTGTGGTCCACATTCTTCTCCTTATTTTTTTGGGTGCAAGTATTTCTTAAATTTCATTGATTACTTTTCCAAACATACTTGGGTTTACTTATTAAAACTCAAGAGTGAAGTTTTTGACAAGTTTTTAGCCTACAAGGCCCTTGTAGAAAAACAATTTGGATATCAAATTCAAAGGTTAAGAACATATGATGGAGGCGAATATGTGAACAATAATTTTACAAGATACTGCACTACATAGGGAATCCAAATGAAACACACTATTCCATATATGCCACAACAAAATGGTGTTGTTGAGAGAAGGAACCGCACATTAAAAGAAATGGGTAATTGTATGATCCAATCTAAGGGATTAAGTCTAAAGTATTGGGTGGAAGCCATCAACTATGAAAATTACATAGTAAATCACGCTCCCACAAAGGATCTTAAAAATATAATACCGGAAGAAGCTTGGACTAAAATTAAACAAGATGTAAGTCACTTCTGTGTATTTGGTAAAATAGCATGGGCTCACATTCCTAATGAGAAAAGGAAAACATTGTAGCCTAAAAGTGAGAAGTGTATATTTGTTGGTTATTCTGAAGATGTCAAAGGTTACAGACTTCTTCAATCACATTGTAATGAAATTATTATTAGAAGAGATGTTAAATTTGATGAAAACCTTTTGGCATGCGAGCCTAATTCGGCGATTATGCCTTCTTCGGCCTGTGAGCCATCTTCGACGTTTGTGCCTTCTTATGATTTGGTTTCTTCTTCAGATGATGAAAGTGAGGATGAAAATCCACCTCCACCTTCTCACCCTCCTTCAGATGATTCCTTTGAACCTGAACTAGCACCAGCTCCACCGCTTCCTAGATGGGTCTGTTCAACACGAGAAGAAGTTGGTGATGTTGTCGGTGATCCTTTAGATCAGCTTCGGACATGTTCACAGTTCCAGTGAGCCTCTTCTCTTTTGGCTCAAGTTTCAGAAACTCATGATCCAGAGACATTTGTGGAAGCTTTAGGTCATCCAGATTGGGATACAACAATGAATGAAGAGTATCATTGTTTAATGGAAAATGATACTTGGGATCTTGTACCTCTTCCAAAAGGAAGAAAACTTGTTAGCTGCAAATGGGTCTACAGAACTAAGTATGCATTAGATGGAAGTGTTGAAAGACACAAAGCTCGGTTAGTTGCCAAAGGATTTTCCCAAGTTGAAGGAATTGACTATAATGAAACCTTTGCCCCTGTAGAAAAAACGAATTCTATCCACCTTGTTCTTGCCCCTGTTGCCTCACATAAATGGGAAGTACATCAGATGGATGTTAAATCTGCCTTCTTGCATGAATATTTGCAAGAAGAAATCTACATGTAACAACCTTCTGGCTATGTCCAGAATGACTCTAGCCTTGTTTGTCGCCTCAAGAAATCTCTTTATGGTCTCAAGCAAGCTTCCCGAGCTTGGTATGCCAAAATGGATAGATTTCTTATTTCCACTAGATTCTCTAGATTCCATTCTGATCCTAATGATTATATGAAGAAAGTAGGAAGCCATCTCATAATCCTTGTCCTTTATGTTGATGACCTTATCCTTATTGGTAGTGACTCAAAACTTTTAAACCATGTGAAAACCATGCTTAAGAAGAAATTTGAAATGACAGACTTAGTCTTTTTGCACTATTTCCTTGGCCTCCAAGTTTTACAAACCAATGAAGGAATTTTTCTTTCCCAGTCTAAGTATGCTTGTGACCTTCTTCGTCGCTTTCACATGGACAATTGTAAACCAACCCCTTCTCCCTTCCAGTTTGGAGTCAATATTTCTACGACCTCTACTTCTCTTGAAGTTGATGCCACCCTGTACTGTTAGTTAGTTGGTAGCCTTTTATACATGACTCATACCCATCTTGATCTTTCCTTTGTTGTTGGTCTTGTTTCCCGATAAATGAAAACACCTCATGAGAGCCATTGGAAAGTAACTAAAAGGATACTTTGCTATGTTCATGGTATAGTTGAGTTCGGGATACATTACAGTTCAGGGGGGACTCCTTTATTGGTTGTTTTCACTAATTCAGATTGGGTCAGCAACCCTGATGATCGAAAATCTACTGCAGGTTATGCTTTCAGCCTTGGTTCAGGACCTGTCACTTGGGCCTATAAGAAACAACAGGCTATTGCACTTTCTTCAGCAGAAGAAGAATATCGAGCAGCGGTAAATGCAAGGTAGCAAGCCCTGTGGCTTCAACAGATCCTTTCAGAGTTTGGATTCCAACACCAGCATCCGACCAGTCTTTGGTGTGAAAATCAGAGTTCCATCAAGCTCGCCAAAGACCTAGTTCAACATCAGCATAGAAAACACATTGAGATACACATGCACTTCATCAGAAAGATAATTCATGATCAAGTTATTGAAGTGCTCCTTTGCCCTACAGAAAATCAAGTTGCAAACATTTTCACAAAGTCTCTTACAAAAGAAAAGTTTTCCAAAATTCAATCTATGTTAGGAGTTCAAGAAGTTGTTCTTAAGGGGGGATGTTAGGATATTTAGACACTTATGAGTTAGTTAATATCTACTTGGTCTAATATGTCGTTAGGTAAAAGTGTGTTTCTTAGTGTGTTTATTTAGTATGCGTTAGTATGCATTTGTAGCTAGGAAATCCGACGGTCACAATATGCTCCCGACATAGAGTGATCCTGTGGTTCATACTCTCCTCGATCTTAACAACCATTGATTCGTAGCTTAACACCCGATTGGTCCATGATCTCTATTTAAAGAGAATGGAGGGTCATCTGCTGATGATCAATTGTGAGAAAATCTCTTGTAAAATATCTTTGTAATATTTTTCTTTGCATTAATAAACTGCTCCAAGTGGTCGCGTTGGCTGGGGCTGTGGATGTTTCCCCATAGGGGTTTTACCACGTGAAAATATCGGTGTGTTGATCTTTGATCTGGTTATGTGAGTGGTTACTAAAGGTGTTCTTCCTCTATTGGAATACCTGTGTTGTCAAGCACTATGAAGTCAGAAAACAAGTTAGAAGGGATTTCTAACTTCAGAGCGTGGAAGAAAAGGATTGACCTCATCCTTTTCAAGAATAAAGTGTTGAATATCATGAAAGGAAATATTATGGAACCATAGTTTGAAGAAGGAAAAGAGAAGGAAGCTCAGAACATGGTAGTCATGAAGACAAAATACCTAGCATGAACAAAGTGTATGTTTTTCCCAAGAGAGATCTATTGAAAGGAACATTATGAGGTTTACACATCCTCTAGCAGCTAAATCTTTTGTCTAGAAAAGTCATTCTAAGGTTTACCATCATATTTGGGTAACAAAGGTATGTACCTATACATGTTACTTTAATTTGTATGGTTAGCATGAGTGTGTTTGCAAGGAATGTATAAGGGATATTATCCAAAGAAGTGATCTTGGATTCAATGCATTTAGAAGATCAACACACTCTCTAGGTTTGACTTGATATATCTCTGGATGTTATGGCATTATGAACTTCTAGTCAAAGATATAAGCTAATTTTAGTCAAGATATTATAAGGTTGAGATCATATTCTCTCAATTTTATGTCAAGAAAGCATATTGTTTTAAGATTAAGGGACATGTTGGAAAGGATACTTATCTTTAAAGAAAAGAAATCCAAGTGGAAGAATAACAAGACTCTAGGTTTGCATATCAAGTTTGACATCTTTATTATTGTTACTTAAGTGAGTCTTGATAAGAACTTAATAGCTTATACTACTTAGTGTACTAATTTGCAAATATGAACTAACACCTCCTCTAGGAGATATTTTGTGTTCTTGTTCTCAGACACGGTCATATTAGTAATGCTACCAATAAACTATCCTTCATATAGAAGATTTGGTATTTGAAACACTATCGTTCTTGTTGTCTCAAGCATGTTATTTCATGAAGGCTATCATGAAGATGTCCTTCTAGGATTGTAGAAATTTCCTCTATCCTTGTCCTTATTATTGTTTCGACTTCTTATCATAAACATATTGTCTTGGATATTTTCTTGGACATTTGGCAGGAAGTGCAGATAACAAAAGAAATGCCTCTTAGATATGTTTCAGTTTGAGCTTTTCCATGATATCATGGGCTGGTAGGAAATAGAATTTTGTTGCACTCAACACTGCAAAATAATAGTATATTGCATCTTGTGATGCTTGTATGCAAGTAGTGTGGCTTTTTAAGCTAGTTTTTGTACTATTGAATCATATGTTGGATTCGACCATGATATATTTTGATAACCAGAGTTGTGTGAAGCTATCAAAGAACCCGTTGTTCCATGATAGGTCAAAGCACATTGATATCACATACTATTTTCTCTGTGATAAAGTCCAGAGGGGAGAATTATTTCTCCAGTATATCTCCACTGATGAGCAGATAACATATATTTTGGTAAATCCTTTGTCCAAGATGAAACATTTGCATACTTAAGGGACAAGTTGGGACTCATTGAGATGACTTCCTTATTGGAAAGGGAAGTGATTATTCCCTAGGTTGGGAGGGATCATTGATATTTTATTAATATATGGACAATCATTTTCCAGTTTGGAAAATGGTCCAGGTTGGGCAGTCACTTTCTAGTCCAGAAAGTGGTCTAATATTTTTGATGGAAAATCATTTTCCATCTTGGAAAATGGTCCAGAACGGACAGTAATGGTCCAACAGATTGTTGATGTACCATAGACAACGACTCCCCTTGTAGACAATGTGGGGGAATGGTCTAGGACAATCATTCTCCTTGGAAGTCACTCTGAGAAGTGGTCAAGAAGAATGGTCCTTCTCTCCGGTCAGTGATTATTTCGAAGTTCACAATTGTGAGAAGTTTCTAAGAATGGTCTGATGTAGGAGGTTGGTGCAGCCAAACAATCATTTCCATTGGAAATGGTTCAGATAGTCATTCCCTAGGGAAGAATCATTCTCTCTAGCTTGAAATGTGAATCATGCCAGAACAATGTCCCAGTTATGTTGAATGGTCTAGGTTCAACAATCAGGGACAGTCATTCCCTAGGGTAGACTCATTTTCTCTAGGTTTCACTGTGAATTGTGCCGAAACAATGGCCCATTTAGGTTGAATAGTCTAGGTTCAACAATGATGGAAAATTGTTCTTTTATTCTTGGTAATAATAGTTAAGACAACCATGGATGATGTTTAACTTTATGAGGGAAGATGATCTTCCAGATCTCACAGATGTGAGTGGAGGAATGGCCCATATGACTCAGTTTATATCATGACATTGTTGATATCAAATGATATGATTTTTGTGGAGAATGTATGTCTCTGGACAATAGCTATATGCTACTCTGATGGATGTGATCTACTGGTAGTGACTATGTGTCACTTGTTAGTAGATGTGTGCTAATACCAGTGGTTGTGTACCACTGGATAATAGTTGTATACTACTATGAATAAACACAGTTGTGTTCTATTGGATGGCATTGTTCTAATTCCCATGGAGACTATCTAATAGGATAGTGATGATGGTGCTAGTGATTTGATCATGAGATAGTATGTGTTCCTATGATGATGCTACTGGTTGAATGATTTGTTTGTTATCAAGACCATTTCCTTTAATACCTCCCTAGATAGGAGGGAGTGTTTATATTACGGTAGCTGTGGGAGGTATTAACTTCTACATGTAACCTTTGATGAGACTAGAATATTTTGGGAAGTAAGGGAAACCCTAAAACATTAGATAATAACCCTATAAGACAAGTCAGTTCAAGAGAATAATTAATATTAAGTTATTAGCCTCCAGAAAGAGAAGTCGGCCTAGTTAAGTGACTTGGAGAAGTATAAATAGACGACACTAGAGCTCATTTATACTCACCCGCGCTCACAATTGCATAAGGACAAGTGGTGCCCATGACTTGAGGAGAGCTATAGTTGTTGCATTAGTGACTTGGTCTTTAGTTATGGTTTAGAATTTCTACCTTGGTTATGGTTTGGACACTCTTCTTGTTATGTTAGATTTGGAGAGAAGTACGCTACCATGGTTGGCTATTGGTTCTAGGGTTTGCTTCCAGAATTATTCTATCTATCAAGGCTAAGGTTCTCAGGGGTGGTCTTTGTGCCTATGGTTGGGTAACAATATTGTCATATTGGCTATGGTGAAAAGAGAAAACATATTATATCTAACAAGGGGTGGGGGGAGTTATTATGTAAAACATATTATGAGGGTGGGGGCGTAGGGAGTTATTATGATTTATGAGGGTGGGGGTGGGGAGATTTATTATGTAAAACGTATTATGAGGGAGGGGGTGCAGGAAGTTATTATGTAAAACATAATAACTCCCCCCACTACCACCCTCACAGGGGGGAGTTATTATGTAAAACATATGATGAGGGTGGGGGTGCGGGGAGTTATTATGTAAAACATAATATATTTTACATAATAACTCCCTCCTTTGAGGGTGGGGGTGGGGGTGGGGGGAGTTATTATGTTTTACATAATAACTCCCCCTACCCCACCCTCATATATGATCATATATGAGGGCGAGGGTGAGGGTGGGGGTGGGGTGGGCAGAAATATTAGGTAAAACATATTATGAGGGTGGGATGTGAGGATGGGGGTGGGGGAAGTTATTATGTAAAACATAATACACCCTCATATATTAGGGTGGGGGTGAGGGAAGTTATTATGTAAAACAAAATATGTTTTACATAATAAATTCCCCCACCCCATGAGTTATTATGTAAAAAAAAATTATGTTTTACATAATAACACCCCTCACCCCCACCCTCATATATGAGGGTGGATTATGTTTTACATAATAACTTCCCCCATCCCCACCATCATATATGAGGGTGAGGGTGGGGGTGGGGGGAATTATTGTGTAAAACATATTTTGTTTTACATAATATGAGGGTGGGAGTAGGGGGAGTTATTACATAAAACATAATATGTTTTACATAATAACTTCCCCCGTCCCTACCCTCATATATGAGATATAAGGGTGTGGGTGTGGGGAGTTATTATTTAAAACACATAGGGTGGGTGTAGGGGGAGTTATTATTTAAAATATAATATGTTTTACATAATAACCACCCCCACCCTCACAACCCACCCTCATAATATGTTTTACCTAACAGCTCTCCCCACCCCTTAATATGTTTTACATAATAAATCTCCCCACCCCACCCTCATAATATATTTTACCTAATAGATCCCCCCACCCTCACCTCTTGAGTGTGGGGGTGAGGGGAGCGTTACCCATGATTTTGGTTATCATGATGATGTATTGATGATGGTGTACTYAGGCTCTTCATAGGAACTTTCTCCTGAGAAAAGTTACTTTCATCTCTTCCAGAAAACTCATTTTTGGAGACTGTTCGCAGRCTACTAGTATATTTTATTTGCCTGCGAGAATGTATGATTCTCGCAGACTGCCTTAAGCTAGGGTGCAAGAAGTTCACACTGTAATGAACTGCTAGGGTGCAAAATCTTTCTAAAGAAAAGAAAAAGATAAATTCTCGATGCTTCTAGAAGGGAATCTTCTAGAAGGATGAGATGGAATTCGAATGATTATCCTAGTACTGGATTCCCTGATATTTTGGGATCATTCTTATCCAAGTAACTAATTCATTCTCTCCTATATATTGAGGGAATTATCATGGAAAATGTTAAGCAAGATTCATTGGAGAATTAGTGAAAGAATTGTATGAAGGATTGAAGCTACAACAACTAGGAGACACCAACAAAGACATCATAAGGGTTTTGATCTTCTTCATGCAAGTGAGCAAGTGTGTGTGTCAGAACCAAGGTCCATCGAAAGGAAGTTTGCGACATCAAGGCTTAGGTTGTAATCTTTACTTTCCATCAATATGATACAGTAATATGTCCCTTTCCCATAAAGATATTTCCACTTTGTTGTATAATTCCTTGATCATATACATAGATTGATTGTTGAATATATTGAGCTATCTTCACTCCGATTGGTTTGAGCTGTCTTGGTCTCGACTGCACAAGAGCATTGGAGTGAAGTTGGAGCAACAAAGACCATAAGAATATATAATAAGGTATGTCATGTGCTCTTGCCTCCTATTTAATTCAATGGTCTAAATCTAGGGAAAGAGTCATGTTCTGTTTAGCTTTGTTCTAGATCCAGGTGGATCTAGGGAAATCGGTTATTGTCCGCACCTACGGATTTATCCAATAACAAAATTGGCGACTCCAATGGGGAGAAATCCCATTTTCTTTGTGGATTTTTGATATTTTTCTGTGGCCATTTTCTCTGGTTTCATTTTTCTCTTGTCTTATCAATCTCTGAGTCTTCAGGATATCCTGATAGACCCTCTGGGTACAGAAGCCTTTGTCAATTTTGCTTCATTTTTCAAATTTTTGATTATGTTTAGGGATTCTTGCACTACACTTCATTGCAGCCTGCGAGAACTGGTAGAGTTCGCACTCTGCCTATAGGTTTCAGTGCGAGGTTCTCGCACCCTGCTCAAGGGTCACCTGCGAGAATCAGTGATTCTTGCACTATGTAACACTGCCTTCTTGTGAACACGATTTTTCAAAATTTTGAATTTGAGTTTTGGTTTTTCTAACTGCCCAGATCAGTTGGATTACCTCTTATGAGTTTCTTGGACCATTGATTGATATATTTGTTGCTTTATTTTGCATGCATGGACAGTCTTAGGGTTTCGAGGCTTTTCTTGTCTTTTTGTGTCTTGACTTTCATTGCTTGACTTATCTAGGTAACACCATTCTCTCTAACTTCATATTCTGAGTGTGTTTGATTAGTTGGGAACCAGTGATTAGTTGAAAGTCAAGTACTTGGTTATTCTCATTTTCTTTTTGGTTTAAAATATCATTTTGTTTTGCATTTGAAAAGACTCTTTTTGGTTTGCTCTTTATTTTTGCTTTCATTGAAAGAGTTGATTGGGTTTGTCATTGCTTGTTCATTTTCTTTTTTATTTTTTTTACTGTCGCTGTCTTAGTGTGGGTCCTTTTTGAAAAGTGAACAAAATTTTTTTCTTTCAAAAAATTCTTTTCGTTTTAGAAAATTTGGAAAATCAAATTATTGAGTTTGTTGAAATATTTGAAAAAGACACATAGAGCATTTCCATTTGATAAGTGATTGTTTGTATTTGCATCTTAAAGGAAATTTTGCATTGTAGTTCAGGGTTGATCTAGAAAAATTTCTCTCTCTCCCATACATAGGATTCATTGAACGGAAAGTGATACATTTCATTCTCATCCTTGCATTGTTTGGGTCAGAGTCATACAACATAAGTTTCATTCCCGTTACCTTTGAGTAAACAACAGCTCTTAAGAACATTGAGTAATCATAATTTTTATCTAGTAACTCTTTTCTAGGGCTCTTTTACACCAACATTTAGCTAGGCTAGCGCTTTGGAGTAGGAAGAGAGATACACTCTCCAAAAGCACGGAACACACAATAGCATCTTGTGTTAGGGAATGTAAAATTCCATTTGCAACATCTTGTCCTAGGAATCCCTTCTCACACAAGGGTCAAACATTAGGTCACATTGATCTCGGCAGAGTTACTCACCCTGCTTTTTTGATATCAGTGTAGAGATTGCACATATTACGAGGATCACTCAGAGGTATACCCACAATGATGAGTGGAAGCCTTTTGAGTTGATTGCGGGCTAGATACCCTGCCCTTGCGTGTGGATCACACTGTCAATTGTTCCCCCGGGCTTTATTGTTGTTGGTGGTGACCTTAGTGGCTTATCTTTCTAGGTTCTTACCCAAGGTGACTGTGGAGGGGAAAGTCTTCATGGTACCTGGAATTGATGTTGATCAAACTCACTCGGGCTCCTTGGAGGGTATACCCACGATTATGTGTGGGAGCTTGCACCAGGGTGTAAGTCTGTTAAGAAGGTCGTCAGCGTAAATTTTCCACCATATCCCCTCCCCTTCTTGTCTCATTGTTGCGACATTGGATTTCATCACCAACTAGTGGCTTCGAAATTAGAAGGTTTTGTTTGCTTGGTGTTTGCTTCCTAGATTGTGTTTACTAGCGTGTATTGTTTGTTTCTCGAAGTTGACCATAGGATTTTCTTCACAAAGTTTGTCACTCATTTACAATAGCTCCTCCACGTCGTTCCCATAGAATGAAAGGTTTATCTCTAGAGCATCTGGATGGTTCTCAACCCTTGCCTACAACTACACCTGAGGGCTCTCCTGGGCAGAGGGAAGCCACAGTCGTCACCACACCACAAGTGGAACGAAATGACTCTCTAGAACATTTTCAAATTACAAATACTCGAGAGGATTTTCAACTTCCCAGTGATTCTCAACGCCCTTTTAGATGAATGAATTCTTCCAGAGTCTTAGTTTTTGCATCTTCTGGATCACCCGTTGGGACTTTTCCCGGTGTGGAGGGTTAAGATCCTTTTTGGTCTGCAGGTGATTTTCGAAGGGCCCTTTTTGGTCCTGGTTCTCCTGTGGTCTCCGAAATCAACCCTCCAGTGTTTTCTGAGACAGAGACACCGTTGAATACCACTTATCACTTTACTCTCCCTGCTGAGATGGCCCATCTCGCGAATAATACGAGTGTCCCAACCGGATTCACTACAGTTGGTCTTGCTCCTATTAACACACAACGAAAGCCCGAGGTCACTCCGACCTTACCACCTAGATACCATGCATTGAATGCTTTGTTGAATGCTTCTGTTCCAACACCTCCGCAAACCCCATCTGGTAGTCCTAGTGGTCCTTCTTTTCCTAGGAACCCTATTCCTGGTTTTATTCTGACACTCCATCAATTTCCTGCTGGCAATCTTAATCCTAGTGGCACTATACCATCTATTACACCAAACTTGCAGATTCCCGTTGGTGGACAAGGTAGTACAATTCAATTTCCTCTTATCGGACACAATCCCATTCCTACATAACCTTCGATTGGGACACAACTTCCAGTTGGAACTTTAGCTGCAGTCGGGGGACCAACCTCACCTTTTGGACAAAATATACCTCCTGCTTTGGCCCAATATTGGAATGAGATGTGACAAAATCTTCCTCAAATGACTGGGGGGCAGCAGTTTTCTGTCCCTACTGTAGGCCAACCATATCTAGGCATACCTAATCCTATTTGGGGTACGAATTCTCAAACTCATGTCGCTACTCAAGGTTATAATTCCTCGAGCTACTATCCTCTCCAACCGAATCTGCCTGGGTCTTCCCATTATGGGCAGACTGCTTACGGTCCTACTGGTTTGACGATAGGGCTTCCACCCCAAAGCCACCAGTATCCATAGGTGAATACATAGTTACCTTTTCTTGCTACTTTGGATTTGCCGGATTTGTCTAGGATTTTAAATGATCCTATTTGTCACTCTCCCCAATGGCCCATTATTCCGACCAAGATTCCATCGAATATTCCTAAATTCAACGACAAAGTGGGAGAGGACCCAAACAATCACGTTATGACTTTTCACTTATGGTGTTCATCCAACTCATTGATGGATGACTCTATTCGATTACGTCTTTTTCAACGAACCCTTACAGGTTCTGCTGTGAAGTGGTATATTGAATTTCCACGAGGTTTCTTCTCTGATTTTAACACTTTAGCTATGGATTTCCTTACGCATTACCAGTTACCGATCCATTATGATACGGGGACTAAGATTTTGACATCCTTCAAACAAAGTAAAGGCACTCATATCTCTGATCATATTCATGAGTGGCGAAGGAGACGACGTCTCATTAAACTTGAGCTCCCTGATCAGTTGCTGGCTGAATGGTTTACAAAATCCTTTGTGAACGAAATCGGTAAGGAGATTGCCATGGGTGGTGTCGTCACGGAAGAGCAGGTTATAATTCGTTCTCAATATCTTGGTATTGTTTATTCACAAACGGGAAATCTTTACGATTTACTACCCGATTTACCTCGTCCTAATACTTCTAGCACTTCAACTACTCCAGCTGCCTCACATGCAGTTGATGGTGTGATTGGTACTACCCAAGCCCAATCACATTTTGTTTCAAGAACAAACCCTAAATCGGCTTCTTCTAATGTTCAAAATGCGCTGTCTCCTGCCACTCCCACCGACAAAAATTTTGAGGTAAACGCAGTCCAATCTACCCCAGCCGGTAAAAACAAATCTAAAAAGGGGAGAGGTAAGAATAAGGAGGGAAAAAATAATAATCCAGCCGAGCAAACTAAAACTACTCCTGTTGATGACCGGGATAAGCACAAACCCCGATACCCTTGCCTCATCTGTGGTGATAATCACTACACGAAGGATTGCCCAAGACGTGCCAAGGTCACTAAGTTTGTTCAGGGAACCCCAAAACCACCCGAACCGGCTGTCTTGTCCCAACCCTTCCCATCTCAACAACAGGCTCAGTTGGTCATCCATGACCAACCATCCTCTTATACTAAATCATATGTTTTGATGTGTACTGGTGATTCTACGCAGAACAACGTTCCACTCACAACTCGAGCCAAATATTATTCTCCATCTAAGGAGAAGGTTGACGATTTACCTCCTGCTTTGGTACAACCCTCTTCAGCGACTCCACCTACAAACAGTCCTCTTCATATCAAACGACCGAGCCTCGACACAGTTTTGTGACCCCCCCCTAAGGGTGTCATTCGAAAATTGGCTTTCAATCCTCATGCTTGTGTGGCCCAGAACTACAACATTGTTGAAGATCTGGCCCAAGCACCTTCAACGATGTCAGCCCTTGAAGTCCTCCAGTCTTGCCCTGCATAATGGAAGGCGTTGTTGAAAGCTATAGGTGGAATTGACCCGACCGATACGAATTTGATAGTCTTTGACTTGGAAGATCACATTCCAAGGTTACCCCCTCAACTCGCGTTTCAAATCTAGGTTGTTGTCTCTGACAATACCATTTGCTGAACTGTTATCGACGAGGGTGCCTCGACTTGTGTGATGTCTCTTGATTGTTGGAAAGTCATAGGCTCTCCTCCTTTGAATGAATCCAAGAACACTCTTAAAGCCTTCAATGGCTCAGGTTTTAAGCCTTACAGTGTTCTCCCTTCGTTGCCTATCACATTAGAAGGTAAAACGGTTCAAATTGAAGTGGAAGTCTTTGACGCTCCCCTTGATTATAATATTCTCCTTGGATGTAGCTGGATCGATTCCATGCGTGCAGTTGTCTCAATACTTTTCTGTGTAGTACGTTTCCCTCATCAAGGAAAGGTTATTATCATTGAACAACTTGCCTTTTTCAATTCTGATACTCGTACTGGCAATGTGTCGTTTACTGCTAAAACCCCGCCGGGTTATGAGAATGTCGATGTAGGCCTTTTAAAGGACTCCTCGTTGATGGGTACTTTCCCCATTCCACCGCCTGATGTTCCACGCTTGTCATTTGCTTCTATCAACATGATTTCCACAATGCATCATGAACTTCCTATGTCTTCCGACCCTTGGATAGTCCCTGACCCCAGAGATCATCTTCGTTGCGGCGACGAAATGTCGTTAAGTTCGGTTGAGTCTGCCTATCTGGACATTCAATCGGCAACACCTTCTACCTCTTCTCTTGATGATTTGTCTCCCGATCCTTTTTGTGTTATTTTTCCCACTGACGAGATGATCATGTTTTTCATGGAGGACACCCCTTGGGACGATGGACATCATCGTTCCATACTCTTTCTGGAACAACACACTCTTGAGAACTACCAACGGATTTCGACTCCGTCGACCATTGTTGTCATCTCGAGGGTTTCCGCAACTACACATGATGTGTTTTCCAAAGGGAACCTCAGTAATATCTCGCCCACAATTCCCATTGACATATATATAAAACCTGGGATTGTTGAAAATGTCCATATTGGAGCTTCGTGTTCTTCCGACGAAATAGTCACCTATACGTCCCTGTTTAAAGAGTTTTGTGACATCTTCACTTGGAGTTACGAAGAGATGCCAGGTATCGACCCTGCAATTGTTGTACATGAGATAAAGACATACCCAGGCGCTAAACCCATCTGACAACGCCTTCATCCAGTTCACCCACGTAAAGCAGCTGCTATCAAACTCGAAGTTGAAAAACTTTTGAAAGTTGGCTTTATTTATCCGGTGGCTCTTACAGAGTGGGTTTCCAATCCTATATTGATCGATAAGAAAGGCGACAGTATTCGTGTATGTGTTGATTATAGGGATATTAATAAATCTTGTCCCAAGGACAACTTTCCTACCCCTTTCATCGATCAGATTGTCGATGACTGCGCTGGAAGTGAAATCTTTTCCCTCATGGATGGTTTCTTCGGCTATAATCAAATTAACATTGCTCCTGAGGACCAACATAAGACTGCCTTTATTTGTCCTTGGGGTACTTTTTCCTATAGGAAACTCCCTTTCGGACTTAATAATGCGGGCGCCACTTTTCAACGCGCTGTGTCTTACGCTTTTCATGATATAAAGCATATCGTTCAACCCTATTTGGACGATTTACCAACTCATTCTATGTGCAGAGTTGATCACCCTACCCACCTCTGGGTTATTTTTGTTCGTTGTCGATTCTACCTGATACGTTTAAATCCTCATAAATGCGTTTTCTGTGTAGAATCCGACCGTCTTCTAGGTTTTATCGTTTCGTGTCAAGGGATCTGGGTGGATCCTACTAAGGTTGAGGCGATCCTTAATCTCCCTCCTCCTTATACACTACGCCAGTTGCAAAGTTTGCAGGGGAAAGCAAACTTTCTTCGTCGTTTTATCCCTAATTACGCCGATATCACTCGTGGTTTTACGCGGCTACTAAAGAAAGATTCAGAGTTCGTCTGGGATTCCATTGCCAACAATGCTTTTGAAGCTTTGAAGTTCTCCCTCATGTGAGCTCCGCTTCTCTTTCCTCCCGATTATAGTCATGATTATTTCCTTTATCTTGCTGCCTCAGAGTACACTATTGGCATGGTTCTCGTCCAAGAGGATGATGTGCATGATGAACATGTTGTTTATTACTTGAGTTGAAGTCTCACACCCACTGAAATCAAGTATCAACATGTTGAGAAACTGGCCTTGGCTGTCATTCAAGCCGTCCAACACTTCCAGCATTATATCCTCTCATGGAAGACTACGGTGATTTATCATTGCAACCCTATGAAACATATTTTGACACGTCAATTGCTGGGGGAAAATACTCCAAATGGATTGTGATACTCCAAAAGTTTGACTTGGAATTCGATTGCGCCAAGTCTAAGAAATCCTTAGTTTTTGCTGAGTTGATATGCAATTTTCCTCATTCTGCAACGGAAAATGTAGCAGTAGATTCATTACCCGATGAATCTCTTTTTCTTATTAGCACTGATGATATTTGGTATGGGGATATCATTATATATCTCCAAACCCAAACTTTTCGGCCTGATTTGTCTAGTACTGAACGACGTCGCATACTCTATCAAGCTCATCAATACATTATCCTCGGGGATACTCTTTATCGTCAGGGAATTGACTCTTTTTTTCGACGTTGTCTAACGTTTGACGAAGTCGAGAAAGCTCTGAATGACTGCCATTCCGGAGCATGTGGTGGTCATATGTTTGGGTATGCTACTACCCAGAAGATATTACGCGAAGGGTATTTTTGGCCTTCTTTGTTTAACGATTGCATTACTGTCGTTCAGAAATGCCATGCCTGCCAAACCTACAATCAAAAAATTCAGTCACATCATGCTCCTCTTCATCCTGTGGTCTCAGTTGGTCCTTTTGTGAAATGGGGTATCGATTTCATGTCATGTCACCCTCACTCAGCCAGGGGGCATGGTTACATCATTGTAGCTGTTGATTACTTTACAAAATGGGCCGAGGCGATGCCGACATTCGATAACACTGGAAATACTGTAGCCTTGTTTCTTTTTAACCATGTCATAGCTTGTTTTGGTGTGCCCCAAGCTATCGTCACTGATCACGGTAGCCATTTTAGGAATTTTATGATGTCTGAACTTACGGAGAAGTTGAGTCTTTGTCATGATAACTCAAAACCCTATTATCCACAAGCTAATGGCCAGGTCGAAGTAATCAACAAAGTCCTCATAACTATGCTTCGACGGATAATAGGAATTCATAAAACAAGTTGGCACACAATGTTGTTTTCGGCATTGTAGGCATATCGGACATTTGTCAAGTCCGCTACTGGGTTTATGCCTTTTCGGTTAGTCTATGGTTTGGAAACCATTCTTCCTATAGAATGCGAGATACCCTCTTTGAATCTAGTTGTTGAGCTCCTACCCAACAATTCTGCTGAAGAAGAACATCTATTGTATCTAATGCGATTAGACGAAACTCGATGTGATGCCACCCTAATAATAGAAGCCCAGAAAAAGCATGTCAAGGCTCAATATGATAAGCATGTCAAGCCTCACATTTTTTTCGAAGGTGATCTTGTTCTTCTCTATGAACAGAATCGAGATTTGTTAGGAGATGGGAAATTCGAACCCATGTGGTGAGGTCCTTATATTGTTCGCCAAGTTTTGGAAAAAGGAGCATATGAGTTGGTAGATTACGATGGTATCCCTTTGAGTGAGCCCAGGAATGGGTTGTACTTGAAGAAGTACTATGCATAAGCCATTTGTGCACAAGTACTTGTATTTTAATGTATCATACTTTGTGTGTGTTACTATAGTTTTCTTTTTGTCGTTATCTGGTCTCTGCCTTTATGTGATGTTGTTTTTGATTTCCAGATGTCAGAGTCTTTGCTACCCTATATTGGCTTCACTGATGGTGCTAGTTGTAGTACTCAGAACCTTGCTTCCGCTGCGTGGGCAATCTATGCCCCAACAAACGAACTTGTATATTTATGAGGTGTGTGCCTCGGCCGTGCGACCAACAACATTGCAGAGTATAGAGCCGTTATTGAATTATTGGTTGATGCTATCTCTCTTGGAATTCGTCATTTGGTTGTACAAATTGACTCACAACTAGTAGTACTACAGTTAAGTAATAGCTACTCTATTCGAAGTCCTACTTTGTTATGGGTGTATTTGCGAATTCGCCTCTTGGAACGTTATTTTGATCACATTGAATATCAACATATTCCAGGATGTCTTAATACATTAACAAATGCATTGGCTAATTATGTATTGGTCATACATTTGAATCATTTATAAATCAAACACATCAAAATTCACACAATATAAAGTAAACTGGTAGAAGCCATCTGTATATATAACGATCAAAAGAGTTTTTTACAAAAGTTTGTCCGAAGACCAAAATGTCAAAAATGGAAGCTTATAGCTTCTACAAAGTGACGTCACAGATGACGTTCACGGTAACACACAACTTCTCTAGAAACTCTACGGAGCAGTCAACTCATAGATGTTGATACCCCTACAGTGTGACACTGATCGCGTCGTGGAACCTCTTTCAGAGTCATATCTGGAATGTCTACTGTCAGACCCTCTAAATTCTATTCCACCACCTGATAATCCTCAGCATATTGTGGTGCTGCTACTGCTACCTCTCCTCACCTCTGGATAGGAGAAGTGCCAGGAGGTCTATACGGTCCAACATTTGTGTTATCAACAAACAATTTTGTGTTAGTCTTTGGATAGACATATAAAACAAAACATTTGAATATGTTAAAAATTTACAAAAAAAAATTAAAAGAGAAAATGTGTGTACTTCTTACCCAGGTCACCCCACTGAGCATCCTCTGGTAATACCAAATCCGGATCTCCTCGGAAATCTAGCCCAACATAAGTGTAGTCATCAACCATCAACATCTGTGGTTGAAGCCAATCAAAGAAAGTATCATCATATCTGATGATTGGTCCTGCTACGTGCCGGGCCATGAGCTGACACCATCTCAGCATACGTGGATCCCTGGGAGCCGGTAAATTCCACTCCATCTGTAGCCTCAGTAAGGGAACCTTCTCTAGGAATAAGGATACCAACAAAGATCCATACCTGAATTGCTTCAGGTCACCCCACCTACATTTGGTCAATTTATTTTTTATACTGCGCAACACAACATTTTCCCAGTTGAACACTCGAGGCTCAGTACACTTAATATCGTACTAGAAATAGCTATGTAATTCCATATGAGGAGAAAAACTCCTAGCCATCCGATCTATAGTGAAAAGGATAGTGCAGAGGGTCAAGTCTCGTACCCCCCAGATAGCCACTTTTCCTTTCTTTCTCTCAGCCTCGGGTACACAGTGTAGATTGCAGTACTCACTCATCTTTAGCCCACCTCCTCTACTACCAGTTAGGCTCACATAGTACCCCCGTCGGGACAATCTGGTCATAAAGTAAATGTCCTCAATGTCTAAGGACAACGTGTGGACCCCCACACGAAACACCTGCTGATCTGGGTCCCACATACAGACCAGGTACTCTAAAAGTTTGACTTGGGCCCTCATGCCTGGGATGCGAAAGTATTTTAAGAGCCCACAATCTCTCAATGCAACTATGGTAGGAGGATGATTCTCGACCATTGCATTATCCTCTTCATGTTCCCTTTCACGCCACTCAAGCACCATGTTGTTGGTCAATTATCTGCATAAAGAACATAAAAAGAGGATTAATAACTTTTTTCATGATTTGGATCTTTTTCTTTGGCTAAAAATTTTAAAAAATTTGGGCTTTGCGGTTCTCGTAGGTGCCCCATTGGCACAGTGCGAGAACCTCACAGGTGGCTTAAGGCCCACCTGTGAGAATGCATCATTCTCGCAGGCCCTATATGGCCTGCTTGTGAGAATGCCAACGCGCATGTAGGGCTTGAAAAAATAAGTTAAAACTAAACATTTAACCAATGAAATCACAAAATTCAACCATGAAGATGTCAAGGACGAAGAGCTTACTTTAATGGCGTAGACGGCTCGTTGAATGGTCTCTCATAGCTCCCGCAAATTGACACCAAACTCGGAGGGTAAAAGAGGGGTTTTTGGAGCTCAATAGTGGAAAGGTAAAATGATATGGTAAAAAAGAATATTTACTCATTTTATTCACTTTTACTATGTCATTTTGGGTTTTTTATGCTCATTTATCGATTAAAACTAATCCCTAATATCATGTTGAGTGTAATGACTTGCAGGTGTGATGACCTTGAAGATTAAATATAAGGATATGGACATACTTTTTTCTTCGTTATGGTGTGTTTTTGATTGTTTTTATGGTTTTTACATAAAACCTCGAGCGTCATTTTTGTCTGTTCTTGTGCTCGTAAATACATGAGAACATGGTCGAGCATACTTTTATCACTTTTTCGGGCTCAACAAGGTTATACGAAAAAGGAACCCCCCTGGAGTCCTCTTTAAGCTCTTTTCAGACTCTCTAAACATGAAAAGATCACCGAGTGACCTTGCTATTTTCACGCTCGATAAAGTATTTGAAGTACGCATCTGGTGAGCGATAATTTATCTCTTTTTCGGTCTTGTCCAGACTACTTTATGAAAAAGGAACTGAGAGATTTCTCTTTTAAGTGTTTTTCCAAACTCTATAATCTTGAAAAACCTTCAATTTTTCTATCTCTGGACTCGTTAAACAAACATTGACAGACCCGTGATGGGACCGAACCGATTCTTCTTAGGGTTCGTTAAACATATTCTAAGGGACTCGTCTAAAGGATGAGCTTACATCAACAAGCATATGATATCCTCCTCAAGCTTGCGTAAAAATAAAGAGGTACTTGCCAGAAATGGTAGGGGGAAAATTGGGAAAGGGATATATTTTCATCATCGTATTAATTGGCAGTAAGTGTTGCTCTTGAACATGACACCCCCTATTCATTACATTTGAAGTCAGTTTGGTAAATCCATTTGTCTCTCATTCGATTGATTACAAGGTCATTCCCTGTGTCATCTTTGAGTCAATGCTTCCAAATCATTTGGTCGTGTCGTTCATATGTTCAAGAGAAGTCCATTTGAAACCTATATTGAGTCGGCCATCTATAGTTATCCATTCTCTCTGCGTCGGCCTTCCCTGTGTCCAGTCCAATTCACATCATACTCTGTTTCATATTCAAAATCTGTTACTCATTTCGTTTCATTGATGGGGGATACATCAAGGCCCTCCTGTGACAATTTTTTTTCCGTCGAATTCATCTCATTATCCGGAATCAAGACTTAGAAATTATTTGGTACCTTGGAACTTGCATGCCTCAATGGCAGGTTTCCTCACTTTCGACAGTGGGTTTACACCATTGACCCAAGATTGAAAGATTCCATCGGATGTTCAACTTCAACTCATTTATTCCCACTCAAAGGATTGTACTATGGTACCTTGGGAGTCATTGACATCAATGGTGATTTCCCTCGCACTTGTTAACGGTTTCATCAATGACTGATAATCAAGTGGTTTCTACCATGTTCGACTTCAACACATGTAATCACATGGTTAGATTCGTACTTTGGGCAACGAGATTGAAGACCCTGGATATCATCTTTGTGATCTAGGTTGCGATAGAATATGTATAATTTGAGACACATAGATCCACTATGTATGTCTTGTGGCTATGTCGTCTTGATTTGAAATTTCTTGCATAGATCCACAATGTATTCCAGTGGCTATGCTATATTTTGGCGGCATGGATCCACAATGTATGATTGGTGGCCATGACCGAGGTCTACAATGTTATCATTCTATGATCTAAGTATGGGAATGCCTACCTCAGAATTGATATATATAATATGTTGCAGATGCTTGGTTGTTCACAGGTTTTCGATTAGATGTGCCCCTGGTTCTTGATACACACATGCAACTTACAAAGTCTATCGGTTGTCACTGGTTCCAACCTCATACTTTGGGGGGCATTCTGTTACCCATGATTTTGGTTATCATAATGATGTATTGATGATGGTGTACTCAGGCTCTTCATAGGAACTTTCTCCTGAGAAAAGCTACTTTCATCTCTTCCAGAAAACTCATTTTTGGAGATTGTTTGCAGGCTACTAGTATATTTGCCTGCGAGAATGTATGATTCTCGCAGGTTGCCTTAAGATAGGGTGCAAGAAGTTTGCACTGTAGTGAACTGCTAGGGTGCGAACTCTTTCTAAAGCAAATAAAAAGATAAATTCTGGATGCTTCTAGAAGGGAATCTTCTAGAAGGATGAGATGGAATTCGAATGATTATCCTAGTACTGGATTCCCTGATATTTTGGGATCATTCTTATCCAAGTAACTAATTCATTCTCTCCTATATATTGAGGGAATTCTCATGGAAAAGGTTAAGCAAAAAAGGTTAAGCAAGATTCATTGGAGAATTAGTGAAAGAATTGTATGAAGGATTGAAGCTACAACAACTAGGAGACACCAGCAAAGACATCATAAGGGTTTTGATCTTCTTCATGCAAGTGAGCAAGTGTGTGTGTCAGAGCCAAGGGCCATCAAAAGGAAGTTTGCGACATCAAGGGTCAGGTTGTAATCTTTACTTTCCATCAATATGATGCAGTAATATGTCCCTTTCCCATAAAGATATTTCCACTTTGTTGTATAATTCCTTGATCATATACATAGATTGAATGTTGAATATATTGAGTTGTCTTCACTCCGATTGGTTTGAGTTGTCTTGGTCTCGACTGCAGAAGAGAATTGGAGTGAAGCTGGAGCAACAAAGACCATAGGAAGTGATAATAAGGTATGTCATGTGTTCTTGCCTCCTATTTAATTCAATGGTCTAAATCGAGGGAAAGATTCATGTTCTGTCTAGCTTTGTTCTAGATCCAGGTGGATCTAGGGAGATCGGTTAGTGTCCACACCTACGGATTTATCCAATAACAGGGAGTTATTGTGTAAAAAATATTATGTTTTACATAATAACTATCCCAACTCGCACCCTCAGATCTCATATTATGTTTTACATAATAGCTCCCTCTACCCCCACCCTCATATCTCGTATATGAGGGTGAGGGTGATGGTTGGGGGAGATATTATGTAAAAAATACTCACCCTTATATCTCATATATGAGGGAGGGGGTGGAGGGTGTTATTATGTAAAACATATTATGGATTTATTATGTAAAACATATTATGTTTTATATAATAAATCCCCCTCCCTCATATATGATGATGGGGGTGGGCGTGGGGGTGGGGGGAGTTATTATGTAAAACATACTAACCCTTTCATCTCATATATGAGGGTTGAGGTGGGGGGAGTTATTATGTAGAACATATTATGTTTTTCATAATAAATCCCCTCACCCAACCCTCATATTGGTGGGGATGAGGGGAGTTATTATGCAAAACATAATATGTTTTACATAATAAATCCCCCCACCTCGACCCTCATATATGATGGTGGGTGTTAGGTTATGAAAAAGGTATAAATATCTTCCCTTTTTTCACATTTCATGATATCATCTTGATTGACTTTTCAGTTATTTAGGATCAAATAGAATAAAAAATGAATAATATACTCTTTAGCGTTGTTGTTGAAGATTAGATTACATAGATCCTAAATATGATTGGAATTGTCTGGATTTATTGCAGGATTGGTTAAATATTGTCAAACCCAAGATAGCAAAGGGAATCTTGAAGATGCGCAAGCTATTGGAGGTTGAAGACTTTATGGTGCAAGGCAGTTTTGAAGATGATCGAGTTGTTTATTGTAATAGTAAAGTGATCCTGAGGATATCTCGATCCTCAGGATAGCTTAATTTACCCAGATTATTGTAACATATAAGGGGTAAATAGATCTTGAAAAGAAGTAGAATAATTGCACCCAAGAACTCAGAACTTAGAATTGCTATGCGTTAGCAGTTTTTGTAAAATGTTGTACCAACTATGAAATAAATAGAAGATTCTAGTGGTTTTACCATTTCTATATACTGAATTTCAAATAGCAGTGCTTCTAAGGACCAAGGGCCCAATCTGAAGGAGCTACTGTTTGACCTGTAATTGTATCAGTTCAATCTTTGTTTTATGATTTGATTCTCTTTTACAATAGTCAAATGAATGCATAAGTGTGGTGATGATTTCATGTCAATTGCAAGAAATATATATTCCCTGAAGCATTAGATGATTGTTTTTCCAATTCCTATTATTGAGATTTGATGCATGACAATTCCTCATAAGTTCACATTTGTTGTTCCTTTCACATAGTTTACATTTGTTGTTCCTTTTACTTAGTTTACATTTGTTGTTCCTTTCTGTTAGAATATAGTTGTTGTTCCTTTCAATAGAAATACGATTGTTGTCTCTTTTCAATTAGATTACAGTCTCTGTTTCTTTCCATAGATAGAGTAATCCACCTTTTTCTTTTCAGCAATTTGATTCATAATAATAGTCATTTATGCAAGTCTTTATCTAGATTTAGTTACTGCTCTTAAAATGAATTCAATAGATTAATTAGTTCCTTTCCATTGCACAACTTTAGACTTCAATTCCTAGAATCTTTAATGAATGTTTGAGGAACTTGATTGTTGATAAACTCAGATTTTCTTTCACTACGCGATTTTAGCCTCTACGAGTTATCTGCATAGACTTTGCCGATATTCTTTGAGATAAAAAACAAATCCTCGGGTTGATAAATTAATGTTAAACTAAGGTTATTTTTAGACATCTTTATAGCCCAACATTTTGGCATCGTTGTCGAGGAAGAATGTTAAAGGTAGCATAGATTGTGCCTCTGGAGGATGAGGTATTAAAGACGGAAGGTAAGAACCTAAGCATGCAATAAGTAAGATGCTTATACCAGCACCTACCTCCAGCTAATGCATTAATAGGTTGCAGAGGTGTTTTTTTTCTTTTTTTTTCTTTTTTAATTTTCCTTTTTGTTGTGTGAAGTGTGTATGACTAAGAAGAAAGATCTCGAAAAACCAAAAACCCCACCAAAAATTACCAAAGCCCAAGGCTCGGTGCTCCCTGGAAGAAGCACTTTCATAGACGACATCATCCGAAAAGCAGAATCTCAAGCTTCGGTTGGACCTAGAAAAGGATCTACCCGGATCCCTTAGGTGGCAGTTTCACCAACTACATCCCATGTCGAGATTCATAGAAAAACTAAAGGGACTGAGCAAAGCTTTCATAGCATAGATATTCCACCCCTCAACCCTTTAGGAGAGGGAAAATCTTGTAATCTGAAGGAAGAAGAAGGAGAAACTAGTGGGATAGCTAAGATAGACCCACCACCCGATCCTGAATCTCCTATGAAAGAAGAAGGCATACCTAAAATCCTAGATAGAGGGAGTGCAATAAAATCCCCTAGAGGATCAGATAACCAATCAATTCAAATAAATATCCGGATCAAGAAATCCCTAAATATTTTTGGCATATTTTCGATCAAATGGCACAACCAAATACACAAAGTCCCCAGAATTCCACTTTGGAATATCCTATAGTTGATCCAATCGCTAATGCCCCCATGAAGGCAATTCTCCTACAAAAACTGCCAACCTTTCATGGATTAATCTCAGAAGACCCGGACTCAGTCTTATTTGAATTTGATGTCCTATGTAGAGGGTATGATTACACCTCTGAACCCCAAAAATTAAAATTTTTCCCCTCCACTTTGAAAGGAGCATCTCTACGTTGGTTCATGGGATTAGGGAGAGGAACTATAAACTCATGGGATGAGATGAAACAAGCCTTCTTGATAAAATATCAGGATTATTATAGAAACAGAGACTTAAAAGATGAAATCTTTCAAATTATTGCAAAATAAAATGAATCATTAGAAGAATATGTTGAGAGATTTCAATATAATTTACAAAGATCACCCTATGGCACATTACTAGGTGAAGTACTTAAGGAAACTCTGATTAAATCTATGAAAGATGAATGGGTAGAAATGTTGAATTTAATGGGAAAAGGTGATGACATTTATCAAGAAACTTATGATGAAATCGTCCTATTGTGCATCAGGTGCTCAAGAGGAAGTTCACGGACCAGATTAGGGATGCGTACCCCCCTCACCAGAAATAACAATATTACGAGTCAGGGTGTTACTCGAGCTGAAGTTGGTAATATCTTAGAAAAATTTAAAACAAATATTCTGAGCACTCTGACTACACAATTGGATGTGTTGTAGTCCAAACAGAAAAAAATAGAAGTAGAACAAACATTGGCCATATTTTTCCATAGGTGCAAAAGAGAACATGGTCCAAGGGATTTCCATTTGGACGCGATCTGGGTTTGTGCTATCTGCGCCAAGGATCACGACACAGAACAATGTCCATATATTCCTAGACTGAAAGCTGTCTTTAGAGAAGAAGAAGAATAAACAAGGCCATTATATTTGATGGCTCAACGTTGTCAATGGCAGAATCGGCCTCCAAATACATTGCAGGGCCCTTCCTCTTTCTTCTCTAGATAGTATAATCAGCAGCAAGCTCCTGTTAGCACATGGTAGGTTCATTGGTTTACTAATCAAAACTAGCATCCCCAATAATACCCACCTGCAAATCCCACTTGGAAAAACTAGCCCGCTGCAAATCCTGCCTGGCAGAATCAGCCAACTGCAACTTCCACTTGGCCTAACTCACAATATCCCACCTCATCTTAGAAAAATTAAAATAACAAAATCTACCCTTCACAATGTCCCAACATGACTGCCCAAAACCCAAATTGGAATCAAAATTGACAGCGCCCTGTGGGGATAAACAACCAACCCATGGGGATGGCCCCTCAAACTCATCCTACGTTACAAGCACCAATCCAATTGTCCAAAAATCCATAATCCCAATTGTGCCCTCAACTACTAGCCCAAACTCACCCAAATCCAAATAACATACTGGCTCAGCTCGTCCAGATTATGGAGAATGGAGAAGGAGAGATCAGCTCGGTAGGGTTCAACGAACTACGATTGAGGTCGGGATGAATAATCTCTCCTGAAGAAAATAACGTTTTTCAAGAGCAGAAGAGTGAAAAACAACCAGCGATAACACCTTCGACTGTGGTAATAACAGAATAAATCAAACAGGGGGGAAACACAGTCAAATCACAAGATCCTAATAAGGATGCAATGCCCTCCCCTCCATTCCTCGAAAAATTGATGATAGAAAAACCGACCGTATATCACAATTTCGACATTGTAGGGGAACTCAATAATTTATATATCAAGATTCCACTCCTGCAAGCTCTTAAGGACATCCCAATCTATGCAAAAAAAATCAAGGAGCTATGTGGGAGAAAGCCCATCAAAAAAATTAAAAATCCATCATCAACTATCTGCGTGGTAGGAGCCTTGTCTGATCTAATTTTAGGTAGACAAGAACCGGTTAAATATGCAGATCCGGGGAATCCCATAGTGATAGTTCAGATCTAGGGTTGTTCTTTTCCCAATACACTAGTTGATTTGGGAGCAACCATCAAAATCCTGACTATGGAAACCTGCAATACCCTGGGTTTTAACTCCTTCGAACCCACAACAATAATGCTGCAGTTGAAAAATCGATCGGTAGTTCGACCAATTGGCACATTACATGATATAGCCATCTCCGTCGAATCTTGGGAATATCCGGTAGATTTCCTCATCATCAATCCAAGAAGTGGACTTGAAGGGAATCCAGTGATACCAGGCAGGCCATGTCTTGCAATAGCAGATGCGTACATAGGATGTCGAACAGGTAATATGACAATCACTAGAGGGGGTATCACGAAGAACCTCATTTTATATCCTCCTGCTAAACCAAGTCCAACTTTCGTATATCCACAATTTCCACCACCACAATACCTAGAAAGGGATTTACGAGCCCCTCTTATGCAAGAAGAAGCCCTCAAACTTAAAAACCAGCTAGAGGATGACGTAATTAGTGGGTTTATCAATCATTCGGCCACCATGAGCAACCCTACCTACTAGATGCTCCAAGTTGTTCTAGACTGTGAAGCACAAGGAGACCTGCTAGAAGATTTAATGGAACAACAAATTCCAACTACAGTCGTTCATAACAACAAACCCATTGAGATTGCACCTGGGAGGCCTCTAAACATCAATGCTAATTTAGATGAACAACAACAACAAAAGATAATTCAAGTCGTCTCCAAATACCAACAAGCTTTTGCATGGGAATATTCTGATATGAAAGGTATTGATCCGCAACTCTGCACACACCACATTTATGTTGAAAAAGATGCCCAACCTATCTGCTAGCCACAGAGAAGATTAAATCCTCACCTCAAGGATATCGTTAAAGAAGAATTACAAAAGAATTTGGACGTAGATTTTATATATCCCATCTCAGATAGTCGGTGGGTTTCCCCATTAGTGATCGTCCCAAAGAAAAATGGGAAATGGCGCATTTGTGTTGACTACAGGGAACTTAACAAAGACACTCAAAAAGACCACTTCCCTTTGCCTTTCATTGACCAGGTCCTAGATAATTTGGAAGGAAAGAAATTATTTTCTTTCCTAGATGGTTTTAGTGGGTACAATCAGATTCAGATTGCCCCAGAAGATCAAGATAAAACTACATTCACATGCCCCTGGGGCACTTTTGCATACAGAGTATTACCCTTTGGAMTTTGTAAYRCTCCARMCACTTTTCAAAGGGCCATTMTRAGMATATTCAATRATSTGATCAWCRAAGGACTTSAAKTCTATATGGATGATTTCACTCCTTATGGCGACGACTTCGATCAAGCACTGAATAACCTGGAGAAAATACTAGAGCGGTGCATTGCGACCAGGTTATGTTTAAGACATGAAAAGTGTCACATGATGATGATAGAAGGAGTGGTACTAGGGCATTATATCTCTGTAGATGGAATTAGGGTAGACCCAGCAAAAATAGAGGTAATCCTTAATCTACCTACACCACACACACAAACTGAGGTACGTAGTTTCCTTGGTGCTTTAGGAGACTATCGTAGATTTATGGAAAATTTTGCAAGAACCGCTGCAACTTTACATGCTTTGACTGGTAATTTAGAATTTCAGTGGTCTGACAAGTGTGATGTGGCATTTGTAGGACTCAAAAAGTTGATCTCGACAGCACCAGTTTTGAGGGGGCCAAATTGGAAAATACCATTTCATATCTCCACCGATGTATCAGATATTGCCATAGGCGCTATCCTCAGATAGGAGGAGGACAAGAAACCCTATGCCAGTTATTTTATTAGAAAGAATCTTAGCCCAATTGAACTTAATTATACAGTAACAAAGAAAGAGTTTTTAGCTATTATACATGCCATCAATACATTTCTTCATTATATAACAGGATATCTGGTCATTCAGTATATCGATCATTCTGTTATCATATATCTGGCTAATAAACCAATTACTAATGGACGGGTCACTCGATGGTTGTCACTATTGCAGGAATTTGATATCACCATCAAAGATTGACCCAGGAGAGAAAACCTTGCCGCAGACTCCCTATCCCGCATACCCAAAAAAGACGACTCCTTAACAGTCGAAGATCAATTTCCATATGAGAATCTGTTTGTTGTTACTACAAAGCCACATTGGTACACTGACGTGGTAAATTACCTGGTAGCAAGAAGATTACCGGAACATATTTCATCAAAGGAAAGAAAATTGATTGTCCAACGTAGTGCACAATTCGCATGGATCAATGGATATCTCTTCCATACAGGAGCTGATCTCCAAATCCGCATATGCATACGAGATGATGAAATTTATGACATACTAAAAGTCGGACATGATGATCCCTGTGGTGGGCATTTTACAGATCGCAGGACTGGACAAAAAATTCCATAGATGGGTTATTATTGGGCCTCAATATTCATAGAGATGAAGAAATATGTCCAGACTTGTGATAGTTGTCAACGGATGGGAAAACCAGGTCAGGCTGATGAAATGCCTTTGAAAGCACAAGTAGTTGTGCAACCATTTGAGAGATGGGCACTAGACTTTGTTGGCCCCTTCAATCCAAAGTCAAATTAGAAGGCCTATATTCTAGTCTCAATGGACTACATGACTAAATGGGTAGAGGCAGAAGCATTACCAAATGCAACAGAAGAGGTAGTCATCAAATTTATTTTCAAATTATTCGTACGCTATGGACTACAAAGAGAGGTAATTACTGATGGGGGTCACAATTTACAGCTCATAGAATCACCACCACCCTAGATAATTATCATATCAAACACAAAATTACTTCTCCGTACCATCCACAAGAAAATGGGAAAGTGGAAAGCACCAATAAAGTCTTGGAGGCAATCCTAACAAAGACTATCTCAACAAACAGACAGAATTGGGCTTCTGAGCTCCCAAATGCCTTATGGGCTTACCGCACAACATGGCATAATACCACTAGCTACTCTCCTTATCATTTAGTCTATGGAAAAGAACCCATCTTCCCAATCAAGTTTGAAATCAAGACTCTAAGGATGGCCCAGGAAATAAGACTGGATCTTACAAAAGCACATAAACAATGCCTTCAGCAACTCAACAAATTGAATGAAGCACGCCTGTCTACTGTAGAGTGAATGACTATTATTCAGCAACAGAGAATGACCTGGGATGATAAGCATATAAAAATAAATTATTTTAAAAAGGTGACTGAGCACTCCTCTATGATTCTAGATTTCAGGATTTTCTGGGAAAATTACAAACACAGTGGCTAGGACCATACGAAATCAATGAAGTCCATTATAATGGAACATACACGTTAAGCGCCATCGACGGGTCCGGATCTTCATTTCAGGTCAATGGACACTGGCTACGACTCTATCATCAGCCACCCTCAAAAGAATCTTTCTACCAAGAGGTAAGTAAGGACCCTACTATTCAAATTTTGGCTGGCTGGGAAGGTAATCCAGCCACCCCAACTCCATAAATGTTGAATTTTGTTGACACTGTACGTACTGTATATAATTTTGTTTTCTGTAGATTTTATTTAGTTATTATTATTATTTTTGACAGTCATTCGAGAAAGTAAAAAACTAGGGAGGATAACTATAATGAACTCAATTAGCACTCTTTTTCTGTTCCGAATTCCCGCTTCATCTCATCACCCATACCCTGTCTTTCATAGAGAAATGAATGTGTCATGATTCAGTAGCAACAATTGGGCAACTATAACGAAATTCATAACATTAAAAAACCATCCATTACTTAATTTTGAAATAAACCAACTCATAAATGAATTTAGTTGATGAGGAATCAACCTTGAATTCAAGCAAAATACATTGCGAGGTTTCTAAAAATTACTTATTCAGATCGTTAAAAATGAAACAATTGATGTTCCTTTTGCGCACCTATTGTTCCTTTGAACGGAACAATTGTTGTTCATTTTGCGTGCCTACTGTTCCTTTGAACGGAACAATTGTTGTTCCTTTTGTGCGCCTGTTGTTCCTTTGAACGAAACAATTGATGTTCCTTTTGTGCGCTTGTTGCTCCTTTTTGCACACCTATTGTTCATTTTGTCATTCCTTCCCTACATTGCTAATAAAATGCTAAACCTTTCCTTTGGGATACAACTTTCACCAAATAATTTTCACTAGCATTATTTCTAACGATCTATCATTATTTTGTGGACTATCTCCCATACCTTATCAAATTGTTTTTTTTGGATCACTTTCTTCGAAATATATTAAACCTTGTTCATAACCTGTAACCACCATAATTTGTTTCTTTTCCCTTATACATTAGACTTAAATGATATCTTGCCTTTATAATTATTAAGGAGTCTACGACACACTTTTACTTGGCATCCTTACACTTCGTTATGCCATCCCTTACTCTTAAGGAGTAGATGAGCCTCCCTTCATACACTTTAAAAAATACAAAAATAAAATAATAATAATTATTATAATAATCAATAAAATTTATTTCTTTTCCCACAAAGAATAGGGGGTCTCATCACGAGCCAACCTACCATGATCATTGGATACTAACCTAAGTGACATTCCCACTATGGCTACCACACCAGGGCAATGGCCTTTGCCATTTTCTTTTGTCAAAGGACAAGAGGTATCATCACGAGCTGACTTGTTCACTTAAGTTACACTCTAGTGAGTGGCATTATCATCATCTGAATACCAAACCAGGATAATGGTCTTTTTTGGGAAAAAATTAAAAACTTACCAAAAAAAAAAAAAATCAATAAAATTTCTTTCTTCTCCCACAAAGAATAGGGGGTCTCATCACGAGCCAACCTATGACGATCATAGGATAATAACCTAAGTGGCATTTCAACTATGGCTACCACACTAGGGCAATGGCCTTTGACATTTTCTAGTCAAAGGACAAGGGGTCTCATCATGAGTCGGCTTGTTCACCTAAGTTACAATCTAGTGAGTGGCATTATCACCATCTGGATACCAAACCAGGATAATTTTCTTTTTGGAAAATATGATTCAAACAAGTATCAAGGATACATGCTCATCTCAGGGTTAAAAGGAAACCTTGTCGAGGCTATGGACGCCTGCTGGCAATAGTGGCTCTGCCTATGGTATGGAAATTTACCTTAAACGCCAAGTTTCTGCATGTCTCTAGATTTCCTTCACTCAATAACAAGGCTATCATTTTGGTTGTATTCAATGAAACAAAAAAGTAACAACACTATGATATGTGGGATATTATTTAAATGAAAAGATTTAATTTATTCGGCGTATGTATCCTTAAAAGCATTCTTTTGAGTATAGGTATATTTCAATTCCACAAAAGAGGATTAACATTTAATGATTAACGTTAAAATATGTTGTTTGAAAATAAATCATTGGTCCCCATTGGCGACGACAGTACAATCATTACTTCTCACCATCAATACCTACATTCATTATTTTCCCCCACGTTGATGGTCGAGGTCAACCTTTCTATTAATGAGGGGAGTGGATGCTCAACATGCTTCTCGAAAAAGATAGTAATGATTGTAATAAATACCTTCATTTGTATACATTTGTTGTCTATGATATTTGCTATTCTCAGTAATTTTTCCTCCAAGTTGGTCTAACCAAGTCTGCTACGAGGAACGACAGTCATCCATTTTTTCTCACAAAATGGGTGGCAGAGGTGTGCGCAGGGAGCCAACTTTACTAAATATTACAGAGAAATCAAGAGACATCCTGCACCAGCTCGGGTGGATGGAGTACTTCAACCGTCTACAAGGATATGACATGAATGTCATTCTTGAATTCTTCCAGAATCTGCAGGCACAAAACTCTATGGTGCGAGGCATACAAATCTCAGTCACCCCGGAAATCTTAGTAGAGGTCATAGGCCTCCCTAACACGGGCATTCAATGGACAGGAAGATACACAACATAGAAGGAAGTTGTGGAAACTTTCACAGACCCTGGGGAAGAATTGGATAAGGAGGGAAAGGGACTCAATCCAAGTACCCTCAGAGAACCATGGAAGGAACTTACAAGGACACTTCAACGGTACATCACTTGTGATGGATGATATGACGTAATTCAACCTCGCCACCTCAAATTGTTGGAATCTTTAAAACAACGGTTAGTACTTAATCTACCTTTCTTTCTTAATACCATATTACATGAGGTTTCCCTAAGAACACAAAAATACAAAGAGACTGTTACTGTTATCAGCCACCACAGATTAGTTAAATTGATAACAAATAAAGCACTGAGTCAAACTCAATTGACTTGGGATAACCTGATTGAGGCCAATAGACCTCCACAACTGGAGCAGCCTAAATTATTCCATGAAGAACCACCACAGGAAATTGAAGATAGACAGGCAGAGGAGACTACTGCCCAACGAAAAATCCCATCTCCTCAAACTGAACCAGAGGCAGACCCTGCCCAAATCACAGAGGCCCGGACCTCACAAACAAAGGAATTAATGAAAAAGAGGAAGAGAGCAACAAATTCCCCTACAAACATCATTCAGACAAGGAGAAGAAGCAAACGAATCCAGGAAACAACTGAAGCAATTCAAGGTAGAACAAAACAACTTGAAGAACTTCAGAATTCTACAGAATAGTCTCCACGCGAGAATGCTAAAGGAATTGGGCAAGAAGAACATACCTCATAAAGGAATGATTAGGAAGACACCCAACTAACATTAGAGCATCTAACAAAACAATTTATGAAGAGATATGAGGTAGAAATAGCCCAGGTTTTGGGAAGCTTGGGAACCTCAATTGACAGAGGCGCAAATAATCCAGAAAAATGCCTAGAACAAGCCTCCTCTTCAAAACCAGTTAAATATTTTCCTGATATTGAAATGTTTGTTCCTGAGGATAGAGCACAGGAAGAACCTCATTTTGAAGCAAGAAGCCCTCTTGGACAGACAAAACATTTGGAAGGAGCAGAGGAACAACCATTTGCTGGCCAGAATGAAGAAGACCTTTAGACCTCTCATAAACAAAAATCATCCAAGAGCCATAAGAAAATTAGAAATTTAAAAAAAGAAAACAAACTATCGAAGAAAAAGGCTAAGAAGGCTGAAGTATTAAAGCAGAAGGTGGTTAAACTCAAGGAAATTATTAAAGAATTGAGGAAACAACTAGAATAGACATATAAGACCCACAGAAGAAAGAAGAACAAAAAGGCCAGAGTGCAAGGAAGAAACCTTCTTCCTAAAGAGGATTTCAGTACAAATTCTATAGGGATAGAGATAGACCCTGAAGAAATAATAGTAGAAGAAATAGTAGCTCAGAATGAGGAAACAATTCCTTTAGAAGCACAAGAAAATATGACAGCTACAAAAGAAATTGATGTTGAGGTGCAGACAAACACCCCGATATTAGAGGAAATAGCTCAACTCCTTGAGAAGAATGCTACCATTAGGAGATTGGAGGAAGAATTGATGCAGTCTCAACAAGCCCTAGTTCAAAACATAAATGAATTACTCACTATGGTATAGCACCAAGCACTCCAGTCCTAGAAAGAAAGTGCTATTGTGGACAGGCTGCAAGCAGATCTTACACAGGTCCAACAAGCATTAACTCAATCCAGGGAAGAGATGGGCACTATGGAAGAATACCAAGCATCCCAATCTCAAGCACATGGTGTCACCATTGATAAATTAAAGGCATAGCTGGGACAAGCCCAACGAGCATTGGCTCAACACCAAGATGATATGGTCACTAGGGTTGAATATCAAAAGATTGTTAAACAACTGAAGGACATGACAACAACAGAGGGTGAGACCTATGTTGCGCTCACCAGAGCCCAAGGGAATATAAAAAAGGTACACACCAAATTAGAAAAAGATTTGGAGCAAATCAAAGAAATCTGTGATGTCTACTTTGATGTTATTAATTGCAGAGCCCCTACCACCAATTATAGTTTATTATTGCTGGAACGATATTTGTTATTAAGAGTGAAGGCCATCAGAGAAGGAAAACCTATTTCATTTTCCACTGTACCTGAGTTTATTTCATGTTTCAGAGAGAAGGAAGAAAATGTACAATACTTTTTGTGTGAATTGTACTTTCATAATTTCATTCTAGAAGAAAAAATGGAAGATAACCCTAGCCCATTCATAGGTGATATACATTTCCAGGCATTTCTGTCATTTACTCAGAACCAAGTCAGATGCGGTAAAGCTCATAAACCCTTCCTAAAGAGCGAAGATGGGATATATCTCTGGGTTAGGGGAGAACCTCCAAAGTCCTTTCCAACCATTATGCGACATAAAACCTTTATGAAAAGAAGGGGGGTCGTAGACTCCTTAGGCCCTATCCATCTACAGGTTATACATTCAGGTATCCCTTGTTTTAGGGAGCTTAAGGAGGAAGCTCTTGCTGCTTCTAAACTGAGATGGGATGCATCCTACAGTGAAGTAAAGAGTAGGGAACCCTTTGGGTACAATAATTTCTTTGCAGGTACCTACAGAATGGAGAGGTATTCTAGATTGCTCCAAGAGGAAGGGCCTGCTTGGATTGGGTGCATATCTAATACCCCTATCATCTGGTTCCCCCCAGAAAGTTACCAAAACAATTATCAAATTAACAAGAAGATGGAGGATGTTGCTTTTGGAGAACTCAAAAGAAGCAATGGGTTTAGAAGGCCTGGTGAACCAACCTTTCCATCTTACAACATTACTACTTTACATGTAAAATCTCATCTTGCATGAGGACATGCAAGAAGGTAAGCTGGGGGGTATGTTAGGTTATGAAAAAGGTATAAATATCTTCCTTTTCCCACATTTCATGATATCATCTTGATTGACTTTTCAGTTATTTAGGATCAAATAGAACAAAAAATGAATAATATACTCTTTAGCATTGTTGTTAAAGATTAGATTACATAGATCCTAAATATGATTGGAATTGTCTGGTTTTATTGCAGGATTGGTTAAATATTGTCAAACCCAAGATAGCAAAGGGAATCTTGAAGATGCGCAAGCTATTGGAGGTTGAAGACTTTATGGTGCAAGGTAGTTTTGAATATGATCGAGTTGCTTATTGTAATAATAAAGCGATCCTGAGGATCTCTTGATCCTCGGGATAACTTAATTTACCCAGATTATTGTAACATATAAGGGGTAAATAGATCTTGAAAATAAGTAGAATAATTGCACCCAAGAACTCAGAACTTAGAATTGCTATGCGTTAGGAGTTTTTGTAAAATGTTGTACTAGCTATGAAATCAATAGAAGCTTTGAGCAGTTTTACCATTTCTATATACTGAATTTCAAATAGCAGTGCTTCTAAGGACCAAGGGATCAGTCTGAAGGAGCTACTGTTCGACCTGTAATTGTATCAGTTCAATCTTTGTTTTATGATTTGATTCTATTTTACAGTAGTCAAATGAATGCATAAGTGTGTTGATGATTTCATGTCAATTGCAAGAAATAGATATTCCCTGAAGCATTAGATGATTGTTGTTCCAATTCCTATTACTGAGATTTGATGCATGACAGTTCCTCATAAGTTCACATTTGTTTTTCCTTTCACTTAGTTTACATTTGTTGTTCCTTTCACTTAGTTTACATTTGTTGTTCCTTTTACTTAGTTTACATTTGTTGTTCCTTTCTGTTAAAATATAGTTGTTGTTCCTTTCAATAGAAACACGATTGTTGTCTCTTTTCAATTAGATTACAGACTCTGTTTCTTTCCATAGATAGAGTAATTCGCCTTTTTCTTTTCAGCAATTTGATTCATAATAATAGTCATTTCTACAAGTCTTTATCTAGATACAATTACTTCTCTTAAAATGAATTCAATAGATTAATTAGTTCATTTCAATTGCACAGATTTAGACTTCAATTGCTAGAATCTTTAATGAATGTTTGAGGAACTTGATTGTTGATAAACTCATATTTGCTTTCACTACACGATTTTAGCCTCTACGAGCTATCTGTGTAGACTTTGCCAATATTCTTTGAGATAAAAGACGAATCCTTGGGTTGATAAATTAATGTTAAACTAAGGTTGTTTTTAGACATCTTTAGAGCCCAACAGTGGGGTTGGGGGAATTTATTCTACAAAACATACGGTATTTACATATGTATTCTTTTATTAGAAACTTCTAAACTTTGCTTATCTTGCATAATTTTATTAATGACTATTTTTCTATAGTGACTAAGACCTGCACACCTCCTAGTTGTTACTGCACATCTAAAAGGTTTCCTCCTTCTAGTTGTTATTATACATATAAAAGGTTTTATCCTAGAAATAACACATAAAAATGATGAACATAAGACAAGGCCATATGCCTACCCAAATACATAATCCAACCACAAATAAATTTTGGATTTAAAGAAATGATTACAAAGTCAAATTCAAAACTCCAAGTAGACAATTTTTTTTTGAATAGGAATAATAAAATGGAACCAAGTTGTATAGATTCTCGTACATGAGTTATAACATTTAATTTTTTTCAAACTTATCTCATGAGGACATACTATGTAAGTCATTTGTACCACATAAAACCAATTCATTGAAATCTTTTGGCTGGCATTCACCAAACAAACATCAAACATGGCCATGAGAGTGAAGTTCATGTCAACACATAATATTACATGTCATTCCACAACAAAAAAATGTTAAGTGAGAAACAAGGGATGTGGGAGCAAGTGCAAAGGGAAGATATACTATGCATACATCACCACTATACAACTTTAGACAATTAGCCACAAAAGGAAGGATATAACAAAGTGAGTATTTGTGTAGCATATTATTTGTCTTCAATGAATTTGAGATGCAACATTTAAGTATTTAGTTACTTTTTTCTTTGGAAGTGGTAAAATGTATTATAACTTAGTTGTGAATTGGTAGTGAGGACATCAATTATTGGTTGATATCCACAAATGTTAGTTTACCTAGCTCTGTTATTCAAGGAAAACCATGCCACCTAAAGTAACCCTATAGTGGTTCATAAGGGAATATTTTTTCACACGTGCTAGATAATTTTGTGTATTGGGTCATTAATGTGTTTCCTTATTTTCAAGGAAGATGATGTCTTAGCCAAGTAGAAGCAATTTTAAGCCTCAATCTATGACCAAAAACCACTTTCAACTTAGATAGTATCCACAAGAAAGACACTCTCCCTTGTGGTCATCATGAGGCTACCTCCAGTGGAATCTCATGCGTTTTAGGAGTATTTAAGCTTAATACCATATATGAGACCAAACACTATCTTAAATGCAATTTAATCTATCACTCAAAGCATCTATTAACTTAATCAAATAAAAAACATGTGTGTGTGAGAAAGTAAAAATAATAATAAGAATAATAAGAATAAGAATAAGAATAAGAATAATAAGAATAATAATTTGATTTGGTTTTTTCACCCAGATCAGGTGTCAACAAGTGGGCTCAAACATGTGATTATACCACCACTTCACCATGCATTAAAATTATATCAAGGTGTGAGCGGGTAGAGTTTAATTAGACCAACTAAGAGATCATGGGAGATAGAAAGGAGGAGTATGAATTCCTACCCACCAACTATTGAAATGATGGTTTTTGATGGAGTTTCTTGGTGTTGGTATAGTGAGGAGACTAATGGGTTAGTGATCAAATTGTGATTTTTGAGGTGGCAAAGCACATGGGAGGATTATAGCGATGAAAATTTGAATAGGAGGAGCTAGGAAGATTTAATCATGATGTTGATATTCATTTGGTTGAGGATTTTATCATATGATGATGTAAATGAAGATCTCCTTTGACTTAGTCCATGTTTCAGAAAATGGAGGCACAAATCTTGGTTCAAGAGTTGTTCGACTAAGGATTTCATCACGTTGGTGGCTCCAAGTAACCCATTATACTATCTTCTAGTGTTGTGGTGGTTTCTATAGAGGATTATTTCTTGGTTTGGAGTGGGGGGTGTGGTCTACCTATGGACTGTAGTAAATTTATTTTGGTCAATTCAAGGTGGCAGTTAAGGGAGTCATCTACCTCCATTTGGCTCCCTCTCCCTCATATTTTCACCCTTTGTTCCATGGTGTTTCTTTTGTCATTTTATTTCCATCTTCCAAGGGAGTATTTTGTAGGTAGCATGATTCATATATTAGGCAAGGTTGTGGGTTATCATAAAAGGAAGGTTAGGGTGGTTCTGCACGGGCCTTAACCTTATTGAATCCTTCTCATTCCTCCAAAGAAGAAAGTGAAGCCTGGAAGTTGAGAAACTCTTCAAGGGAAAAGTTTCATTAGTGGCCAAATAAGAAGCTGAGGTGGTGGAGAAGGATATCGGGGATAAAATACAAACACTCTTTGAAGCTCATATAATGCAGGAAGTTAGGGGATGGGTGAAAGAACCATTCTATTCATTTACTCTAGACACCAAGTTTTTTTAAGATAAAAGAGACCTAATGGATGGTCAAAAATTTAATTACCCAATCCATGGAGAACAAAAAGGAAGAACAATAAGAATTCATTCATACAATTATGATTTTTGAAGGAGCAATTGAGGTTATGTGCAAAGTGGTTTTCTGGATTTAAATATCAGTTTCACAGGTTGCCGAGGAAGTAGAAACTTAAAATAAGTAGGAGGGATCCTCAAGTTTAGAGGGAAATCAAGCCAATACTATTGTCCTAAATGAAGATCGAAAACCATTAAGAACTTCTAAGGAAGAAGACATGGAGACTGATGTGTTGGTGGATGCATATGTGGAGGAAAGGGCCCAAACTCCCAATGTTTGACATCCGGTTTGTCTATTTTTTTAGTTTCTCAAATAACATGAATAATTATACAGAATTGGTTTTGTTTATGGTCTCTTTTTGCAACTGGTTTTCAAGGAAACTTTTAGGGCCTAAATTTCGCTCATGGGATAAATTTCCATGTTTTATTTTTCCAAAAATAGGTTCATCAATTTCCATTTTTATTCTAAAATGAGTCGTCCAAGTTTTATAGGATAAAATTATTTTACTACATAAATAACCAAAATTTTCTAGAAACTACATAAAATTATTAGAATATATATTTTTTTAAATATGGCCAAACATTTTATGGTTGGTATTTTATCAATAAGATTCACCAAGGTTTCTACAGATTAATATAAGTATGGGTCCTTAAAATTTTCCTGTATAACATTTATATCAACACAATGATGTTCTCATGGTAGGGGTGGTAGGGGTTCTTGTTTCCTGTGAAGTATATTCGTACTAAAAAGGATGTAACTTTTTCCTATATAATATGAAGACTAACGGATTTTTCAGTTAAACAAAATTAAATAATAATATAATGAAAAATAAGTACCATTGGTGAACATACAAGGATTTTAAAACTAGCGTAGATCCATATTAACTCCATATCATGAGCGGATAGGCATCAAATTCTTCGAGATGGAAATTGAAGGATTCAATATTCCTATCGGTGCATGATAGATCCAGAGTTAAGATGGATCTAAGATATATATACCATGTGTCAACTCCATGTTCAGGACAAACGAAATTGCAATGTATCACCCTAGTACTCAACCCACCATTCAAATGTTTTAACCATATTCTTTGAATAACACGTGTTAACTCCATATTAGAAATTATAGGAATTGCACTACTCCCTCATATGGAGAAGTACAAAGCACCTATCACTTAAAATGTTAAGGATGGAAGTTTATCTCAGAATCTAGAAACCTTGGCTAACATTACTAGTCCTTAATATGTAAACTATAAAATATTTTAGGATATGTTTGTAAAAATATTCAAATTTCTAAGAATTGTATATATTTTGTATATATATTTTTGGCTATTTTTAAGGTAAATTAATTTTATTCTATAGAATTTGGGCCAAACACTTTTAGAAAAAATGGAAATTGGCAAATATTTTTTTTTTGGGAAAAAACATGCAAATTTAGCCCATGGGGAATATATAACGCCTTGCCTCCTATGTGAAGAATAAGAATTTAATGTCACCTGTGAAGTTTAAATTATATATATAGGTGGACACAAAAATATTTTATTTGTGACCCACATTGACATTATTTTTTCTTATTAATATTAAATTACTCTCTCTCTCTCTCTCTCTCTCTCTCTCTCTCTCTCTCTCTCTATATATATATATATATATATATATATATATATATATATATATATATATATATATATATATATATTTTTTGTGTGTGAGACACTATAAAAAAAAAAAATATTAGAGATATATATATAAAAAAAAAAAAAAAAAAAAAAAAAAAAAAAAATAAAAAAATAAAAAAATATATATTATTTTATATATATATATATATATATATATATATATATATATATATATATATATATATATATATATATATATATATATATATATATATATATATATATAGTTTGAATGAATAAAAACAAACCTAGATCCATCAAATCTCTAGAGGTACAAACCTCTTTTAGAGTGCAAAACTTGAGGAAAAAAATGGTTTGCACTCTAAATTTTTTTGATTCGGAGTTAAATGGATCTAACATGGTATTTTTTAAATGCCACTTGTCAAATCCATGTTGAGCATGGAAGGAATTACAAATATCCCTCATACTTTTTTGTAGAAAGTGCCTTTGAGTGCAACAATTATAGCTAAAAAATAATAACAATAATGAATATGTTAAAAAGTAATATTAAAATGTATTATGTAAATTTATTCTTATAATGGATTAAAAAAAAATTATAAATTAAAATAGAAAAAATATAACTGACTTATGGATTCTTGGAATTCATGCTTTCTGTTGAATCTATGACAAGACTGTCACTAGTAAACCCCAAGAGAAATAATTTAGTGTCGATAGAGAGGCACATGACCACCAATAGTTCGGATTAGGTCAGATCACATAAGTAAAAGGAATCCTCTCTATTATTGAGATCAATCTATGATAATATTTAATAGATCAAGAAGCTTGCAAGAATAAAATGTAATACATGCATTATCCAAGAAACAATCTAACTTAAAAAGAAAGATATATCGTGCCATGAAAAACCATATCTAACCAGAAAATATATTGGATATGAAACTTTTGGAAATGATCATCAGTACACACCAGAAATTACATATATAACAAATAAACCATATGTTGGTCCTAAAGCCTACACCTTACTGCTAAAGGGAAAAGTTAGGCCACCTCAAATTTGGAATGGTTGGTCTTTTCATAAGTTGGTTTTGTTGGTAAGATAAAGGATAGGTTTTCAAAGATAATAATATGGTTGGACACACCACACAATAAGAATTTAGGTTCTCCTTAGTTAATGGTATGGATATTGATGAGGCAGTGGGGGAGTATTAAAAGACAAACACAAGAAACAACAACAAGCAATGAAATGAATTACTTGTTATGTGAGAATTAAGACTTGAAATGATATTTTAAGACCTAGACAAATTTTTGTCTACAAATCATCCAACAGGTTTCCAAACTTATTTTTTACTAAAACAATGGCTATATAAGGGGTTGTGTAATCCACAAAGATGAATTAGGACAATAGCTGAAAGAAAAATGAAATGTACATTGTGCATGTCATAAAATTTCATACAAGATAAGAATAAATACACAATTATCACCAACATATATTCATCATGTAGAGAAATTTACAATCGTATGACAAGGTCCAGCCAATTCTGATGCTTGAATCCTTTTTTCACTAAAAGCTACCCCCTCAAACAATACAAAAATTTTCTATTTATCAGTATTGCAGTGGATTTCAACCATTCTGAAAATTAGATTTGAACTCTGCATAACAACTAAATGACTGGACTAAAATTCCTTCATTACAAATTGAAAACACCTCTTTAACTTGAGTGTATTTAATGGAAATATCAGTCATGACTTTCTTCAAAATTGACCTTAACAAAATAATAAAAGATGTGGTTCATATCAAACGAAAATAAGCCCTTATTACATTTGATAGTAATGTCTCGAACTAAAAAAACTAAACTTCTATAAGTGAAACTAATACTGCTGTAGGTAAATCGATTAGAACAACTCTTAACAAAAGAAAACTTTTGAAATTTGTAACTCATGGTGAGTGCAGATGATTACCCATGTGTACTCCAACTGGAGTTTAATCTAGAATTTGGCAAATTTATGGAAACAATGACCTCAAATACCTCTTCGATTCTCTTAGAATGTGATACCTGTGTAAAATATGAGAGATTTTTTTGTGCATGGACCATTCGAAACAAAAAACTCTTCCAGTTTTCAAAAAATCATTTCCATCTAATCAAGAGGCATGGTGGAAGAAAATGACAAAAATAGGAAAAACAAAGTTTGGCGAATTTTTGGAAAAAGTGCCTCAAATGTGTTTGTGAGTATCTCATACCGTGATACCTGTGTAAAATATGAGAGAGTATTTTTTTCATGGGATTTTTCTAAGAAAAAACCTATTTTATTTTTCAGAAATTCACCTCCAGTTGTTTAGAAGGTGCATCGAAAGACAATGGCAAAAATAGGGAAAAATAAAGTTTTTCAGTTTCTGGAAAAATGGCCTGAAAGATCCATTTGATTCTCCAAAATAGTGATACCTGTATAAAATATGAGATGTTTTTTTGTTAATAGGCTTGCTTCAAATAAAACCCTCTTTACATTATTGAAATGTCATCTCCAAATGTTTGGGAGGGGTGCCCAAAGACAATGACTAAAACAGAGAGAAAATAAAGTATTTCATAAAATTCGGGCAATGCCTTTTGATGTTTCTTCTATAACCTCTGATACATATTTTTCATCTTGGTATGTTGTTTTTCCATCTCCTAGTTCTGCTATTGCAAAGTCTGGATTTGTTTTTTTAATGCTTGCACCTCGTCGTTGTCCTTTACAGCTTCATCAACGTCCTCCTTCGTTTTAATTAAAACATAGTTCTTACTTTTATCTTTCAGCCTATGTTCTTCATTCATGACATATTTATTATGATCAGCTAGCACATTTCTTTTTATGGATCTCATTTCATACATGTGCATTACTACAAACCCTTTTCCATGTATATCTTTTATAGAGCCCTGAATTTATGATATGTTGGCCTTGATTTCTGGTTTGATGTCATTTGAAAATTGATAGGGGAGTAACCTTTCATGAATTTGAATTCACATCAGCATGCATACACATGCAGGCGCCAACACAACATTTTCAAATATTTTTAAAAAATTATAAACATTTAAATAATTGAAACAACGTGCTTTTACATTGTTTGCAAGAACATGCATGTTCTTGCAATTAGTGTTTTTTATTCATTAAAAGTCTCATTCAACCTGCTATAAGATCAATAATGATAAAGCAAGATGGCATATTTTATTAACCCAAATCATCACATGCAATAACCCTCCAAGAAAGAAAGAAAATAGTGCAAAATCAATAGAAGGGTAAAAACAACTCAAGCTGATTCATTAAACCATGGAGAAGAAACTGAAAAAAATAGGATTTACATATTTATAGGCTAATGGAGGGAAAGAATAGGGATGCAGACCTAGGTTTCAACATTGTCTCCAACCGGGGATAACACTTCCATGTGAGGTGTTAAGAATACTAGACTAGGCACCTTACTTCTCAAAATCTTTTCCCACTTGTTGTAACTTACCTCTATTTCTGTCCGTTAGCCATGCTACATATATTTATTCAACTGAAACTCAAATATATAGCTACAATCCAATTCCTTTGTTGGGTTATGGAGTCTCTTATTCAAAGAAGCTACTAAAAACAAACACATTTAAAAACAATCTACGAACTGAAATTAAATGCTTGAACTATGAGCTTATTCTCCTACTCCTAAACAATATAAGTCAATATGATCACATAACATGAAATTTTCAATACAACCAATAAAGAAGGTGTTTGACAACATAACCTTTCTTTTTGCAGTTGAATAAAAGAATGCAAAAATACAAATATTTTTTCAGCAGAAATTGAATGGGAAACTTATACTTACAATTGCAACTTGATTGCACGGAAAATGTTGCAAACTTTAAGACCTCTAGGAAAACTAACTCCATGAAAGTGGCCACCGGATCTTGAAAATCATGATTCATGTTCATTTTATACCGGAAACCTAGATTCTTCATTTTGATTTCTAATCTACCAATCAAGTTGTGCTTCTCTTGAAACATCTCGAAAACATGATATGCCTTGAAACAATCATGGGAATCGAGATCACCTTTCACTTTTTGATGATTTTCATGAACACAAACTATTTGAGAAGCATTCAAAACATCAAGGTAATCATGAGAAACAAATTGCTACAAATTACTTGCATCTACAGGAACATCATGTGGAATGAGATCTTGTTTGTGTTGGACTGTTTTTTCATATCCTTCACTGTTTTCATAAAAAAATTGGGCAACAAATAAAACTTGCAGTTGTTGATTATCATCTTGAACATAAATATCAAGAGTATCATGCAAATTAGAAGGAAGAAGATTAATTTCATTAATCCCAATGTCAGGAACCATATGCTCAATATAACCATTATTTTGAACCAATGTTCCCTCATGCATCAGATTGAGACTAGCATTCTGAACTTCATGGTTAGAGAAATGATGTAATTGTTGATTAAGGTTGGTTGTCATTGATGTCAACCCTTGAAGAAAGACCCGTAGCACAAAGTTTTGGGTAATGGACCCAATAGTGTTTGATGTAAATATGACTCAT
>JZKD02S1785693.1:1216624-1236287 GCA_000966675.3 Picea glauca | reverse complement strand
ACTTGGTACATGGTTGGATGCACTTATTTATGGTACAGGTTGATTACAGGTTGGTGCATGGTTGATGCACTTGTTTATGGTACAGGTTGGTGCATGGTTGATGCACTTGTTTATGATTACATGTTGAGGTACAGGTTGATGCATGGTTTAGACTTATTGGTACAGGTTTACAATAGTATATCTCACAGTGATAGTGTGACAGTGGTTCCATCATTCTACTTCTACTTCAGGGTGGCAGGACGGGGCAAGGACAGGTTGTTGTAGCCACATTCCGGTTGTAGCCGAAGAAAATAAGGGGTTGTAGCCTCCTTCTGGTTGTAGCCATAGAATTGGGGAGTTGGAGCTTCCCTCAGGTTGTAGCCTGAGAAACTAGGGGGTTGGAGCCTCCTTCTAGTTGCAGCTGGAAAACAAAGGAAGTTGGTGCTTCCAATGAATGTAATTCTTCAAGACATATAAGAAAAATCATTCTGTGGCTTTCTCCCGATTTGGGTTTCCATGTAAAACACTGGTGTACTGTGCATGTGTGTGATTGTTTATTTATTACTGCTCATTATTGGAAAATAATTATACATTGATATAACATTTGAAGAAAAAGGATTATAATTACGTTATTAATGATTCACCCCCCCTCTCAGTAATCCAACAGTAATAATTTAAATTCTATGCAACATGTTGGATAAAGAGATTCAATGGGGAAAATCCCCTTACAATAAGGATCGAAAGCATCATGGAATTCTTTTAATGAAGAGATACTAGAGGGAATCAATGATCGACACCATTATCCAACTTTCCATTCCAATGAATAACTAAAAAATTGTAACAACACATCCTCATGCACAATGCCCATCTTATGCATGTAATCACGAAAATCCAATAAATGTTCAGCAGGGATTTTTCGTATATTGTACTTTAAACCTCACAAGAAAACTTTCCCATTCATCTTTACAAAGCATAGTATTTGAAAATCCTAGTACATTAGAGAAATACAAAATTGCATACCTCTGAGCCAAAATGGCTTCTATCCGAGTATCTAACATATTGAAATTGTGGAGTTTCCACTTGATCCTTTAACCATGGAGTCATCAGGTGAATGATCTGTAGTCTTAATGTGTCTCGATTTTGTTCACCATAAAAAAAAATATCTAATTGTTGTCATCCTCCCAGGGAAATATTGTTTCATTACTCTATTCCTTGATAATGGCGACAGAAGATGTTGGTCCTAAAGTTTGCACCTGAATGCTAAATGGAAGAGTTAGGCCACCTCAAATTTGGAATGGTTGGTTTTTTGATAAGTTTTTTTTGTTGGTCAACTAAAGGATAGGTTTTCAAAGATAATAATCTAGTTGGATAGGCCACACAATAAGAATGTAGGTTCTCCTTAGCTAATGGTATGGATATTGATGAGCCAGTTGGGGAATATGAAAATAAAAACACAAGAAAAAACAACTAGCAATGAAGTGAATTACTTGCTATGTGATAATTAAGAATTAAAATTATATTTTAAGACCTAGACAAATATCTCGCTACAAATTATCCAACTGGTTGCCAAACAATTGATCTTTTTACTAAAAAAATGGTTATATAATATGTTGCATAATAATAATAATAAAAAAGAATTAGGACAATAGCTGAAAGAAAAATGAAATGTACATCCTCTTTTCACTAAAAGCTTCCCCCCCAAACAATACAAAATTGTTTATTTATCAGTATTGTTGAGGATTTCGACCATTTTGAAAATTAGATCTAAACTATGAATAAAAACTAAATGACTATACTAAAATTCCTTCATTACAAATTGGAAAGACCTCTTTAACTTGAGTGTATTTAATGGAAATATCAATCATGACCTCCTTCAAAATTGACTTTAACAAAATAATAAAAGATGTGGTTCATATCAAACATAAATGACCCCTTATTACATTTGACAATAATGTCTCGAACTAAAAAAACTAAAATGATATAAGTGCAACGAAGAATACTTTTGGTAACTCGAGTAGAAAAAATCTTAACAAAAGAAAACTTTTGACAATTGTAACTGGTGGTGAGTGTGCATGATTACCCATGTGTACTCCAACTAGAGTTTAATCTAGAATTTGGAGAATTTCTAGAAACAATGACCTAAAATACCTCTTCGATTATCTCATACTGTGATACCTTTGTAAACTATGAGAGAGGTTTTTTTGCATGGGACTGTACCCAACACAAACCTCTTCCAGTTTTCTGAAATTCATTTCCATCTGTTCAAAAATCGCATCAGAAGACAATGACAAAAATAGGAAAAACAGAGTTTGGCGAATTTATGGATAAAAAGGCCTCAAAGGTTTGTTCGATTCTCTTATACTGTGATACCTGTGCAAAATATGAGAGAGGTTGTTTTTGCATGGGATTTTTCTCAAAAAAAACCCATTTCATTTTTCACAAATTCACCTCCCTTTATTCAGAAGGTGCATCGAAATACAATGAAACAAATAGGGAAAAACAAATTTTTGTAAGTTTATAGGAAAATGGCCTGAAAGATCCCTTTGATTCTCACAAAATGTGATGCCTTTGTAAAATATAAGAGAGGTTTTTGTGAATCGGTTTGTTTCCAACAGAAACCACTTTCATGTTTTAATAATTCATCTCCAAATGTTCGGGAGGCGTTACCAAAGACAATGACTAAAACATAGACAAAACATAATATTTCATAAAATTCTAGCAGCGCCTTTTGATGTTTCTTTAGTAACCTCTGATACCTATTTTGCATCTTGGCATGTTGCTTTTCCATCTCTTTATTTTTCTTTTTGCAAATTTTGGATCTGTTGTTTTAATGCTTGCACTCGGTGGTTATCCTTAACCTCTTCATCAACCTCCTCCTTTGGTTTAATTAAAACTTGTTTCTTACCTTTATCTTTCATCCTCTACTCATCATTCATGATAGATTTATTATGATTAGCTATCACTTTCATTTTTTTGGATCTCATTTCATACCTTTGCATGACTTCAGACCCTTTGCCATGTATATCTTTGATAGACCCCTTCATTTCGGATATGTCAGCCTTGATTTCTGGTTTGATGTCATTTGAAAACTTCTTGGGGAATAAAATTTCATGAATTTGAGTGCCCATGAGAATGCATACACATGCATCCACCAACACAACAATTTCAAATATTCAAAATAATTTATGAATGTTTAAATAACTAAAACAATGCACTTTTACACTGTTTGCAAGAACATGCATCTTCTTGCAATCATTTTTTTTTCTGCATTAAAAGGCTCGATCAACCTGTTGAATCTCATTAATGATAAATCACGATGACGCATGTTATTAATCCAAATAAACACATGCAATAACCTTCCAAGAAAGAAAGAAAACAATGCAAAATCATTAGAAGGGTAAAAGAACTCAAGATGACTCATTAAACCATGGAGAAGAAACTGAAAAAAAATCAAGCTTTACAGATGTATAGGCTAATGGAAGGAAAGAGCAAGGATGAAAACCTAGGTTTCAACACCATATCATAGAGAAAAAACTTATCTTAAATATAACAATCACCAAGTGGTTGCAAACCAAGGACGTTCCACCCAACCATAGACATTGATGTTCCAAGTCTCAACAACATATCACCCCCGATCTAGGGCTATGAATCCAAATGGACAAGTTCCAAGGAAACACTTGACTTCCCAAACCATTTATCACTCAATATCTCATGTTTTTCTCAACACAAACAACCATCCAAAGTAAACCATACCTCTTATTTCCATGTTGCACAACCCAAGAGCATGGACCCCCTTATCTTCCATGCAGTCCCTTAGGATGTCCATCTCCTTCCAGGGCTACGATGCTTTTGGTAAAGAATATCCATGTTGGGAATATCAGGACTCACGACTATGATCAAGTCTTATTCATTATGATTCCTTCAAATCATACATGCATTATACTATTGCTGGAATACACCAACAACATTCTACATCCAACAACAATGGATTCATTCCTATACAACTCATTCTCATCTCCCCCCCCTAAGAACCATAATGAAGGGTCGGATAATGAACAACAAGGAATGAGGAAGAACTAACGAAACCCTCAAAACAACTCAAAGGAGAGGTTTATATATTTTCTTGGAAATCAAGAGCCACGTGGCCTCTTCACCAAGAAGCTTATGTAAACACTTATTTTTATCCCCCAAAATTACCATATGGGTAAAAATAAATGTAATATAAGGTTTTATACCTTGTATCCCCCTCTCTCATGGAATCATATCCCACTATAAATTTATCCTTATCCATCTTGAAACCAATGATGTTTTTTATTATTTGCAATGATCAAAATATTACATTTCCAAGGCACTCTGACCTACTTTAACTTTGCAGGCACTCTAGCCTAAACATACTGGCCCACCATCCTAATTATCATATGTAAAAAATATGTTATTTAATATGGCGATTCAAAATTTGGGTATTAAATTCCCCTCCCCCTTATTTTGGCATTGTCCTCAATGCACATACAAAAACATAAATCAAAATTTAAACATTCTTTAAAATGTCATGGGTACTCTTCCCGCATGGAATATTCATGCCCCCAAGTGGCATCTTCATGCTCCCAATTTGAATCTTCAGAATTGTAGTAGGTCCAATGAACTTTTATTACTTCTATAACTTGATTTCAGAGCATTTTGACTTTTCTTTCCAATATGCGCACTGATTGGACCTGGAATTCTCCCTCTAGCTCCACCTGAAACAAATTCTAATCAATAACATGGTTGGGATCATGTACATATTTTTTCAACAAAGAGAAATGATTTACATTATGCACATTCATGGAATTAGGCAATGCAAGCATGTATGTAACTACACTTATTCTGTCTAGTATCTCAAATGGACTATAGAATTTGGTTCCTAGCTTGGTACAACTTCCCAACTTCAATGAGATCTTCTTGGGCTTCACTTTCAAAATAACATGCTCTCCTACTTTAAATTCTCTAGTTCTTCTTCTCTTATCTACACAAATTTTATCTCTATCTTGTTCTTCCTTCAAATTCTTCTTAATTCTAACCATTTGGTCTTCCATATCCTTGAGCAATTATGGCCCAAGTACTAATATGTTTGTTGGGTTTTCCCAACTCACTGGAGTATTTCATTTCCTACCATACAAAGATTCAAATAGACTCATATTCAATGAAGCTTGATATCCATTATTATAAGCAAACTCAACCAAATGTAAGTAATCTTCCCACTTGGATGGCTTATCCATCACATACATTCTTAACATGTCTTCAATTACTTGGTTGACTCTTTCTATCTCTCCATCTGACTATGGATGGTATGTTTTGATAAAATTCATATTTGTATCAAATTATTTAAATAATCATTTTCAAAAGTTCGAAGTAAATCTAGTATCTTTATCTGAAACAATTGTCTTAGGTATCCCATGCAACCTATCAATTTCCTTCATATGAATTTATGCAATATTAGTTGTTGTATGAGTCATCTTTACAAAAACAATTGAGCAGTCTTTGTCAATTTATCAACCACTACCATGATTGAATCACATTTATTTTCTTACCTCTCTGTAATTGGAAATGGTTGTAGCAAACCCATTGGGTGTTTATTCTCAACCTTCACTCTCTAACATTCCATACATATAGAAATGAAATCAACAACAACTTTCTTCATCCTAGACCAAAAGAATTGGCTTCTTACTGCTACAATTGTTTTTTGGTAACTGGGATGTCCGACATATGGAACATTGTGCATTTCTTTTAATACCAAATTCTCGATTTCTTCAGAACTAGGAACATAAACTATGTTCTTATGCATAAGTAATTCATCCTCCTTAATCTCATATTCTTTAATTCTTTGTCGTACATTTTCCTACTGTAATCTTTATTTTGCTTATAGGTAATGTTGGTCTATAATAACAACATCTAAAATTCTCTTCTTCAAATATGACTGATGCATAGTAATGGTTGTAGCATGCATGAGATGGACTCTTTAGCTGAGTGCATAAACAACTCTATTTTCTTTTCATTTGATATGCTTGATATCAAAGTCATATTCTCTTAAAAATTTCAATTGACTTGTTTTTCTGGCATTCAAAGTTGGTTGTTCAAAAATATATTTCATACCACTATGGTATGTCCTTAATTCAAAGATCTTTCTTGTGAGATAATTCCTCCACATCTTCAATGCATGAACTATCAAAACAATCTCCAAATCATGTGTGGCATAATTCCTCTCATGTTCTTTAATATTTTTAGACCCATAACTGATGACATAACCATTCTAAGTAAGGAATCCGCCAATTCCTTCCTTACATGCATTTGTACATACCACAAAGATTTCATTTGGGTCAACAATCTTTAAAATAGGTGCATTGGTAAGTAATTCTTTTAGCAGGTTAAAATTCTATCCACGCTCTTTTTTCCATTCAAATTTAATTCCCTTATTTTGTAAACAAGTGATAGGATGATAAATATTAGAGAATAATTTTATGAATCTCCGATATTATCCAACTAATCCCACAAAATATCTGACTTTTGAAACATTTCTTGGTGTTGACCATCCTCTAGGGGATTCAATCTTCTCTGGATATACTGCTATGTATTTTTTTGAAATAATGTGCCCCAAATAATGGATCCATTCTTAGTAAAAATAACACTTGGTTGGCTTGGCATAAATATTATACTCCCTTAGTACGTGCAATACCAATATCAATTGATGTTCATGATGTTCCTTTGTCATCGAATAGATAAGTATGTCATCCAAGAAAACAATGACAAAATTATCTAGATAATTTATGAATATGCCATTCATAAAGCACGTGAAGATAGTTGGTGCATCGGTTATTCAAAATGGCACCACCACAAATTCATAGTGTCCATACTTTGTTCTAAAGGTTTTCTTACTAATGTCTTCTTCTTTGATTCTTACCTGGTGGTATGTCGATCTCAAGTCTGTGTTTGAAAATATATTTTCGCCTCTTAGATGATAACAAAAATCATGATTTCTTGGTAAAGGGTACTTTTTCTTTATAGCATATTTTATCAACTATCTAAAGTCAATACACAAACTCAATGTTCCATCCTTATTTTTTACAAAGAGTATTGTTTCTCCCCAAAGTGAAACACTTGGGCATATGTACCATTTCTTCAACAATTCCTCCAACTGCATTTGTAGTTCTTTTAATTTTGGTGTACTCATTATGTAAGGAGTTTTTAATAAAAGGGTAGTTGCTGGTACTAAATCAATAGAGAAATATATCTCCCTCTTAGGTGGAAATATAGGTATGTCTTGGAATACATCTTCAAATTCTTGCAATACTAAGAAATTTTCAAGTCTTGGTTCTTTAGTCTTTTTTTGATCCTCCACATGAGCTGCATACAATTGACATCCTTTACTTAAACATATCTTCAGTTGTAAGACTGAAATCTCTCTAATAGAAATGGGTCTTGGAATTCCTTTCACAGTGTTGTGTTTTCCTTCTTCATCAAGACATGTAAATGTCTTGTTATGATAATCTAGGACAAAATGATGCTTGTCCATCCAATCGATTCCAATTATAATATCATAAGATCCTAATGGAATGATATTCATATCAAAATTAGCACTCACTCCATTAATATTTATTGGACAAACTCTAACCATCTCATTGATCCTTCTTTTGGTTCCAGTGGCTAGCTGAACCCAACTTGATTTTTCAATCTTAATTTTCTCCAATTGTAACCTATCCACTATTTTAGAATGAATGTAACAATGTCTTTCTCCTGAATCAATTAAAATAACAACATCCAAATTAATGATCGTACCTTCCACTTTGATCATATTGAATTGGTAATCTACTCGTCGATCTTCTAGGGATACACATATTCTTGAAATACATCTGCCCATGTATTCTAATATTATAGCCTCTTGGTTGTTGTGCATGGTATTCATTGTTTCTCCTCAGTGAGGAAAATCCTTGTACACACAGTCTTCTTTGCATCCCCAACATTGGATTGGTGGTCTTCCCCTCTTTCCTAAAGAATATTATCTCTTGGATTCTTCCTCCACAAGATGATCTTGTTGATTTCTATTGGGATTGTTTCTGATGAAAATAGGTTTGAATCCTTTCCTTCTCTGATCATATTTCTCCCTCTTCTTATCCTTCCAAGATTTATACAATGATTCTCTTCCCTTTCCTTGTTCATAAAGGTACTTAGCCTTCCTCGTGGTCTCTGTCAAAGTTTTGGGTTTGTCATATTAAATATTTTTTTTATAAAAGGATGGAAATCCACTTAAGAACAAGTATGTATTTTCACCTTCTCATATTTTATAAACCCTAAGTACTTCAACAATCCAAAGATCTTATTTTCATATTCTGCAATGGTCATGCTTCCTAATCCGAGTTCAAAGAAATATTTTATTTTCTTGTAACAGAAACGATATGAAAGGTACTCCTTTTGGAAATATCTCTTGAACTATTTTCAAGTGATCATATTATCATTAATGTGTTCAACTTGCTTCAGCTGATCCCACCACACAACAACTTTTCCATGCAAATGGTATGTGGAAATTCTAGTTCCAATATTAGATGAATAATTGTGCAACTGAAAATACTTATTGATTCCTTGTAGCCAGGATTCAACATCATCTTCCCTTTATTTTTCACCATCAAAGGATGGTGGCTTGATATTCCACAATTCTCCTTGAAAAAAATTCAATTCATGCCTTCTTCATTGGTGCCTAATAAGATACACTTTTGTACTACTTATGGAGTCTTATGATGCATAAAATTTCCTTACTACATAAAGAGGTGAGTGATCTCTATGAGTTTTTATAGTACTTCTTGAATGACCAAATCTTATGTAGTTATCTCTTCTTTCATGACATCTTCCTTCTTCCTCATGTCTTGAATCTGATCCATTCTTTGCCTGCCTATGCAACTGATTCAGGATTTGCATCACTTGAGCATTTATTTGGATTTTTTCTCTCAACAACTTCCAATTGTCTTCCTTGTAACTTTGCATTTCTATATTCAATCTTCTTACAGTCTCTAATATTGTTTCTTTTTCCCTTCTATTCGTATGTGTGTTTCATTTTTTCTCTACATTACGAACAATGATATTTTTAACTTTGGATACTTTCTCGTGACTAACGGCTACCTCTCCTTCTTCCATGCCCCAAATATACATTCTTATCTTGGACTGATATGCTTATATCCTTAATTCTAAAAAATGTGCAAGAAACCAATTTGTTAGAGTTATGCATGTTATGGAAATTTTGTCAATTTATTCTATAGACACTTTTCCTACTTATTTCATGAATAATTATATCATGGTTCTTTCAGTTCTAATAATTCCAAGTCGTTCTCCTCAATTAAATATTAGTCATTGATCTATTAGTTGTCTTTAGTTACAACCACCATCCAATCAAATCTTGGATTGATATTGATCATCGATGTTGTTTTGAAAAAATAATCATGGGGCTATAACATATCTCTTCATCTTCCACGACCTCCAAATTTCACTCTCAACTTACGTCGCACTCATTTTGCACATATACTTAGAATATTTTCAATATTTTCTTCACGGGTCTCAGGTTCCTTTATTTATCCCTCTGTGACTTCCAAAATTCATCCCTATGTTCCACCACACTCACTTTTCACTTACACTTAGAAACTAAGTATTCCATCATGAGTCTATGAGACATATCAAGCCATGGAATCTATTTTCCTCTGAGCCAATTGATCTGTGACACATGGCGACCTCCTGGCCACTATATTTGTGACATGTGGAAACCTCTTGGTCATCTGATCGAATATCCATAATTAGTCATTTTCTATATACATTGTGGTCCTAATCCTTTGTCTGATTCTGATACTTAACCATTTATCTAGATATCACCACGCTTTGTGACATCTTGAAACTTATTCGCTTTCTGAGTTCTTTCCATGGGTCATGGGCCTACAACATTAGCCTGATACATATATATTTGTGACATCGTTCATCCTTCCAATTCTTGATACTTAACTATTTTTAAACATTTCACTGCGCTCTACGACATCTTTTATACTTGGTTGATTTTCAATATTTTACCACGGGTCCACCAGTCTGCGGGGATACCTCACTTCTTCCCATACCCCTATTCTCCACCATGCTCGTCACCTCCATGACATCTTAGAACTTATTCAATTTTACACATCTTATAGTAGGTTTGCGGGTCGCAGGTTTACAACCCTTCTTCACGTAACCTTTTCTCTGCCACGCTTGTCACCTAGATGATGTCTTGGGAATTAACTAAGTTTAGGATATTGTCACAGGTTCACGGGGATACCATATTTATTTCTATACCCATCGATTCTCTATCATGTTTCCACCTCCATGAAATCTCAATACTTACTCGATTCCTAGATCTTCTCATGCAGATGTTGTAGTTGAGGTGTCTTCCATGTGGGCTTCTACTGATGTGGAATTCATCTGAAATTACACGTGGTGTTGATGATGTTGCTACAGTGATGTTGTTGTGGCTTAGATATCTCGTTGAGCATCGGGCCCTCATCTTTTGATCTTAATATTCGATATCCAGAGATCGATGGTTAGGATTACCCCATCTCCAGATCCACATTTATTTCTCACAAAATCTCATTCCCATACGCGGGGTTCCATACCCGTCCACTTTCATTTAAACTAGGTAACTTCACATTTTATTTATAAATTATTTGTATGTGTTTTCCCTTACGAATGTGGGATACACACATACATAGATACACCATTCACATCGGTTTGAGAATTTGATACCTTATTTTGGAAATTTATCGATGCACAATCATGTTTTCATTTAGAGACTCCTCCATGCATACAGGTATTCTCTACTCCTCGATCTTGTTCAATTTGCAAGACAAAATCTTTCATGCAAACAACTTTTGTAGTAGGCCCTTAAGGCTCGACTCTGCAACCTACAACTCTGATACCAATATGTCACGTCCCCAACCACCAGGCTAGGGCACACTTATACAAGAATGCTCTGATACCAATATTTCATGCACCCAACCACCAGGTTGGGGCATGCTACTCAAGAACACTCTCCAATCACACAACAAACATACAGATTCTTGGAACTACTTCCTTTTCTTGAATCTCTGACAAGACCATCACCAATAAACCCCAAGAGAATTAATTAGTGTCTATAGAACATCACATGGACACCAATAGGTCGGATCATGTAAGTAACAAGACACCTCTCCAATCTTGAGATCGATCTCTGATAATATTTAATAAATCAAGAAGCATGCAAGAATAAAATGCAATACATGCATTATCCAAGAATTAGACTAACTTAAAAATAAATATGTATCATTCCATGCACAACCATATCTAGCAAGAAAATACATTGGATATTGAAATATTAGAAATAATAATCAATACACAACGAAAATTACAGATATAAACAGAGAAACTATATAACAAAGAAAACACTTATCTTAAAGATAGCAATCACCAATTGGCTACAGACTAAGGATGTTCCACCCAACCATATACATTGTTGTTCCAAGTCTCAACAACAGGTCACCCCCGTCCCAGGGCTATGAATCCACAAGGATGAATTCCAAGGAAACACTCGACTTCCCAAACTAGCTAGCACTCAATATCTCACAGGTTTCTCAACACACATAGTAATCCAAAGTACACCAACCCTCGTATTTCCATCTCGTAGAACTTAATAACATGGACCCCCTTCTTTGCCACGTAGTCCCTCGAGATTTCCATCTCCTTCCAAGGCTCCAGTGCTTCTAGAAAAGAATCTCCATGTTGAGACTCTCAGGACTCGCAACTTTAATCAAGCTTGATTCATCTAATTCCTCTCAAGCATACATGCATTACTCTATAGCTGGAATACACTAGAAAATTTCTACAACCATCAACAATGGCTTCATTACTCTACAAATCGTTCTCATGTCCCCCCACCCCCCCACCCAAGAACTAGAATGAAGGGTCATATAATGAACACCATTGAATGAGGAAGAACCGAGGAAAGCCCCAAAACAGCTCAGAGGAGAGGTTTATATATTTTCTTGGAAATGAAGAGCTATGTTGCCTCTTCCCCAAGAAGTTCATGTAACCACTTCTTTCTCTCCCCTAAAATTACAAGATGGGTAAATATAAATATAATATAAGGTATTATCCTTTTTATCCCCCTTTCTTGTGGAAATTTCTAAGGTATTCTACTTTTGTAGGAAATCTAGTCTAAACATATAGTCTAAGTATCATATGTACAAAATACATTATTTAATTTGGGGATTCAAAAGGTATTACATAAAAAATCAAAATAGTTATGATTATTTATATCACTTCTTTGTTTTTTAAATATCATTAATTTAATTGTATTATAAATATTTGTATATATTTTAAAGATGATCATTTTTCCTCACCTTGTATGTTAAATATTATTTGTTTAATTTTGTTTGAAATCCCTTAAAAATTGTCCGATGACAAATAATTTGAGATGCCTGGGGATTCTTCATGACACCAAATGCATCTATGCATTCATAAATACAATTTAAATAACAAAAAATTGGTGAAAAACATCAAATGTAAAACATTTAACGTCTTTAAATTATATATTGGATGTTTAAATTATCTATTTAATGTTGATATTATGTAAATAACAAAAAAATGGTGAAAAACACCAAATGTAAAACATTTAACGTCTTTAAATTATATATTGGAAGTTTAAATTATCTATTTAATGTTGGTATTATGTATACATAATTTTGTTAATCTAGATAATAAGTTTAGATTAACACTACCCAAGTCAATTGCTCTGATGTTTATTTTCTCTGATTACACTGCTAATAATTTGGTCCAACTCTTAGTCCTATAGTCATCATTCTTCTTGGCGTCTTCTTGTTGGACCAAGTCTTGGTGGTATCGTCATCATTCTTCTTCTTTACACTACTTATATCGTTATTATGATGAGGAGTGGTATAGTCATCATTCTTCTTCTTTACACTACTCATATCGTTATTATGACGAGGAGTCCCCACAATCTTGGTAAGTAACTAAGAATCCTCAAGGATTTCAACTCCAATATTGGTATGAATGTTAATACTGACAAAACAAAAGTCATGATAATTAAATCCAATAAAATCACCTACAATACTTTCATATATGACAACAACAACTTGGAGGAAGTGCTTTCATATAAAAATGTCGAAATGGAATTGATATTTACCACAAGATAAGATGGAATTATAACATTGATAAAACGATAAATGGAGGGTGGATAGCTTATTATGGGCTCAAAAATAATTGTAAATCAACAGAAATAAGAAAAAATATACTCTTTAAGACTCTCGTTACTCTTGTTATTCTATATGGATGCGAAGTTTTGGGATATGGTATCTCTATAGAGTCGTGGAAAAAGATAGAGAAGATCTAAAACAATATTGTAACCTATAATCTCAAAATCAAAGGAAATATTCCCTCGTTGAGAGCACTGCTATTGTACAAGAAGAAGTTAAACAACATGGAAGACAAATCACTTCAAATTCTAGCCCAAATCACCTTGAGGTTACGCTAGCATGGCATAAGGATGTCCACTCCCCATTGGGGAATTAAGGAAGAGGTCATATTGCACTTGAAGAATAATATTAAAGATATTTACTACATCAAAATTTAAGGAGAAAATGTGGTGCCATAAAGAGTTAGAGGGAAAAAGAAAATTAAAATATTATAAGGAGGTAATCAACCCTAATCTAGAAGATTAGATCTGAATTCCAAAAGATTTTTCACACTACCAATTTTCTTAATCTTTTAGCTCAACAAAACTATTAATCCTTTTGGATTCTAAAGAACTTCAAGTAATCCCTTACCTTCTTAAAGTTTAATAAACTAATTCGATTTCAATGGACATTATTCATCATCATCAATATATTCTACAAAACTTATATATATGTGTGTGTGTGCTAATTTTATTTAACATTATTTTTTATTAATTTGGGATGACAACTATAAACTTGATAATGTCAAACATTAATAATAATAATAATAATTTATTTTTAAGATCAAGACTTGTATGAGATCTCCTTGTTTATGGGATAAGAGACCCCTTGATACAACTATTTGATTCTTAAAGATTAAAAAAGTGTACATACCTACTTCCCATGGATTTGAAACTATAACTTTAAAGAAGAAAACAAATATTCTTAAACATTAAACCCATTCAATATATAATAAATCAAAAATTAAAATAAATATACAATAATTTAGATCATTTAACTTTATAATAAAGAATTACTATTATTAATTATTAATTCATTAATAATTTTAATTGAAAAATCATAAATTAATAATAATTTTTTCCTCATGTATATCAATGCAAGGCATTCACGTCATAAGACAATATTTATTATTCATGCATTGACGCCGTAAGCCTCATATATATATATATATATATATATATATATATATATATATATATATAGAATTTATTATTTTAAAGCTCATGCATTGACGCCGTAAGCCTCATATATATATATATATATATATATATATATATATATATATACAGAATTTATTATTTTAAAGCACAGCGATTAGTGTGCCTATATAGTCCACCCATACCTCGACATATTTGCTGCTAAATATTGCAACCTCGCGTGCACATATTCGCTGGTGCGATGTGGAACTTTGTCAAAATAATCACTTTGTGCCTTCTATTTAAAATATTCTGCGTGCATGGGAAAGAATATCACAGTAATATACTACAGAAATGCAGTTCATGGTTCACAGAAAAAATAGTATTACCACTAAATGGCACAGCGGACGGGACAAAATAGTATTAAAATAGGGTAATCCCTGAGCGGAGTATAATCCCCTTTCCTATGTTATGGTATACACAGTTTTCTATTTATATGGTATGATTTGTCTGTTGATGATCTGATTTAGGAGCGAGTATATGCACTTGTATCTCTCTGCTCCACACGGTTGTCGATTGGTCTCCAGTTCCAATGGATATGGGATCGGTGTTATGCTATTCTGTGCTGGGGATCACTTCCATCATCGTATTCTTGGTGATCGATTTCTGGAGGAGGAAAACCTACAGCAGGCTTCCTCCCGGACCTCCAGGATGGCCGATTGTGGGAAACCTGTTCCAGTTAGGTAATAAGCCCAACGAAGCTCTCTTCCACCTTTCTACCGAATACGGCCCTCTCATGTCTCTCTCTCTCGGAATGAAAACTACAGTGGTGGTCTCCTCTCCTGCCATGGCAAAGCAAGTTCTCAAGACCCATGACCATGTCCTTGCAGGCAGGACACTCATACAAGCTGCCCATTGTCTTTCCCAGGACAAGTCCTAGATCATTTGGGGTCAATATGGATCTCACTGGCGTATGCTCAGACGTATATCCAATACAGAGCTCTTCAGTGCCAAGAGGCTTGAGGCCCTCGAACATTTGAGAAGAGATGAAGTGGTCCGAACGATCCAGCAGATTCTGCATGAAAGTATGAAGGGCAAAACAATAAATATCGGAGATACTGTGGTCCAGTCCTCGATAAGTCTGTTGGGCAATATGGCCTTCGGTAAACACATGTTCGATCCCCACTCTCCTGACTTCCAAGAGTTTAAAGACAATTTTGCGAAACTGGCGGTGTCGGGAGGAGCACCCAATTTGGCGGACTACTTCCCCTTTCTTCAGTGGTTGGATCCTCAGGGTGGCACGTAACACGCGAATCTACCTGAAAAGGGTATATGACATTCTTGACAAATTCATAGAGGAGCGCCTGGCCACAAGAGGTAAAACCATGGACGGAAGTGATGGTCCGAAAGATCTCTTAGACGCTCTGCTGGACATGAGAAGCCATGAATTAACGCTCACCCATATCAGAGGCTACTTAACCGTAACTCTTTTCATTATCTCTTGTGATTATCATACAAGTCGGTCAATTTATTTAGTGATAGATGGTATTTTATTTTAACAATTACTGTAGTTTACTACTGGGATTGACACTGCCCAAGTCAATTGCTCTGATGTTTATTTGCTTGTTGCAGGACATATTTGGGGCGGGAAATGACACCACTGCGAAGACAATGGAGTGGGCGATGGCAGAACTAATATCCAATCCAGAGAAAATGAAAAGAGCCCAGGCTGAGTTGGACGAGGTAGTTGGTCGCAATCGAGGGGTGGAAGAAAGTGATACCGAGCGTCTCCCTTATCTCCGTGCAGTGGTAAAAGAAGTGTTGAGGCTGCACCCGGTAGCTCCTCTGCTCATCCCACACAGAGCAGATAGTGATTGTGAAATTGAGGGATTCGTGATACCCAAACATAGCCAGGTAATCGTGAACATCTGGGCAATCGGAAGGGACCCTGCCGTCTGGAATGAGCCGTCGAAGTTCGTCCCCGAGAGGTTTATCGATAGCAAGATGAGTAGTGTGGATTACAGAGGACAACACTTCGAGCTGTTATCCTTCGGATCAGGAAGGAGGATTTGCGTGGGGCTTCCATTAGCCAGTCGGATGATTCATCTGGTATTGGCTTCTCTGCTCCATTCATTCGAGTGGGCACCTCCGAAGGGGATGAGTGCGGAGCAGGTGGACCTGACGGAGAAGTTTGGAGTGACCATTCAAATGGCGGTACGCTTGGAGGCAATATCTAAGCCACGTTTGCCACCGGATGTTTATTAAAATTTGTGATGTTTTCGGGTATGAATCTTTGTAGCGTTGCAGAAAATTTTTGTTGGATCGTTGAAATGAAGGATATTTATTTGGGTGATTGAAATTAAGGATATATTATATATAGTATTTTCATCGATTCAGAATTCTGATTATTGGTTCAAAAATAATTAAACATTTCGCAAAATTTTGGGCAGAAGAAAATTTAAATATATTCGTCTCACAGTCACGCTGTTACATGCTTGCACCCTTCTGCAAAAGAAAAATTAAAATCACAATCACAGTGTGTCAGATTACCAAATTAAAATCACAATCACAGTGTGTCAGATTACCAATGACAGCATGACTGGCCACGTGAAGGTACATGAATTGGCAAATTGTATGTTCGAAGAAAAGATTTGTTTATAGCCATAGCTTTCATACTGTATACTTTATACTTTTGGTTTGATAAGTAATATTTGTTTATTGCAATAGATTTGCTACAAACAAAAGTGGCTTGGATTGCAAAGGTTAGGCTTGATTTTTCATATATATCTTGTAGTTCTTTGGAATACAGCTATGGGGTTTGTCCACATCCTATTTTACTTCTAGTAAGTACATTCTTTATTTAAATCTATTGAAATCTAAAAAATAGATGGACATTAATTGCATTGAGAAGGGCCTGGTTTAGAGTGGCCCACTTTCATAGTACGATCATCGTAGTTGTTAGTGATCGACGTTGATGGACATATCAGATGTGGATAATGCCTTAGGTGGAGGGGTCAAGATGCCTTGGCCTGTTGGAAAGACACACCTTAGACAATTTCTTTCGTCTGTTGGCAAGACACATTTGGATAGTTGGACGCATTGGCTTGTTGGCAAGGCACACCGTAGAGAAAGTAACATTCCCTTGCGGACAAATAAGGGCACACCATAGACAACTATAGCTCGTATTATGTCAAATGCACCAAGTGCAGCGTGGGTAGTGACTTGGCTAGAGGCAAAGAAGGTTGTTGAGGGCAGCCTCGTCTGTAAACATGCACTTGGCATGATGGAAAAACATGGGACAATAAGGCTTGATGACTTGGGTGGCTAGACTTATACGGATCAATGGAGTTAGGTGGCCCACACTTGGGGGTTGTAACGACTAGTCGAGGTGCCTTCGAGCACAAGTTTCCTTGGGCCGCAACATTGAGGTGCACTTGTCGGGCATAGATCCTTGGGCATGGAACCATCAAGTGCACATCTTCTAGATGCCTTGGGCACATTATTCAATGCATTTGGGCACAATTGGATGGAGTTGGGAAGATCAGGAAAAGTCGTGTAGACTAAGATGAGTTGGGTGCACTTGGGACGGCTAGGTCAACCAAGATGAGTGGATGGGGCTGCCAATGATTTGAGATGGATTGGATGTATTGTCCCACTTAAGTGCAACTAGGTACACTTGGGCATGGTCAGATGGGATGTTCAAGTAGACATGATGACTTCGAGGGCCTTGAGATGACCTAGACGAATGGGACGACCTGGGAGGAAAAGACAACCTCGGTAGAAGGTGATCCAAAATGGATCCAGGAAGGCCTAAAAATAAAATTTCTCAGAATCAGACAAAACCAACGCCATTGCATCTGTCTCATTGCGTTGATTCTGGCCATATATTTTTTTTTGCAGATGGACATTGTATGTGAAATATATCACATTCTGACCGATTTCCCAAACAAACAAAAAGTCAATATGGTCAAAGTCAACAGGTCATACTACTGAGGTCAACAGTACGACAGGTGACATCAGAAAGGACACATGGCAGCACCAAGAAGTGACACATGACACTCGATTTTTTCATTTTTGGGATGTGTTGGACCAGTACGGAATTGATACATGGCAATGTACAGACGTGACACGTGGCAGTCCGTACATGATGTGGCCCAATGACAGGATCACACGTGGCAGTACAGACAATAGGTGGTTGTGAGGAAGCAGACGTGGTAGGGTGACTAGGTTGTACGGATGCTGACATGGCAGCTCACTGGAAAGGTCGTTGGGTTGTACAATGGTGACTTGGCAGTTGACTGTGCATGCTAACTGTGCGCTGACTGTATCGTACGGATGAATCACAGGGCAACACGTGGCCCAATCAGAGGGCTCCACGTGGCACCCCGGATTTATCCAATGTTGGCTAGGTCCAAAAATATTTTACTCGCAAGTTTCGAACCCCCGACCTCCGCTTGCGCCAATGGACTAACCACTCGGGCTAATCGTATGGGTTGTTTGTTGCTTGTTATGCCAAATGGCATAATGTATATTTGAATTACACATGGCGAGGTGTTTGGAATAGGCCCCAGTCAGCGGGCGGCTAGCCTGCGACCAAGGGGTTGTAGATGAGGGGCTAGGCCGATAGTGGAGGGCGCGTGGGAGTATAGGGCGTGGCCACATGGGCCATAGCCATATGACCAGGACCAGAGAGAAAGGGGGGCCAGCGCACTAGTTCTAGCCCGTGGGCACATGGACTTGCCCCATATGGTCAGGACCCCGAGAATAGGGGGTTGCACCCTGTATTTTCCAAATATGGGTTTTTTACCTTATATTATGATTTTTTTATGATAATTGTTGGATTACTGAGAGGGGGGGTGAATCAGTAATAACGTAGTTATAATATTTTTTCTTCAAATTTTATATAAATGTAGAATTATTATCCAATAATGAGCAGTAATAAATAAGAAATCACACACATACACAGTACACCAGTGTTTTACGTGGAAACCCAAATCGGGAGAAAACCACGGAATGCTTTTTCTTATATGTATTGAAGAATTACATTCCTTGGAAGCACCAACATCCATTTTTTTCCAGCTGCAACTGGAAGGAGGCTCCAACCCCCTAGTTTCTCAGGGTACAACCTGAGGGAAGCTCCAACTCCTCAAATCTCTGGCTACAACCAGAAGGAGACTACAACCCCCAATGTTCTCCGGCTACAACCGAAAGGTGGCTACAACCACCTGTACTTGCCCCGTCCTGCCACCCTGAAGTAGAAGTAGAATGATGGAACCACTGTCACAC
>JZKD02S1785693.1:1170744-1185956 GCA_000966675.3 Picea glauca | reverse complement strand
ATATATATATACATCTTTTTTGTCTTATGGATAACATTTTTACAAATGTATTTACATGTGTATGTGTGTGTTTTATTTTTACCTGTGAGAAACATGCCAATATAATACTTGATTAGATAATGTATATGATCCAGGTGGATATCGGTGGCCACCCACCTTTTCCAATTGACTCAAAACAGTTTTCTGACAATTTTGGTAATTTACTATTTTTAGTAGTTTTTAACTTTCGGGACCATTTTGAGGGACTAAATGAAGGTATTTTGGGATATAGATTCTCAATGATAGCCTAAGTCTCAAATTGACCCCCCTAAATGAATCGCCTCGATGATACCTTTCCAACGATCTATCGTGCACCCCAAACGAAGATCGTATGCAAAAGTTACACCCCCGGGAAGTTGATACACCAAACTACCCAAAACGGGATCCACAAAAATGTTGTATTTTCATCTTCTGGGGTTACGGTTTTGGATTTTCTTTATGATAAAAAGGCCTTTGGAGCCTCATTGTAAAATCATCTTCTTGCGAATGTGAGTAGCAGACAAAACTCTTCTCAGAGATAAGATTCCACCATTCTAGCGAGTCTTTCACTCTGTATTTTTACAGTCTTTGTACATTTTCGCTCACTAATAGAAAATTGTGTATTATTGTATCTCTGTGTTTATGGTTGCATCTCTGATACATTTCTGTTATATTATTGGATATCTAAGATGTCTCTGTACATTGCTTTATTATATCTCCTCTCTCATTTTGTGCCGAAAATAATCTAGATCAGTGGTATCATAGCAAGCTACTCTTGATCATTTTTTTCAGTCCATGTCCCTAACGAGGTCCGAGTATAGAAATTTGGGTCTCGATCTTGTCTCTCTTGAAGACAATCACTCTTGCACACTCAAAAAACCCTCCATGGCGAAAGAAAATAAAAACGATGGAGCAAACGTTTCTATCAATCAGTTGCTTGAGCAAGCTCTCATGCGACATAGGGACGAAATGATGGACAATTTTTCCCACATCCTTCAACGCCTACCGATAGAAACATACGCATATTCATCAAACACCCACTTTGGAAGCACCTCTCCTTTCAAGGTACATGTTAATTTTGATATTCCCGTATTTGAAGGTTAGATAGATGCAGATGCCCTAGACAAATGGTTAAATATGTTAGAAGGTTATTTCTCTATTCATAATTTTTTCGACAGGGAAAAGATCACCTTCACACTCCTTAAATCTCTCCTCCATGTCAAATATTGGTGGGAAACTTACTGGGAGAAAAGTTCCACAGAGGAGTCTGGAATATATGGGGTCGAGCCCACTTGGTATTTTTTTGTGGATGCAGTAAAGGAACAATATTACCCTATTGGAAACTATGAGGACTAGTACATGAGATGGACCACACTGTGGAAATAAAGGGGCCAAGAAGTTCATGATTTCACCAATACCTTCCATACCTTGTGCACCAAGCTGGGTATCAAAGACTCCGAACGACATTTGGTTCTGAAATACCGTGGGGCTCTACACAAATACATCCAAACTAAAATGGATTTTCTGGACATCTCATCACTCGATGTTGCTTATCGATATGTTGTTAAAATCGAGCACAAATTTAAGCACCAGAACAAATGAGAGTTTGGGTCTACAAATCTGCAACAACCAAATTATGATGAAGATGGCCCTAAAAAACAGTCTACTAAAAACCAGTCCAAGCCACAGGAAAAGAAGGGTCACGGGAAGACAAAGAAGGACACCAGAAAATGGTGCTATTTCCACAAAAGCCCCTCGCACAACACCGAGGAATGTCACTCATAATAGTCATTGGTGGCCAAAATCAAAGACAAGGAACCAAACCTTGATTCATAATATGATTATGAAAATATTGGTAAAAGATAGTTCATCGGCGCAGACCCCACTGTTATTGTCACGACTGCAACAATTCAACCAAAAGAACCAACAAATCCTGAAGAGGGGGAGCACCTTTTTCATTCACAAATGTGGGTGAAGGGGACCCTGCTGCATTTTATTGTTGATAGTGGAAGCCATAATAACCTCATCTCAACAGAGGTCGTCAAACAGTTGGGATTGTCAACAACACCACACCCACAGCCATACAACATCGAGTGGCTTCACCAGGGATGAGATCTCTGTGTCAGCCAACAGTTTCAATTGTCATACGACATCGAGCCCTTCAAGGATGAGGTATTATGTGATGTTTCCCCACTGGATGTCTGTGATGTTCTCTTCGGCCAACCATATATGTGGAAGCACCATGCTATTTATGAGTCTCGACCCTGCAGTGTCATTGTTTCTCTGTGGAGTCATCTCTATAGAATACCAGAGGTAGTTTTGACTACCGTTCCACCTAAACAATGCCGCAAGGTAGTATCTCATACTACAAAATTCAGCTTCTTCACAATCTATTCAAAAGGTGAACAGAAGGATACTGCAACCACTACAACCTCAGCCCAAACACCTTATATCCAACATAAGTAGGTTGACAAGATTGAAACAAAGTGTAAAGATTCATTCTGCACAGAAGCACCTCATGTAGCCAGACTGGTTACAAAGTTCCAACCCTTCCAGCCACATGTTCGTGACAACCTTCAACAAGCTAAGCAGCGCAACTTCTCCAACAAGGAAAGCAGTTCATCAAGATGCAGATTCAACAAACGCTTTTCCCTCTCCCTCGGGCACTCAACGCAATGGAAACCATTGCTTCCTAAGGAGGGAGGATTGATCTAGGTTGATATCAGTGCCCACCCACCTTTTTCAACTAGCTCAAAACAGTTTTCTGGAAATTTTGGTAATTTACTATTTTTAGCAGTTTTTAACTTCTGGGGCCATTTTGAGGGCCTAAATGAAGGTTTTTGGGGATCGAACTTCTAAATTATAGCCAAAGGATATGATTGAGCATCCTAAATGAATCTCCTCGATGATACCTTTCAAACGACCTATTGTGCACCATAAACAGAGATCATATGCCAAAGTTACGCCCTCGGGAAGTTGATACACCAAACTACCCAAAACGGGGTCCATAAAATTGTTGGATTTCCATCTTTCAGGGTTAGGGTTTTGGATTTTATTTATGATAAAGAGGCCTTTGGAGCCTCATTGTAAAATCATGTTCTTGGGAATGCGAGTAGCAAACACATCTCTTCTCAAAGATAAGCTTCCACCATTCTAGCGAGTCTTTCACTCTGTATTTTTACAGTCTTTGTACATTTTCACTCATTAATAGAAAATTGTGTATTATTGTATCTTTGTGTTTATGGTTGAATCTATGATACATTTCTGTTATATTATTGGATATCCGCGATATATCTGTACATTGATTTATTATATCTCCACTCTCATTTCATGCCAAAAATAATCCGGATCAGTATCAGTGAGTTGGTTAGATCTCCTAGGAACATGAATATAAGTAATATAATCAAAAGATTGTTATAATACATGTACCCTAAGGAATCATCGGTGAAGAGTGGGATTTTAAATGTGGTAAACCCCATTTAACTGGGACATGACCAACTGAGCATCTAAATAAACCCAGAGGCGAGAAATACCATGTGATAAGGCACCGTGTAGTAATTCTATCACCGTGTTGTACTTGGAAACATTATTAGTTGATTTGCCCAGACGAATACCTCGAGAAGATAGCAACTGGCCACTAGGTGTAAAAAACACCCAAGTTGCGGAAGCAAGCCTATGAGTGTGTCGAATAGCGTTTTCTGCAAACCCAACATAGACCTTAGATTCACTTGACATTCTCCACAGTGAAAAAGAAAAAAATGAATGACTACATGTCCATAAAACAAAAGATAAAAAAATGTATAAAAACTATACATATATACAAGAAATCATGCTCAAGCGATCGACCTAAGTTTAATACTTCTTAAGGTAAATCCCATTTCTAGGCTCCGCTAAGGCATTGTCCTCGACATCAACCAAACGGTAAGCACCCTTTTCTAATAATTCTTTCATAATGAAAGGTCTGAACCACATGTGTTTGAACTTGCCTACCCCCAAGAGACGTTTGTCTTGGTCGTAGACCAGGACTAGGTCGCCTTCGAAGAAAATATGAGAGCAGACAAACTGATCATATTGACACTTGACACATTGTTTATGAGCCTAGTTAGCCAAGGCTACATCTCGACACTGCTCATCGAGTTGCTCGAGATATAAAAGACGTTCCTCAAGCGGTGTAGTGTCGGGAAGTAGTTCCACTGCCAACTTCAGAGAAGGGATTTGACATTCAATGGGAAAGACTGCCTCCATCCCATAGACGAGTTGAAAAGGTGAAAAAATGGTAGCATTTTTTATAGAAGTTTGATAAGCCCAAAGCACCAACTATAACATCAAATGCCAATTTGACTTGGCTGAATTAATCGTTCGCTGAAGAATAGTCTTGAGAGACTTATTCACAACTTCTACTTGACCATTCACTTGTGGGTAATATGGTGACAAATGTTCCTGTTTAAAACCAAGATTTGATGTTAATTTAGAAATCATTTTGTTCTGGAAGTGACTCCCATGGTCAGTGAAAATATGCTTCAGGAGAATGAATCTAGCCACTATCTGGCTAAAGACGAAAAGGGCAACATCTTCCTCATCATTTTTAAATCTTGACATAGCTTTGACCCACTCAGTGAAGTAGTCTACTACTCCGATGATATAGTGATGCCCCATAGCAGAAGTCGGGTGACATGTAGTGAAATCAGTCCCCCACTTGGTGAAGGGACCGATGGAAATCACCAAGAACATAGGAGATGGGTGTGCCCGCATCTTTTGACATAATATTTGGCACGGGTGACACTTCTTTACCACCTCAATGCAATCTTTGATTAACGAGGGCCAAAAGTATCCAACGTGAAGCATATTTTTGGTTTTTTCCAACCCAGACAGATGACCACCACATGCTCAGGTGTGACAGTCATTCAAAACAATCTCTGCTTCTTCGTGATTAAGACATCATTGAAGAATGCAATCTACCCCTCGATAATTCAAAGTGTCATCGAGGATGATATAGTTTCGCGCTTGGTGTCATATTCATTGACCCTCATTGCAAGAAGTAGAAGAGGGGCACTTCAAAGTATGAATATACACAAGTATATCTCCATACCAGGGGTCTGAAGATGTGAGTAGAAAAATATCTCCATTAATTGGTGACTCTTCAGGGGAAATATCACCACTTTCAACTAGAAGTTTCGATATTAACTCCATAAAGACCAAGGAACTTTTAGATTTCGCCGAAACAAAATCCAAGTCAAACTCCTACATGATAACCATCCATCGATTGACTTTTCCACCGATGACTCATCACATTAACACATATTGAAAGGGGTTGATGACGACAATGATGGTGGTCTTGCGAAGTAATATATAGTGACGAAACTGTTGGACAGCATGGACAGCTACCAAAGCGATTTCTCAATATGTGAGTAGTTGAGTTCCGGTCCAACTAGGCCTCGACTAAGATCATATATAGTTTTCTCTTAAAGCACATCATCCTCTTGGACCAATACCATGTTGATTGTAGACTCTGCAGCAACCAAATACAACAATAAATCCTTTCCATATTTAGGAGGATTGATCAGAGGGGCATACGTCAAAGTGCATTTCAATGCATCAAAAGAGAATTGAGCTGCTTCATCCCAACAGAATGAGAGGCCCTTTTTTAATAGACGCATGAACCCTTTTGTAATCTCGGCATAATTAGTGACAAAATGCTGAAGAAAAATTGCTTTCCCCTGTAGACTGTGAAGCTGGGGGATTGTGCGCAGGGGAGGAAATTGGACTATTGCCTCAACCTTTAGAGGATCAACCATGATCCCTCTTGTTGACACTATGAAACCTAATAAACGAACCGATGTCACACAAAAAATGCATTTGTTTGGATTCAAGTGAATTCAATAGTAGCAACACCTCACAAAGATTAGTCATAAATGGGTAGGATGATCGGATCTCTTGCGAGAACGTATTCCATATCATCCAGGTACACCTAAACTATATTTTTGAGGTCATGAAAAGAAAATGACATGGCCTGCTGAAAATTAGCTCCAGCATTCTTCAGTCTAAAAGGCATTTTTCGATACGCAAAAGTACCCCAAGGATAAATAAAATTCATTTTATGTTGGTCCTTGGGCTTGATTTGAATTTGATTATACCCGGAAAACCCGTCCATGAAAGAAAATACCTCGCAACCTGCACATTCATTGACGATTTGGTTAATAAACGAGGTTGGAAAATTGTCTTTCAGGCAATATTTGTTCAAGTCGTGGAAGTCCATACATACGCGGATCGTTCCTTGCTTCTTGTTGACAGGAGCATGGTTCGATAGCCATTCCGTCAATTGCATAGGGTAGATGATACCAAATTTGAGGATTTTCTCTACTTCAGCATTTATTGTTGCTACTTTGTGAGGATTAACCGTGCAAAGCTTCTGTCGGACCTATTTAACATCAGGATAAGTCATGATTTCCTATTCAACAATTTGTGGGTTGATTCCTGACATCTCCTCATAAGACCAAACAAAAACGTCGCAGAATTATTTAAACAATTATGTGTATATTTGTATCTCTTCAGGAGAGCAATCTTCACTCACAAAGACATTTTCCACAACGCCAAGGCTTTTGGAGATATCGATAGGAATCGTCTGAGAAATACTTGCCATGTTACCCTAGGCGTATATTTCGTGTATAGCTAGAGGGTTAATAGGACAAGGGTTATCTCCATTTATGGTCATAACAAACTCTTCTGCCTCTATTCTTCTGAGATTGGGTAAGAAGTAAGAGGGAAAGACTAAGTCGAAAGGGTTGTGAGTGTTGAGAGAGTGACAATGTTGTATGAAACCTCAGAAACACATAAGGGTATGTCCATGCCAAGTTTCCCTACCCCTTCCATCAAATCTGATGGGGAAGGTAAAGTCCACGGGTTGTGAAAGTATCTTGTTTTAAAATACAACACTTGGAAAATTGTAGCCTTCGGTTGGTTAGGGACAGCCGAAAACAACCTAACATCATTAGAAGGCAGCGGATAATCAAAAGTTCCCATCAAAGATGGAAATAATCCGACACCTAAGTTGACAGTGCCTGGTTTCGGGTTATCAATCATTGGGACCATGGATGCCCCCGATGAAGGGTCAGGACAGGAGAAGGACAACCGATCAATCGTTATAATCCATCCTTCATGAGGAAAGCATAAGACCCGAAAAACAGTGTCTACAACTACATTCATTGCGTAAGTCGAACTCCTCCCTAACAAAATATTGTAGTCGAGAGGCGCATCGACTACTTCAACCTCGTTGCACACATTTTTACACTCCAACTACACAGAGAAAGAGGGAATTATTCCATGTGGTCTGAACGATCGACAGTCAAATGTAGTAAGCAATGTGGGAGATAGAGCCAACTTAGGCTGGTCAATGTCCTTCAAACATGCCAACGACATCACACAAGTCGAGGCACCACTATGCTTCAACGATTTTGTGGTGTACGCCACTACTATCTAAAAGGTGACATGGTGGGGAAGACGAGGTTTATGGTTAATAGGATAAAAAATGACCATTCATGAGTTATTGGGCATAATCGCTCCCAAGGCAGAGAACAAAGATTTTCTCTGTGATGGGAAACTCTAGAGAACCTCCATAGCAAACATAGCACAAGGATTTTGTGCCATATCATCCATGATGGAGTAATCCTGAGTAGCACTTGCATTTGGGTTGTGAGAATACTTTTTAAATGCACCTTTAGGGATGTGAGTCATCATTTCTCCCACTTTCTTCTCAATTTGAATAAGAGTCAATGGGTTGGAGTCCTGTCTTCCATTCTCAACAGATTCTGGCGTTCTGTTTTCGTGAGCCCTGGTCGATAAATGAGATTCGACTTTAATCATATAAATTTGTGTGGTCAGGTTGTTTGGATTAGGTGCGGGGGGTCCCTGACTGCCCCCAGCCATGCTCGTGGATGCGGAAACTTGAGACATATTTTTCCCTTGTGGAAAAGGGTTTGTCAACACAACATAATGTTGTTGTGCCAATAGCTTTTGGGCTTCCGCAATCCAATGGCATATGTGAGTCAAGTGGTCGTTGGATGATCTACCTCTTCCTCTAATTGAAACTTTAGATCTAAAATCTTGCTCAGAAGAGATGGTGGCTAATCTATTCAGCCTTTTTTCATGGATTTGCAGGGAACCCATAAGCTCATCAAGGCACATTTGAGTTAAGTCCTTTGACTCTTCTATTGCCACAACAATAGGATCAAATATGGGAGGAAGACTTCTCAAGGTTTTTTCTATAATTCTTTGATCCTCAAGAGTGTCTCCATTAGTTCTAATTTGATTAACCAATCTCATAGTGCTAGTAAAGAAGTCATTTAGTGACTTAGACTCTTTCATTTGCAAATTTTCAATATCTCTTCTTAACAATTGTAACTTGACAATCTTTACCTTGTTGTTTCCTTGGTATTCATTTTGCAAAGTATCCCATGCTTGCTTGGGATTTGTAGTTTCTTCTATCCTTGGAAAAATGGAGTCTCATGTAGTTGTTTGTATAAAGTAAAGATCCTTGGAATGCTTCTTCCTGTTATCCTTTAGTTTTTTCCTCTCAACTTGAGTGAGAGCATTGAATGCAACATGTTTTGCAAGCTCAAGGTAACAATTTTCAACAAGCTCACACAACTCTTGAGAGCATAAAATGGTCTTCATCTTGATGCACTAGAAATCATAATTTTTCCCATCAAACTGTGGTACTTTCTACCACATGTTGTTGATGCTAGTCATCTTAAACAACCACAATAGAAACACAAAACACCTCCTAGAACCTTCTAAAAAAAAAGGATTACTTCAGACTATTATATATGCAGAAAAAACCAGATCTATATTGAAAACAAAGTTCAGTTATATTCAGTGTTGCTGCACACTTCTTCTTCTCTGAATATAACTTCTACTCTCCTCTTCTGATATCTAAAATGAACAGACTTCTACTACTTATAAAAAATAGATCTAGAAAATATTCTAACCACTATGACCACATGCATTAAAGCTTTGGTGATTAGCTAAAATCTGGTTAACAAGATCAATAGTTTTCTTGGGTGAAAGTCAAAATAGGCTCTAGGGCATTTATTTCACTGTTGTGTATGATTTGATGAGTGTAGAGTAGACTGATCATCAAAATTATCTTCAAAACAAATATGAAAATCTTCGTCTCTAAATTCAATTATATTGTTTTGAATTCAAAAACAAAGTTAATATGTTAACAATTACTTACTATTAAGATTTATAACATTTATTAGGATAAAAAATTCTACTCAAAGTTAGATTACACAACACTAAATCAAATATATATTGATCTCACAAACGAATATAACCTTACTCGTCCTTGCCAATGGTAAGGTGTCAGCAAGGGCAGGGACTAGATGTGTCATAGTTCATTCTTGTTAATTCATTACATAACGTTTCATAAATTAACAAGTGTTGCATGGCAGCATAGTCCCTGCCGGGTTGGAATCGGAATAAATGCACTGCTACGGTGAGACTGAGAAAAGACACGTGGGAAGCAGCTTGAAGTACATGTGGTATCCATGTAGAGGATGAATTATGGAAGCGTGTCATAGGACAACCACAAGACATTTGTCTTCTAGATGACCCCCAAGGTTAATATGTGAATGAGGCAGTTTTTTCTTGGGGTGTGTATAGTTCCAAAATGGGACTTAGAAAATTTATGTCTCAATGACTTGCAATAAAGGTTCCTGGAAAAGAGGACCAGGAAGCATACACATTAAAAATTCAAATATAATAAACACAATTTCCTAACATCCAACATAGTTGAAGGAAATTTTTTTTAGCATTTTTAAATTAGTTTTCTTTGAAATTTATCAAAAAATAATAATGCCTTGCAAAAACGGTTCTTAGAAAATAGGACCAGGAATCACACAAATTAAAAATTCAAATATAATAAACACAATTTTCTGACATCCAACATAGTTGAAGGAAAAAATAATTTCCATTCCCGAATTAGTTTTCTTTGAAATTTATCAAAAAATAATAATATTTGTTACATATTTTTGGAATCTGTTCCATATTTCTGGAAATTTAAATGAGTTTGTCATATAGAATGGGATTGGGGCTCATGCGGACCATAAAATAAATAAGTAAAAGAAATAGGATTGTATAAAGAAGAAGTGTGGGACGGTAGAGAGGAAGACCTGAAAAGAAGAAATTGGAAGTTATGAGTCTTTGGTTAGAGATTTCTATTTAAAGAGGTAGAATAACTAGATTGATAAAGAAAACAAGATGTGATCAATATAGACTTACTATGAAGCCGATGCATTTTTTGTTGTTGTCATCGACGACCACTAGAATTGTGGCAACCGGTTGTTGCCCTTCATTGATGAGCTTTTCCATTCTCCGTTGGAACCATTCTTCAATGTAGCTTCTCATGGGGGCCATGTTGATTTCATCCCAGATTTATATGTCAAAAATATTGTTTTCTAATTTCCTTAGATCCATAGAAATAATATGCAGAGCCTGTTCAATTTCTTCATTTTGTGTCGAATAGTCCACTAGCCAGTTCTCGACCTTATATACACCATTTTCAAGGATGTCGTAAAAATTTTCTAAAGACAACCCCTTTAAAATATCAAGTTGTTCATCGAAGGATTCTTTGGTCAAGGACAAATATTTGAGGATCAGGTTTGGGTCTTGAACCTCGTTGCTACTTCCAGCTAAGTCTATTTGGGTCAGGTTTCTAAATAATTCTCATTTTTCTGATATGGCTTGTTCACATGATTCGACAATGAGTTGCGGGTTCTTAACTTTATTTTCCCAACATTCTTTTAATTGTTTGATCTACTTTAGGGAGGGGAGATCCTCTTATATTCTTTTAAGATCCGAGTTGTTGATGGCATGGTTGGAAAAAGGGGTCAACATCTATTCATAGAAATGTTCTTCATTTTTTAAATTCGTCTACAAATGTTCGTGCAAATCATTTGTCCTCTTTCGAAATGAAGCTATATTTTGTGATGTTTCCTAGGCTTCAGTAATTAGCTACATTATTTTCTTGATTTTCTTCTCTACAACAACTCTACATGATGTGAGGAGGCTGGAGGATCCTTTTAACTTGGTTGCAAGGGTAGCAGGCACAGTTTTTGCTAAAGGACTGGCAAACTCTGCAGTAACAATGAAAGCCTCCTCCAATTCCTTGACCCGACCATTCAGTCCTGGCATTCTCCTCTTCAATTCCTCCAATCGAGAGCATCACTAGTTACACAGTGAAATTGGGAGGTTTGGGATGATCGCATTTTTCTAATGTTAATCTCTGTGCAAGATTTGCCTTTCTTATTTATTACATCTCTCTTTTCAATGATTAAATTTTTAGATTGGCTGTCAAAAACAGTGCTTTGGAATACGAAGGATTCATCTTCATAAAAAATGTCAGTCTCAGCTATTTCCATTGTGGAACTATGGTGCATCATGTCTGCGGATGGGTGAACTTTGTGCATGTTCTCAATTTCAGTTTCAAGCTCCATGTGCTCAATTTCAATTTTGGGTTCTTCCACCTGCCCCACAATGTTTTTTCTCTTCTTCATCGGGGGAAGCTTGTGAGAACTATCAATTTTTGCATGAGGAGGGTTCTTATATCCTTCTCCGTTTGAAGATTTATGGGTTTCTTTCTTACTGGGGTGGGCCATTGAAGATATGCTCCATGATGTCGTTCTCTTGGGAGTGTTGGTCGGGGACTGTACACTCTTCTCACCAGATACTTTTCCCTATTGTCGGTACAATTCAGTCATGCTTTGCAATGTCTCTACGTCGCAATTGTCATTAGCATGAGTGTTTTCATCACTGTCGCTGTCTTCGGTCATAATTCTATTGATAAAAGAGCTGCTAAATCCAACTGATAGTAAATTTCCTCAAAAAATCCCATTAGGGTCGAACGCTTTTAGCCTTTCAACATATGTTAGGTTCAAGTTCTTGAAATGGCCTGCGAATTCATCAATCTTGTTGACGTTTTTGCACACGAAGTCCCCGACTTTCCAGAGAAGAGAAAGGAACTGTTTTTTTCTCTTGTCATGGAAAAAATACAACCAATGGTTGTAGTGCCTTGGTATTTATGTAACAAACATCTTGTTCGTGATGTGGCATGGAAGGAAAGAAGGATTTTCCTTGGAGCCAAATACTATTAGTACACTGTAATTTTCCTTTTGTTCAAGTGTCCCCTTCCTGTCCAAAAACTTGGTTTTCTGGCCAGACATCCGGGGAGCATCCTTTCCTAACAATAAATCTTTGAAAACTGAGACAAAGTCGTTAAAAACCTCATAAAAACAATGGGAGGCCTTGTGCCTCCACAAGGCCTATTACCAGAATGTTACTAGGTTGAATTCATAGTTTATTTTCTTGGACACAGACAGTTTTGGAAATGGGCAGCAATGCAGTATTACGAAAATCAAGTAGGATGACATATAAAATTTATTCAATTCTTTGAATCGTGATAGATGGGAACATATTTCAATGGAAATTAGCTTCCCCCAATCGAAAATGAATTGTTCCTTGACTGTGAATTACAAAATATAAATAACTATACGGGAAATGCTTGTCATGGATTCTTGTCCCATTATTATTGTAAGCAACCAAACAATTTCCCAGAATGGACTTCTAAAGGAATTGGCCTACAAATTTGTGATATCTTCAGGAACTATTGTCGAGTCTTCGAGGAACTCGAGTACGAGGTCCAACCCATTATCATATTTTTCTAGGAACTGCTTGCAGTCTTGTCCTCTGAAGGTCAATGTTGGCTCCAACAATCTTAACATCTTGCGGAAGACCTGAGGTGACAAAGAAATAGGAGAATGGTCGCATAGTGGAATAATTCTTTGGCTTGAAATATATTTTTCGGCGCACTAAGATACCACCTCCTTAGATTCAAAAACCTTAGGGATGCAGCCTACACGAGAGATTCCAGAGCTCCAAATCATTTCGTTTTGGGAAGAATGGGATGAATAGTAAGAGTATGCCCTGGACCACTGGAAGTTCTGGTCCTCACATCTGAAGATATTCACTGTATCTCCACAGAACTGTTGTCAAGCTACTGCCATAAGTTTACAAGAACATTTGTTTTCTCCAAATGATGTGTGAAATGAAGAGTTAGAAGGGATAATACAACCCTGCACAAATCTTGGTCCAAATGCATGTGAATGGGAGATATCCTTGAGACTTTCGCTCATTAATGACAATTTTGACGGTTGTTGCATGATGCATTGTTAGAATTAAATACTAGTAATTGCATACATAGAAGTCCGAACATGGAAGATATGACAATGAGCAATTAAGGATTGGATATTTCCTAAACGGGCCAATGTGACAACCCGTGTTTGAGAGGAACAATCAGAAGGGATAATATAACTCTCCATAGATCTTGGTTTAATGCGTATTAATGGGAGATATCCTCGAGCATTTCGCTCATTAATGAAAATGTTGATGATTCCTGCATGGTGAGCTGTTAGCATGAAAGGTTACTAATTTCATATTAAGAAAGAAGTACGAAGGTCATAGGGACATGAAATAGAAATTAAGGAGTGTCTAATTATCGAAAGCAGTCAGGCGAGCTTCAAAATAGGGTTCCAAAGTACAACCGTTGGAGATGAGGGCCTGAGGGTGTAATTGTTTTTCTCAAAAAATTTTGAGGGCAAAATGTATAACACGGAAGAGGGCATGATAGGAGAATCCAGAGGGAAATTTGTATATCGCGGAAGTCTAGGTAATGTTTGTAGGACACAGAACAATGGAAGTGAAAATGCAAGCCCGCCTATCCAAGAACCCACAATTGAAAAAGTGGCCAAGTATGGAATAGAGAAACAACTAGGCAGATTCGTTTTCGCTAATATATTGAAACTTGTAATATATATCTCATTGCGTGGAAAGATCTTTTATGCATGTCTTTGGGCAGAAAAGAGAAAATAAGACAAGATAAATTAATTTAAATTCGAGGAGTCGAGCTTCATTTAAATTTCACTATCTCCTCGATGCTTTTTCTTTTCAATGAAGGCTTGTACAGTTGTTGCATGATGAACTGTTAGCATTAAACCTTGGTTGGACACAATAAACAGTGACTAAGAATTTGATATTTTATGAACCCGCCAACCCGAGGAACCGCAAAAGAGATTCCATGAAATGGGTAAGTATGGAAAGCGGTCGAACAGGATTTAGAATTAGAGTGAAAATGCTTCCCGAGGAGACGTGACTTCTCGAGTGTCCAATTGTATGTCTCGAAACTTGAGTGAAAAATTTGTACCATGGAAGAGGGGATGATATGGGAGTCCAGCAGTCAATTTGTATGTGGCAGAAGTGTGGGAGATCTCCTCGAGCATTTCTCTCATTAATGACATGTTTAAGGTTCATGCATGACGAAGCTTGCCAATAGAATATTTAGAGAAAAGTAGGAAGGTGGCGAGGACAAGGAACAACAATTAAGGAATGGTTAATTATCAAAAGCGGTTGGTGACGCTTCAAAATAGGGCACTACTACATATTGAAAAGTTTGCAACGAAAGTACTCTTTCGTCGCAACATGCAAGAGAAAAAGTTCATCTTTTCTAAATCTACCCCGTATTCGTCACAATATCGACGCCTACAGTTTAACTAAATTATTATGGTCAATGTTTGTCTCACAAGTGACGCCTGTAGATTGTCCGTCTCTCTTGCGATGAACACTGACCATAATAATTTAGTCAAAATTTACCGTTGAAAATGACCTAAAATAAATAGGTGGAAAAAAAATTATTTTTAGGTCACTATCGTCGCAATTGCGATGATAGTGACCTAAAATTGGCCTATAAATATTTGACGATTTAAAGATGTTGCGACAATCTTGTTGTAACAACGACGGTTCCAAAAGGGAATTTTTGTGTGGAAAAATGTCACAGAATGTTGTTAGAGGTGGGGAAAAAAGTAAAGCGGGTGAAAAGGGTGATGGTATATTTTATTGCCCTTGTAAAAAATGTTTCCTCAGACGTCCTATAAGTATTTTAATAGCAACAACTACAAAACATTGTAGGAAATATGGTCACATTGATGGCAGATCAAATGAATATCGTCCCATGGTAATTAGCTATATATTCATTATCTTTTTTTATTTTGTCAATTTTATATAAAATTATATATATTGTTTGAATGTTTTTTATAGTATACACTAATTTTGCATGATTGTTTGTAATTATAAAGTTAGAGTTTCCC
>JZKD02S1785693.1:1104964-1115814 GCA_000966675.3 Picea glauca | reverse complement strand
ATATATTATTATCGAAGTAATATATATATTATATATATTAATGTATTGACAGTAATTCATTACGTAAAGTTTCCTAAATTAATAATTTTTCAAATATATATTAATGCGTTGACATCATAAGACAATATATATTATTATCGAAGTAATATATATATTATATATATTAATGTATTGACATCACAACACGATCTATATTATCAATTTATGGAATTCATAATATAATAATAATAATAATAATTTATTTTTAAAATTATTTTTAATTTAATATTAAATTGATGTATAAGATTCTCAAATTTAATTATTTAACTAATAAAATTTAAAAAAATATACATACCCTATAAACCAACCATAAACCTATTATTATTTTCACAAAAAATATTTTACTTCTAAATAAGAAAATATTTTACTTTTAAATAACACGAAAAAAAAAATTTACCATTAAATGGCAGAGGTGACGGAACAAATACCATCATATTTAGTATAAAACCTTTTCCTATGTTATGGTATACACAGTTTTCTATTTATATGATATGATTTGCCTGATGATTTGATTTAGGCGCGAGTATATACACTTGTATAGCTCTCTGCTCCGCACGGTTGCCGACTGGTCCTCAGTTCCAATGGATATTGGATGGGTGCGATGGTATTGGATCGGTGTTATGGTATTCTGTGCTGGGCATCACTTCCATCATCGTATTCTTGCTGATCGATTTCCAGAGGAGAAGAACCTACAGTAGGCTTCCACCCGGACCTCCAGGATGGCCGATTGTGGGAAACCTGTTCCAGCTGGGTAATAAGCTCAACGAAGCTCTCTTCCACCTTGCTACCAAATACGGCCCTCTCAAGTTTCTCTCTCTCGGAATGAAAACTACAGTGGTGGTCTCCTCTCCCGCCATGGCAAGGCAAGTTCTCAAAACCCATGACCATGTCCTTGCAGGCCGGACAATCATACAAGCAGCGCAGTCTCTTTCCCACTCCAAGTCTTCGATAATTTGGAGTCAATATGGATCTCATTGGCGTATGCTCAGATGTATATCCAATACAGAGCTCTTCAGTGTCAAGAGGCTTGAGGCCCTGGAACATTTGAGAAGAGATGAAGTGGTCCGAACGATCCGGCAGAGTCTGCATGAAAGTATGAAGGGGAAGGCTTTAAATATCGGAGATACTGTGGTCCAGACGTCGATAAGTCTGTTGGGCAATATGGCCTTCGGTAAACACATGTTCGATCCCGACTCTCCTGACTTCAAAGAGTTCAAAGACAACTTTTGGAAACTGGCAGTGTCGGGAGGAGTTCCCAATTGGGCGGACTACTTCCCCTTTCTTCAGTGGTTGGATCCTCAGGGTGTGGCACATAACACGCGATTCTATCTGAAAAGGGTATATGACATTCTTGACAAATTTATAGAGGACCGACTGGCCATAAGAGGCAAAACCATGGACGGAAGTGATGGCCCGAAGGTTCTCTTGGACACTCTGCTGGACATGAGAAGCCATGAATTTACGCTCACCGATATCAGAGTCTACTTAACTGTAACCCTTTTTATTATCTCTTGTGGTTATTATACAAGTCGGTCAATATATTAGATGCTATCTTATTTTAAAAATTACTGTAGTTTACTAGTGGTATTAATACTGCCAAACTTGATTGCTCTGATGTTTATTTGCTTCTTGCAGGACATAATCGGGGCAAGAACTGACACCACTGCGAAGACAATCGAGTGGGCGATGGCAGAACTCATATGCAATCCGGAGAAAATGAAACGAGCCCAAGCCGAGTTGGACGAGGTAGTTGGTCGCAATCGAAGGGTGGAAGAAAGTGATACTGAGCGTCTCCCTTGTCTCCGTGCAGTGGTGAAAGAAGTGTTGAGGCTGCACCCGGTAGCTGCTCTGCTCCTCCCACACAGAGCAGATAGTGACTGTGAAATTGAGGGATTCGTGATACCCAACACAGCCAGGTAATCTTGAACATCTGGGCAATCGGAAGGGACCCTGCAGTCTGGAATGAGCCGTCGAAGTTCATCCCCGAGAGGTTTATCGATAGCAAGATGAGTAGTGTGGATTACAGAGGACAACACTTCGAGCTGTTATCCTTCGGATCAGGAAGGAGGATTTGCGTCGGGCTTCCATTAGCCAGTCGGATGATTCATCTGGTATTGGCTTCTCCTTCGAGTGGGCACCTCCCAACGGGATGACTGTGGGACAGGTGGACATGACGAAGAAGTTTGGAGTGACCATTCAAAAAGCGGTACCGTTGGAGGCAATATCTAGACCACGCTTGCCACCCTATATTTTTTAAAATTGTTGCTATGTTTCTAGGTATGAAACTTTTTCAATGTTGCTGTAATTATTTAAATATTCGTGTGAGAATCATACTGTTCCATGGTTGCACCCTTTGGGCAAACGAAAATTTAAATATTCGTACCAGAATCATGTTTAGCATTATCCATGACAGCGTGACTGGCCACATGAAGGTGCATGAATTGCCCAATTCTATATTCCAAGCAAAGATCTATTTATAGCCATAGCTTTAATATTGTTTACTTTATATATATATACTTTTGGTTTGACAAATATTTGTTTATGAGAGTAGATTTGCTCGAGTCTCTTAGATCGTAAAGGTTAAGCTTGATTTGTCATATTGCCACACATATTCTATGGATAAATATTGTGTACCAGGTTTTGAAACTCTTACAGTGTTTATTCAGAAAATTTGACATATCTTGTAGATCCCTGACTACAACCATACTACTTGCTTGATTCTTACTTTATTTCAATTAAGCACATTTTCTATTCAAAATTATCGAAATCTGAAATCTACAGACAGTCGAGGAGAATTGCATTAAGGAGTCGTGATTTGGCTAACGCCATGAATTTCAATGAATTTCGTTCATTGAAAAAATCCGTTGCACTATGATAACAAGTGATTGTTGTCATTTCCGGGTAGTTTTCCTAGCAATGAGCTCCTTTGAGTTTCCTAGTAGTGATATTCTTGGTTACCTGTGCCAGAGAAACCCTGATAAATGAATGGGACACTTGATGGGCTGAGATCAGTTAAGGGGTACATTCCTTGGGTTGGGCAGGTCAATAAGAAGAGAGTTGTTGGAAAATTAGGATAGTTGTAGGAGAATCGAACTGGGTTGTGGAATTTTCTGAGGTGTGAGTGAAGAGTGAGAGACCACCCTCTTTTGTGGATTGATAACCCTAGGAGGTGACTTGATTTTTACATCTAGAACAAAAATTATATGGTTGGGTGGAAAGCCCATTCAAAACATTTGGTTGCATAACTACATTAAAATATAAGCGTTTTATCTTGTTTCTGTGTTGCATTATGAGTTTAATTGTTGTGTATTACCTCTGTATTTGAGAATGATTGATATGATGTTGCATTAGATTTATTAGATAAATTTTATTTTTTATTTAGAATGTTTGATCTGGGTGAATATCGATGGCCACCCACCTTTTCCAACTCGTTCAAAACAGTTTTCTGGCAATTTTAGTAATTTACTATTTTTAGCAGTTTTTAACATCCAGGGCCATTTTGAGGGCCTAAATGAAGGGTTTTTGGGATTTATATTCTCAATGATAACCAAAATCTTTAATTGAGCTCCCAAAATTGATCTCCTCGACAATACCTTTCCAATGAGCTATCATGTGCCCCAAACAAATATTGTATGCCAAAGTTACGCCCTCAGGAAGTTGATACACCAAACTACCCAAAACGGGGTCTACAAAACTTTTGGTTTTTCATCTTCCGGGGTTAGGGTTTTGTATTTTCTTTATGATAAAAAGGTCTTTGGAGCCTCAATGTAAAATCATCTTCTTGTGAATGCGAGTAGTGGACACATCTCTTCTCAGATATAAAATGCCACCATTCTAACGAGTCTTTCACTCTGTATTTTTACAGTCTTTGTACATTTTCGCTCATTAATTAAAAATTATGTATTACTGTATCTATGTGTTTATGTTTGCATCTCTGATACATTTATGTTATATTAATGGATATCTGAGATATCTCTATACATTGCTTTATTATATCTTTGCTCTCATTTCGTGCCGAAAATAATCCAGATCAATGGTATCATAGCAGGTTGCTCTTGATCATTTTTCAGTGCATGTCCCCGATGAGGTCCGAGTATAGAAAGTTAGGTCTCGAGCTTGTCTCTCTTGAAGACAATCTCTCTCGCACGCCCAATAAATCCTCCATGGCAGAAGAAAAGAAAAACAACATAGCAAAATATTCTATTAATTTGTTGCTTGAGCAAGCTCTCACCCGATAGAGGGACGAAATGATGGAGAATTTTTCCCACATCCTTCAACGCCTGTCGATAACAACAGGTTTGTCTTCATCAAATGACCACATTGGAGGCACCTCTCCTTTCAAGGTACAAGTTAATTTTGATATTCCCATATTCGAAGGACAGATAGATGCAGATGCCTTAGAAAAATGGTTAGATCTGCTAGAAGGCTATTTCTTTGTTAATAATTTCTTCGATAGGGAAAAGATCACCTTCGCACTCCTTAAGGCTCTCCCCCATGTCAAAAATTGGTGGGAAACGTACTTGGATCAAAGTTCCACAGAGGAGTCTGGAATATATGGGGCCGAGCCCACTTGGGATTTTTTTGTGGATGCGGTAAAGGAACAATATTACCCTGTTGGAAACTATGAGGACCAGTACATGAGATGGACCACACTACGGAAAAAAAGGGGCCAAGCAGTTCTGGAGTTCACCAATACCTTCCATACCTTACGCACCAAGTTGGGTACCAAAAAATCTGAATCCAATTTGGTTTTGAAATATTGTGGGGCTCTAGACAGATACATCCAAACTGAAATGGATTTTATGGACATCTCATGACTTGGTTCTACTTATCGATATGTTATTAAAATTGAGAAAAATTTTAAGCACTAGAACAAATGGGAGTTTGGGTCTGCAAATCTGCAACACCCAAAGTATGATAAAGATGGCCCTAACAAACAACATTCTAAAAACCAGTGCAAACCATAGGAAAAGAAGGGTCACGGAAAGACGAAGGACACTAGAAAATGGTGTGATTTCCACAAAATCCCCTGGCATAACACCAATGAATGTCGCTCAAAATAGTCATTGGTGGTTCAGATAAGAGAAAAGGAGTCGAACCCTGATTCATAATTTTATTATGAAAATACTGATAGAAGACATATCATCAACATAGACCCCACCACTATTGTCGCGACCGTAGAAATTCAACAAGAAGAACCAATAGATTCTAAAGAGGGGGGGGCACTTTTTTCATTCACAGATGTGGGTGAAGGGGACCCTGCTGCATTTTATTGTTGATAGCGGAATCCAAAAGAACCTCATCTCAGCAAAGGTCGTCAAACAGTTGGGATTGTCGACAACACCACATCCACAACTATACAACATCGGGTGGCTTCACTAGGGACGAGATCTTCATGTCAGGTAGTAGTGTCGATTGTCATACAAAATCCAACCCTTCAAGGACAAGGTATTATGTGATGTTTCCCCCTGGATGTCTGTGATGTTCTTTTGGGCCAGCCATATATGTGGAAGCACCGTGTTATTTATGTGTCTCGACCCCGTAATGTCATTGTTACTATAGGGGGTCATCTCTACAGGATATCAGAGGTAATTTTGACTATTGTCCCACCTAAAGATTGCCGCAAGGTAATATCTCATATTACAAAATTCAACTTCTTCACAATTTGTTCAAAGCGTAAACAAAAGAACACCACTGCAGCCTCAGTCCAAGCATCTTCTATCCAACAAAACAAGGTCGACAAGATTGCAACAAAGTGTAAATATTCCTTCTACACATAGGCATCTCATGTAGCCAGTCTGGTTAAAAAGGTCCAACCCTTCCAGCCACAGGTTTGTGACAACCTTCAACAAGCTAAGCAACACAACTTCTCCAACAAGGCAAGCATCTCATCAAGATGCAGATTCAACAAATTCTTTTCTCTCTCCCTCGGGCACTCAATGCAATGGAGACCATTTATTCCTAAGGAGGGAGGATTGATCCAGGTGGATATCGGCGGCCACCCACCTTTTCCAACTGGCTCAAAACAATTTTCTGGCAATTCTGGTAATTCACTATTTTTAGCAGTTTTTAACTTTCGGGGCCATTTTGAGGACCTAAATGAATTGTTTTTAGGATCAAGATCCTCAATTATATTCCAAGGCTCTGATTGAGGCCCCAAAATTAATCTCTTCAGCGATACCTTTCCAGAGAGCTATCGTGCGCCCCAAATGGATATCGTATGCCAAAGTTACGCCCCCGAGAAGTTGATACACCAAACTACCCAAAACGGGGTCCACAAAACTGTTGGCTTTTCATCATCTGGGGTTAGGGTTTTGGATTTTATTTATGATAAAAATGCTTGTGGAGCCTCATTGTAAAATCATCTTCTTGTGAAAGCGAATAGCGAACACATCTCTTCGTAGAGATAAGATGCCACCATTCTAGCGAGTCTTTCACTCTGTATTTTTACAATCTTTGTACATTTTCGCTCATTAATAAAAAAAATTGTATTACTATATCTTTGTGTTTATGGTTTCATCTACGATACATTTACTTTATATTATTGGATATCTGAGATATCTCTTTACATTGCTTTATTATATCTCTGCTCTCATTTCGTGCCGAAAATAATTCAGATCAATGTTGTAGATGAATCTAGTTCATAGTATTAGCACATGGTTAAAATTGTATGTTTTCCTATAGCTGGGGAGCTACAATATTAGATAGCACGTAATTTTAATTTTATGAATATTTTTGCACGTAATGGACCTCAACTAGGATAAGGAACATTACATTATGGTACTAGAGCTTCTAGTTCAACACTAGACCCTCATGGTCTAACAACCAACGTGAATTTGGTAAAATTCATTATTACGGATTTTGTTTTGTGACGAATTTGGGTGAAAGTTTTGAACCTAGAGTGAAATCCCCATATTTTTTAGAATATTTAAGTTAATTTATCACCAGAATGTCAAAGAGATGAGAAAGGATGACAATATACATATTTGCAGAGTCAAAATTCATGTTTTAGTGGCCAGTGAAGAATTCAACAAAGTTTGATGGATCAACAGTTGAGATCACATTTGATTTAAATATCAACAACTCAGATTCATTGTAAATTGATTTTAAAACTTATAAAAAAATTCAAATTTTAGCAAGGTCTAGCAGATTGATGATCGAGATTCATTTTTTGCAGATAAAAAAATGACTGGTGGCTAATCGTCGAGTCGGTTGGTTTAGCAGTGTATTGCAAATCAGTTTCCAAAGGAAGAAATTGATACATGATGGTTGGGTCGACAATTTTGGCAGAGTGTTGCATGCATCCAAAGGAAAAGACCAATTGTTGACCGTCGATGGAGATAGAATCAACGATCTAGATTGTTTCAACTTGGGTGATCAATTGTGGAGATTCATCCACGAGCCTGGGAAAAGTTTAACAGTTCAATGACTGATATTTTCCATTATTTTGAGTCTGAAAACGCATATTAAAATACTATTACAACAGTAAAACAATCAATATTTCTACGAATTTTTCCATTTTTCTAAAGTCTTCAACTTGCAGGGCGATTTTGAGGTCTTAAATTGTTAGAATATGAAGGATGTGTTCTCATTTTACCATTGACAATACCCTTGTCACCCAACCATAGGCCGAAGCCACCCTCTGAGCACCTTAACCTTGACAAAGAATCATTCTGGAAGCAAACCCTAGGCTAGATAGCCATACAAAGGGTAGCGCACCTTTCTCCAAGGATAGCGCATCAACAAAGGTTGATCAGATGTTCCAAACCCTAGCCAAGAGATAGTCCAAGCCAAAACGTAACTTCTAGCTGCAACATTTTCACTAGCAACTCTCCTCCAAGCCTGCACACAAGACTGCAACTGCACTACGCAGAAATGGCTCTCTGCAACTGCTGAGATGTGTCAAATGAGAGACTGGTGCCCTGTTTTTATAGTTGTTCTGGAAGACTTACTGGGGCCGACTTCTCCTTCTGGGTACCTGTCTGTTCAATATATATTAATTCTTCTAGCCGACTTCTTATCTTAGAGGCTAATAACCTAATACATATTATCTTCTTGAGCCCACACGTCTTCTAGGGTTATTAGTCATCTCATTAGGGTTTCTCTTGCTTCCCGAAGTCTTCTATTCTCGTTAGGTTAACACATGGTGGTAAATACCTCCCACGGGTACCATAATATCAACACTCCCTCCTATCTAGGGAGGTATTGCAGGTAATGGTCTTGAGCACAAAAACATACCATTCACTCGGTAGCATCAACATAGTTGTATAGACTAGATCATGACTATATCATGAGAACCATCATCATCAACAGTGTCATCAGCTACATCATCTCTCGAAACCATACTCTATCTGAGTAATCAGACATGATGCTCACTCCACAGAGTGATACAAGAGCCATTCTTCTACTCTAGAAGAGTAAATGCTCTGAACCATTTTTTGTCTGGAAAATCTATGTTCATCATTCATCTGGCTGATGATTATCTCCAATAAACTGTTGATAGTCTTCAATACAATCAGAACAAAAATAGAACACAATTGTGTCTATCCATAGTAGTACATAACTACAATCTAGTGGTACACTACCACACCAAGTAACACACAAGTACTTGATCAGCAACGTATAGTCACGAACAGTGGAACATATCCACCACAATAGTATACATCTACTGTCATACAGTCTTCATAACAAACATATGATAGCAACCTGCACAGAAACAATGTTATGATATAAACTGAATCATCTAGGCTAATCTTTCACTCACATCTGTGATATTTGAAAGAATATATGCCCTCAGTGTAGAACATCAACAATGGGCTATCTGCCCTATTCTTCTCAAACAAGGAAGAATGATTGTTTCTGATTTCTGAGTCTGGACCATTCCTCACCATGGGCCATCCTCCTACACTAATCAAAGTGCACCCTGGAGAGAATGTATAAACCCTATGGAATGTTTGTCCTTGATTGTTGAGCCTGGACCATTCCCCACCTTGGGCCATTCCTCCTACACTAATCAAAGTGCACCCTGGAGAGATTGTATAAACCCTAAGGAATGTTTGTCCCTGATTGTTGATCCTGGACCATTCCCGACCCTAGGCCATTCCTCCTACACTAATCAAAGTGCACCCTGGAGAGAATGTATAAAACTTAAGGAATGATTGTCCAGACCATTTCCTCTATTAACCACAAGAGGAAAACATTGTCATGTATCAACCTCCAAAACGAACCATTCCTCATGTTAACCACAATGAGAAATTGTTGTCCGACGAGGCGGGCCAGTCTTCTTGAGTAACCCTCAAGAAGAGATACTACCCTAGACCACTCCTCATGTTACCCACAATGGGAAGTTGTTGTCTATGATACATCAACAATATGGATCATTTCCCATGTTAACCACAATGGGAAATCATTGTCTATTAGAAAACTCAATCCATTTTCCGAATAGGAAAACATCTGTCCAAGATGGACTATTTTTCAATCTTGAAAATGAATGTCTTCGATAATATTTTCAGTGCTCCCTCCCAACCTGGGAGTCATCTCTTCCTTTTTCAATAAGGAAGTAGTTTCCACGAGCTCAAGCTTGAGTATGCAACCTCTTTCATCTTGGATAGAAGCTTTACCAAAATCTTTGTTTATCTGCTCATCTGTGGAGATATGTATTGGAGAACCACTTTCTCCTTTTTGGACTTCATCACGGATAATGTAATGCTTGATTTCAAATGTACTTTAGTCTGGAACACTGTGAAGGCTTTATGTAGCTCTGAACAATAGATTATATCATAGTTGGAAAACTGGAACATATCTATGTGGCACTTCTTCTATCATCATGAGATCTGATCTGCTGAGTAATCATCTTGATGTTATAGGAAATCTTCACCACACTTCTGCTGTGCACTGGAGGTTCTCCACCAAGTTATATTTTGTTATCTTCATTCAAGGGTCTCTTTCTGGTATGCCTCAAAGTCTTGAGATTACTCTTCATACACTCTTTATTCAATTTCTCTGGAGAACATTCTTTATATTCATCTGATGTAGAACTCTAACTTATGGATGTTGCGTATGATATAATGACTCATGTAGAGATAAGTCTGGTTTGATGGAACAAGTAATCATCATAGTCTTCTCCCTCCATCTGGGAGAACCTCTAGTTTTTGATCTTGCAATGCTTTCATTCATAAGTCTTCTATACACTGTTCTTCATCATGACTTTCAGTTCCTCTGCTTGATTTCTTTTATTGAGTTTACATCAGGCTGGCAATCTTGTGATTCTTGATATAATGACTGGTTGTTCTGGCTTCTCTTTCTTTCTTGGAATCTTCATGTGTTTCTTTAGTTCTCGGGTCCATGGAGTTTCTTATAGATTCCATGCCCTAAAGATTCCATCATAGGATCACAGATGTGGATGAACAACCAGGGATACTTTAAGGCTTCTCTTTGAGGAATACGTATTGTCTTTCATGGCTGCTATCATGGATATATAATTCATCATCTTCAATGGATCATAGGATTAGCTCCTTTCTAATCCTCGCTTCATGTATGAGTGCATATAATCGACTCCCTCCATCTAACAGAGTCCACTCTTCCATTTGCATCCTTATTGTCTTCTGCAATATATAATTGGATTTCTTGTCTAACAAAGTCCATGCTTTCATCTTGTTGTCTTCTACAAAACGTCATAAGTCTTTTTCCAATTTCTTCTCAATTGTTGACTTCTTTCTGTCTTTGCTTCTTCTAAGTCTCTTCATGATTGATTCATCTTATCTTGCAATAGCTTCCACATGATTTGTATTTCATCCTTTCATGTGTATTAT
>JZKD02S1785693.1:1080695-1098166 GCA_000966675.3 Picea glauca | reverse complement strand
CGTAGCCAACAGGTCCCGCACAAATTAACAAACAAAAAAAAAATAATTATTAATTATAAATAATTAAAATATATATATATTATTAAGGAAAACTATTTTAATCAAGTCGAGGGGTATGCGGCTAGGTTTTTTTTTGGCTGCAGACCCCATGTTTTTTTATCTCTTCTCCTAGAGTTTGCACGTGAGGTTGGTTCTGAGACTACTATTCGCTAGCCTTCACCATCTAAGACTCTTCTCCTCGGTTTCTTTCATTCTTGCAATGCCTTTCTTCTAGATTTTATGTTGCAGGGAGTTTTTCTGTCTTTGGTTGTTGCAAATCGAGCCTTCCTTTTTGGACGAGGTAGATTTCTTATGGTGGTCGGGTACTTTTTTTTGCTGGTGAGTATCTCCGGGTGATGCTGAGATCTTGCCTCAACTCTCTTTTACTCAGATCCATCCTTTTTTAAACAGATCAGGTATTATGTTGGACATAGGTGCTTTTTTATCTTAGTGAGGCTTCCTCTTTTTTCCTGCATGCATTTGAGGTGTCTCCATCCGACCTCCTTCTCTAGTTTTGGGTTCGTTGCCAAAGTTTTATGCATACCATGAGCTTCTTATTCCTGGTTTTAAAGTTTGAATGCGAGTTTCAAATTTTTTCGACTAGGGTTTGGATTTTTTGGGCCCTCTCTTATTCTTGAGAGGATTTTATGCCTCTCAGATCTGGTCTAGCCTGCTTCTAGGTTCTCTTTGGAGGATACATTGTCTGCCTACTCTCATCTTGGGTCTCTTGGGGTTTCCTTCTATAGTTTTACCTTCATGTGACAGATCATTCCTCGTGGCTGCATGGATCTAGGTTTAGGTCTTGGTGTGTGGATCTCCCGCTTTGTTCTACTACTGGTGTTGTGGTTCCTCTCTCTAGTTCCATTGGTTTTTCAAGTTTTAATGTATGCTCATTTCCAGTTCCTTTTGGTGGAAGTTGATGGTTTGCCTCCTATCTGGCGGGGGTTGTGCCAGATCTTTGAGGTTCTATCCTTGGGCGTGCAATGTTGTGCGTGACACTTTGTGAGTGCAGTGTTGCACATAGCACTTTGAGGTCCTTGGGGAAGGCATGCAGTTTCTGTACTTCTTTGTTGGTCATGGTATACTTTGATGTTGCTACTTTCTGGTCCTGTTGTAGTGAGGGTTTTCATACCTCTCTGACCTGGTCCTTCCATCCACTAGGGCTTTGTTGGGATTTCTTTTCTGGGTTTATTTCTATGGTGGGACTTCTTGATCCAGGATATCTGGTCTCTTTGGCGATTATTTTTCTAGTTCCTATTTTTATTTTATTTTCTTTGTGGCTTACCATCCTGCTTTTGTGTTCCTTTGGGATCTCTCTACCCATGATTGGGTCGTGCTTAAGGCACCTACAGAATGTAATTTGGTTTTTTTTGGATGAATAAAATTATTCTTTTTTCTGTGGAAAAATAAAAGAAAAACTATTTTAATTGATATTAATAAAAGAATAAATATTGAATGTAAATATTCATATCAACGATAAACATCATTTCGTTTTTTCCCCCCTAAAAAAATAGTTTCGTTGTTATTCATATAGAATCAAAGGAAACTTTCCAGTATAAAATGTGACTTACGAAAGTCATAAGCATGACTACAGTTATCAACCCTTCATCCTCCTGACAAAAGACATTTACATGTAGAAATCTAAAGAAACTATGCTGGATCAATATGAACTTTTACATCATATAACATATTTTGACCACTAATGAATGTTACTTCAAAATATCAAAAAACAATCTGTATACAAAAAGAAGTACAAATGTAACCATCTGACAATGTACTTTTTAGAAAATGTATAGGGAACTAGTGCTGATCAAAACATAAATATAGACTTAAAAACATCAACCAACCAAGATGCTTCCCCAATGATTTTTTTGACAAAGAGTCTGCCAAAGAGTTGAATTGTCTGTGAATATGGAAGCTCTTTAACTAGCTAAAGTTTTTCTTGAGGTCCATGATCTTCTTCTTCCAAGGAAGTAAGTTGAAAGAATTTAATTGTGACTTTCCATCAAACCAATCCAAAACAACCTTCGAATCTCCTACCACCATTAATTATGCAATATGACATCTCTTCACAAACATAAGGAGACCCCATAAACCAAGCAACTATGCTTTGATATTTTTACTCGCACCTACAACAAGATGAACTCTATAGAAATGAAAACCACTTATTTTTAGAATAATTCCCACACCGCACTCACCCCCTGCAACAACACCATCAAAGAAACCTATAGACCTCTCTTCAAAATAAACATGATTCATAATATATTAAATATTTTCACCTCTATTGCCCGCAAGGGTGTAGAACGATTGGCAAGTGTCGTTTAAATGGAAGGAAATGTAAAAATAAGGTCTCAAGTTTGATTCTCATGCCGATTTACCCGTGCCCCATGCTTGTGGGTTGTGTGGACACACCTGAAGGTTATAGTAGTAGAAAAAAATCAACCCCGTGTCACACTAGTATGAGAACCACGAGTTTTCGATTCCCCCTATCACAAAAAAATATTTTCACCTCTATTATCACATGGAACCTCCTTGATTTCCAACACAATCCTAGAAAATAAACCAACATCATTTCTAGAATAGTCCTCAAACATAATATTATTTATGTACCTCCATATGCCCCATAGAACAAAGAGAGGGACCACCCGATTCCTTGGAAAAGTCAAGAACCAAAATAGTAAATTTTCAGTCAAAGACGAGAGATTCCAGGATCCATTTATCCATAGTTGTTCACAAACCTCCTTCCAGATAGTTTGGGAAACCTCACATTGTACAAACAAATGTTGCATTGTCTCTTCATATTTTAGACATAGGGTGCAAACCGAAGGCCCAACACCACCCCTAAGCTTGTAGTTTTCCCTAATGAGGACACAATCATGAAAGCATAACCAAATAAAAAGAAGAATTGTTACATGATCCTGCAATTTCCATAATTCTCTATGCCACCACTCCTGTTCAAATGCCACACACTAAGAAACAAGAGCATGATAAGCTAACTTCACATTCACAAAACCCTTTGATTGGTTCCACGTCCAAACAATAGAGTCCTTATCACTATTAAGTGAAACTCCACTGCCCCTCAACATCATCAAGAAACCATTCCATTCCATGGCCATTCCACCATATAGACTGAGGTCTTCAGTAGAAATCCAATCTTGTGAGTCTGAAGCATTTAACACAGAGGATGAGGAAATATGTGCTAGAGAGTATATCATTTTTTCCTGTAAATGTTGAATGAGATAATATGAGAGTTTGTAGGAGGAGCCACATCCTATAAAAAGGATCTTGGCCCATTAGAACCTGAGCCCCAATTTCCCACTAACCACGCTTTACATTTCTTCAATAGGGGCATTGTATCCAAGAAGTTCGTACATAATTTCATATCTAGTAATGTTTGAGTGAAATATATAAACCTTCCTACTTGATAAATAGGTACTTGTATTCAATCCTAGTAAATTTGATGAAATACTTTATGCACTTGTCACTTTGACAAAATAATTCATATAAATATATTAAACTATGATAATTTTTTAATTTACCTATGATCCAATTAAATTATGATAAAGTTTTAATTTACCTCGGATCCAATAAAGTATGATAAAGTTTTAATTTACATCACATCATACGGAAATATCCTTCCATGAGACATATTTTGTCAAATTCAAAATTCCTATCTTTGTGAAAAATGAAAAACTTCATTAGAATATTTCTGGAAAAACTTGGCAAAAACTTCCATTTCACAATGAGTCAAAGTTGCATTGGGATGAACATAACCTGATCTTGCAATCTAATGAAACCCAACATTGCAATGTGATCGACATTGCCCAACATCACAACGTAACAAACATATCCCGACATCACATTTGAACTTAACTTTTCATGAACATCACAAAGAGATGCCATCCTACCCAATGTCGCAATGTCATGACCATATCCCGCTATTTCAATATGATGATTATAAATTGGCATCATAATATGATGTTAGCCACTATTATGTTGATATACTCCTTGCAACATAACCCAACCCTTCGTTTATGTCACAATGTGACATAACCATTAAGGACCGTACCATTTCCTTATAAGCCAACCTAGCTAAATATTAGAATGAAACGTCACCATTTTTTGAGAACATCTTACTTTAACATAACTTGTAAGGAATTTCATTGTTTTAGATAACCATAAATGAACATGCTATGTGGTGTAATGTTGCAATGTGACTAAAACCAACATATCCTTATAAGAACATTGCAATGTAATGCCCTTTGCTAAACCTTACTATCTGATGAACATTTCCCTTTGTCACATTATGATGAACATTTCCCTATGTCACGATGTGTCGAACATTTCCCAACGTCAGTATGTGATGAGCATAGCCCAACATCACATTGTCATTATCATATCCCAATGTCACAATTTGAAAAACGTAAATTGGTTGTGTTGCAAACTTTTCCCAACGTTAGAATGTGAAAAACATTTCCCAACATCAGAATGTGTCGAACATTGGCCAACGTCACAATGTGACTATCATATTTGAACGTCGAAATGTGGTGAACATTTTCTAACTTTGTAATCTTGTGGAAATTTCCCAATGTCAAAATGTGTCGAACATTGGCCACCGTCGCAATGTGACTATCATATTCGAACGTCAAAATGCAAAGAACATATCCAAACATCATAATGTGATGAACATTTCCCAACATAACAATGTGGCGTACAAAACCCTTCATTGCATTATGACATAAAAAACCCAAACGACACCATGTGACGTACAAAACCCAACATCACATTGTGATGAATATATCCCAACATCTCAAGATGATGAACATAGCCCAATGTCACAACGTTCCAAATATAGCCCATCATCTAATGTAGAAAACCCAATGTAACAATGTGACATACAAAACCCTTCATCGCAATGTGACATGAAAAATCCAACATCTTAATGTGATGAACATAACCTGACCTCGCAATGCGATGTTAAAAAACAAACATTCCAATGTGATGTGCAAAACCCAACGTTGCAATGTGACAAAAATAAACCATTGGTGCAATGAGACAAATATCTCCTAACATTTCCTAATGTCGCAATGAGATGAAGAAAACATGTTACTACAATCTGACGATGAAAACTTGATCAACATCGCCATAGTAAACCATGGTTAAAGATAGTCAACATGGATTACCATAATCATCTCCACATGATCTACTGAGGTCAACCATGGTCATGGTCAATCATAGTCAATGTCGGTAAACCATGGTTGTGGTCAACCATAGTCAACCATGGTAAACCATAATCAACCATAGTCATCATCATGGTCATCTATAGTCAACCATAGTGAAGGGCATGGTCATGGTCAATTATAGTCATGGTTAAGGTCAACCATGATCAAAGTCAACCATAGTCATTGTTAACCATGATTTTGGCGAACTATGGTCAATTATGGCCAACCATTTTCAACCATGGTTAACCATTACCATCCATTGTTAATTATGGTCAACCATAGTCAACCTTGGTTATGATCAACAAAGGTCAACCAAAATCAATCATGCTCTTGGTCATGGTCATGGTCAACCATGGACAACTTTGATCAACCATATTCAACCATGGTGTATGTCAACCATAGTCAACATGGTCACGATCATCCTAAACCATGGTCAACCATAGACAACCATACTAAACCAAAGTCAACAAAGGTCTACCAAAGTTAACCATGGTCATGGTCATGGTCATTGTTATGGTCAATGATGCAAGAGCATCCACACCTCATCAAGCGAGCTAGCATGGAGCGGAGAACAGCTGGACAATGCCAACACATATTACTTTTGGAATATTTTTGGGAAGTTGTTGCGCCGCCATTTAAATAAAGGCATTCATAAGAAGCACACTTGTACACTGTAACGGACCTTGAGTAGATAAGCTCTCGTCCTTAGGTAGCTGAGGCATTTATTAGATTTAATGCAGGTAGATAAAATAGTTAAGTCTAGATTAGACAGTCTTGCTTGCGTGAGGGCAAACGGAATATAGGCACCCTCCTTTGTATTATTGTAATTCATTATTCATTAGCATTCAGAGCATTCATATGAGAAACCAGGAGCAAGAAGAGAGCAAGCAGAGAACTTGTGAAGAACACCCATGTACAGATTGAATTAATAGAAATAAGTCTTTGATTCAATTTCATGGCTGTGGTTATTCTCTGTGTGTTGTTGATATTATGCTGTTGCATATTTGCTTCTTGTTTTGCCTATCTTCTATATGTTGTGTGTGTGATCTCATGGCAGGTTCAAAACCTGAGAGAATGAGGAAATGAGTTTCAATTGTTTCTCTGTTTGAGCCAGGAGATTCCTGCATAGAGTGCAGTTGAATTCATCCGCATAGAGTGCATTGATGAGGCTTATCAGTTAAACTCTCGTTCTCGTTCACCCAGAAGTTGGTTTGGAGTAGTTAGAGCCATACAAGATGTGCGCAGGCTAGACGAGGTCTCAGAGTTGCGGTTCTGAGCTAAGGCATTGATCGACCATTGGTGCAGGAGTGCGTAAGGTCGAGAAGACCTCAACACTTAATGTGTTTGAAGTAAGGCCACAAGGAGTGCGTGCAAGGAGTTTCCAAAAGAAGCTCAGAAGCTGTGAAAGTTCAGGAAAGATAAGCCTTCGAAGTAGTCGAAGAGCAGTGGAGAGAAAATTCGTGAACAAGTTGCAAGGAGAAGTGAGCAGGTTGGAGGACGGGTCTCGTGGAGAGACGTTTCTTATTCGGGATTTGCCAAGGAGGAAAAAGTGGACGTGAAGTCTACAGTGCAGACGGAAAAAATTTCAAATCTCAGATTGGACAGAAGCCATCGATCGAGATCACAAGGAGTGTGACTCGTTTCGTGGGTCGGACGCATCGGAAGTTCATGAGGTAAGACTCCTACTTTTCGTAAAGGGAGATCGCAAGAAGCGAAGTCCCAACAATTTCAGGATAGTGTGGGTCATAGTCAGTGACGTGGCAGGTGATCTCGGGACATCGGGTCTTGAGAGTTGAAGAGTCAAGAGACTGGGCTCGTGAATGGAGAGGAAGCGAGAAACGAGATAGCAAGTTGTCAGCATCTCGGCATTTTGGGTCTTGGAGGTTGGGACTCCGAAGGAATAGTGATGGGATTCGCGAAGTCACGATAAAGAGAAATCCCGAATCAGCCGAGGGAAGGTCAACGTTGACCAAATACATCGGGTCTCGGGGATCCGACGGTCTAATATTCAATTGTTGAACTCGCGGAGTCGCGATATCCGATCCTCCGATAACCAAGAAAAGGAGGACCACGGGAGTGGAAGAGTCATTGTGGGTACGAAGGATTCCCGATAGGGGATCAGAAGAACCTTTGATTTCTTCGATCCGAGGAAGAAGAAGGTCCTGGTGAGAGCGGGTTGGACCGTGAGGGATCCAACGTACGCATCAAGTGGTATCAGAGCCAGGAGAAGAGTTCTCTTTGTTCAGGTAGCAGAGGGACACCATGCCATCGAGGAGAGAGAGGAAATCACCTGATCGTGAAGACAGGGACACCCGAAGGAGGGGTAGGCCAGCAGGAAATCCAGAGATGGAATGCCAAATTAGAGATCTCTGAGCAAGGCTTAAGGAGATGGAAACAACTCAACGACATGGAGTCGGCGCTGGAGAGTTCAGTGATTCCGAGGTGGAAGAGGAAGCTGGACACGATGCCGAAGAGGTCTCAGCAGAAGACGCATCAACGGAGCGGTTGATCAGAGCCATTTCCAGAATGAGCTCGAAGACCAAAATAGGCATTCCCGTCTATGAGGGGAGTCTAAACACAGAGGAGTTGCTGGATTGGATCCGAGCACTCGACACCTACTTTGATTATGAAGATATCGAAGAGGACAAGAAGGTAAGGCATGCAGTTACAAAGCTGAAAGGACATGCAACCTTATGGTGGGATGAGTTGCAGGCGGATAGGCGTTGCAAAGGAAAACAGAAAATTAAGAGTTGGGATCGGATGATCGCTAAGATGAAAGCGAAATTCATCCCCAAAGATTATCAAATTACATTGTTCAGGCGAATGCAGAACCTGAGACAGAAGTTGATGACGGTGAAAGAGTACACCGAGGAATTCTATAGGCTCAACATTCGAGCAGGCCATCGGGAGAGTGATGATGAAAAGGTGGCAAGATACCTGAATGGATTGAGGTATGACATTCAGGATGAGTTAAGTATGCTGACCATCAGGACGGTGGAAGATGCTTACAAAATGGCTCTGAAAGCCGAAGAGAAGCTGAGCCGCAAGCAAAGTCAGCGAGGGCGAGGTAGGAGTCAACCCAGAGGCAAGGCGGTTGCCCAAGAAAGAACTCAGAATCCCAAGGAGGAATGGCAGAAACCTCAGGGTAGGGTTGAGAGAGGTGGAACCTCACAACCAAGGCAGCAATATGCCGAGCCGAGGAGGCAGCATGCAGAGCAGGGTGGCGGATATGCTGATGCCAACGCTATTCCTCATACCCGAGGTAGAGGAAGAGGCCGTGGAGGAATTGTCACATGTTTTACATGTGGAAAAGACGGACACAAAGCCGTTGACTGTCCAGACAGGAAGCCGGACAGAAGTGAAGCTCACATCACTGAGGCGCAGAGGCGTGATGACGAGACAGAAGATGCAGACAGTGGAAGGTCGCTTGGGATGCATAAAGTTCTTTTAGCACCCGAGAAAGAGGTGGACAGCACAGTGCAAAGGAGTAGACTGTTCAGGATGGCTTGTACAGCCAAGGACAGAAAATGCAAGGTCATAGTTGACAGCGGGAGCACTGACAATCTAGTTTCATCCGAGATGGTGGAAAAGCTGGAGCTAGAAACAACTAAGCACCCGAGTCCATATAAAGTCTCGTGGTTACAGAAAGGACACCGGGTAAGTGTCACTAAACAGTGCTTAGTTAAATTTAAAATTGGGAATTATCATGATGAGATTTTGTGCGATGTCATTCCCATGGACGTATGCCACATACTGCTAGGTAGACCATGGAAGTATGATAGAAATGTGGTTCATGACGGGAGAATGAACACATACACCTTAGAGAAGGATGGGAGAACCCATAGATTGCTTCTGATAAAGGATAAAGAAGTGAAACCGGAAGTAAGCAGTACTATACTTCTCATGAGTGGGAAAGAGCTTCTCACAGAGATGGAGAAGAATGAAGATCCACAATTCTTTGTTGTCAGGAAGCCGAGAATTGTCCTGACAAGCACAAGAGTGGACGACTTGCCAGAGGAGATTCAGGAACTGCTGAGAGAGTTCGCTGATATCATCGTGGACGAACTACCTCGTTTGTTGCCACCGATGCGGAGTGTGAGTCACCATATTGATCTCATACCCAGGGCAAGCTTACCGAACAAGGCAGTGTACAGATTGACACCTCAGGAGAACGAGGAGGTCAAAAGGCAGGTACAGGATCTGCAGGATAAAGGACTGTTCAGAGAGAGTTTGAGTTCGTGTGTTGTTCCGACAGTACTAAGTCTGAAGAAAGATGGAGGCTGGAGGATGTGTACAGACTCCAGAGCGATTAATAAGATCACCATCAGGTACAAATTTCCACTGCCGAGAATGGATGACTTGATGGATTTCCTGAGTGGGGCAAATTATTTTTCAAAGATTGATATCAAGAGCGGATATCATCAGATCCGGATGAGAGAGGGAGATGAATGGAAGACAACATTCAAAACAAACGAGGGTTTGTACGAATGGATGGTCATGTCGTTTGGGTTGACAAACGCGCCAAGCACTTTTATGAGGCTGATGAATGAGGTCCTGAGGGAATTCATTGGCAAATTTGTGGTCGTGTACCTGGATGATATACTGATTTTCAGTAAGACAAAGGCTGAGCATGTGAAACATTTAGCCACTGTGATGAGAAGATTACAACAGGAGAAGCTGCTGATTAATTTGAAGAAGTGCTCATTTATGAAGACAGAACTCATTTATTTGGGTTTTGTGATTTCGGCGAATGAATTGAAGATGGATCCTGAGAAGGTTGAAGTAATCAGGAATTGGCCATCGCTGAGGAATGTTTTCGAGGTAAGAAGATTCCATGGACTTGCTAGTTTCTACAGGAAATTCATTAGGAATTTTAGTGGAATTAGCGCCGCAATGATGGATACAGTGAAGAAGCGGCATACAAATTTTCAGTGGACATCAGAGGCTGAAAGGAGCTTCAATCTGTTGAAGCGAAAGATAACAGAGCGACTGGTGTTGGTGTTTCCTGACTTTCAGAAAACATTTTAGGTGAAATGTGACGCAAGCGGGTATGTTGTTAGAGGAGTCTTGAGTCAGGATGACAGACCTGTTGCATATTACAGCGAGAAGCTAGATGATGCGAAGTTGAAATACTCCACATATGACAAAGAGTTTTATGCCATAATACAAGAATTGAAAAAGTGGAAGCATTATTTGATACCCAAGGAGTTCGTTTTGTACAGCGGCAACCATGCGTTATAGTTTGTGAGTCAGCAGGAGAAGCTGAACCAGAATCATGCGAAATGGGTAGAGTACATGCAGAATTTTACATTTGTGATCAAGCACATTTCGGGGACTGCAAACAAAGTGGCTGACGCTTTGAGCAGGAAATGTTTGCTGCTGCAAGAATTCAGGGTCAAGACCTTGGGTTTTGAAAACCTCAAGGATATGTATGTAGGAGATGCAAGCTTTGCTAAAGCATACGAGGCAGCCGAGAACCCAGTTCTCAGGGATCAAAGTCCATGGCTAGAATATATGATCCAGGAGGGATTGCTGTTCAGGGGCAATCAATTATGCATACCGAATTGCTCCATGAGGGAGAATTTGGTGAGAGAGAAGCATAGTGGAGGCTTAGCAGGTCATTTCGGACATGACAAAACATTCACCAAGCTGAGCGAATCATATTATTGTCCAGGCATGCGAGAAGATGTAAAGATCTTTGTTGATAGGTGTCAGATTTGTCAACATGCGAAGGGCCGAAAGCAGAATACTGGGTTATATCAGCCCTTGCCTATACCCGAAAGGCCTTGGGAGGCCATAAGCATGGACTTTGTGTTGGGTTTGCCAAGAACGAAGAAAGGAGTTGATTCCATCTTTGTGGTGGTGGATAGGTTTTCAAAGATGGCACATTTTATTCCGTGTCATAAGACCAGCGATGTGACCCACATCACGAATTTGTTTTTCAAAGAGATCGTCAGATTGCATGGATTGTCGAGGAGCATAGTCTCGGATCGGGATACGAGATTCATAGATCATTTTTGGAGGACGCTATGGAAAAATCTGGGGACTAATCTGACATTTAGCTTAGCATACCATCCGCGGACAGATGGACAAACAGAAGTGGTCAACAGAAGTCTGGGAGATCTGTTGCGAAGCCTGGTGACAGAACACCACAGCAGTTAGGACCAGATATTGCCACAGGCAGAGTTTGCGTACAACGATTCGGTGAATCGGAGTACTAGCAAGAGTCCATTTCAAATTTTGTATGGGACGCAGCCGAGAGGGGTTTCTGAGCTCAGGGAGTCAGAACAGGCTGAAACTAGCCGCGCTTGTGCTGAAGAGCTCGCTGAAGCAATGCAGGAACTTCACGCACAAGTGAAGCAGCGGCTGCAGAAGGCGAATCAAGAGTATAAGCGCAGGGCCGATCAGAGGAAGAGGCAACTTCAGTTTGAAGTTGGGGACATGGTTCTGGCGCACTTAAGGAAGGAAAGGTTCCCAAGGGGAACGTATAACAAGCTCAAGATGAAGAAGATCGGGCCATGCAGAGTCCTAAAGAAATTCGGGGAGAACGCATACGAGCTTGAGTTGCCAGAGGGCATCGGGATATCTCCGATTTTTAACATTTCGGATTTATACCCCTACAAGGCTGATGAAACAGAGGTTGGAACTGGGGAACCAGTGGTCCAGTGGAAAAAGCAGTTACCAGTTGCACAGAAACCGCAGATGGAGTGCATACTGGATAAACGAGTAGGCAGAAAGACCAGGAGAAAGCAATATTTTGAATCCCTGGTGAAATGGAAGAACCACCCAGTGGAGGATGCTAGCTGGGAGACAGAGGCAGTTATACAGAAGCATGGGCACACTGTACAAGAGCTCATGGACAGGAGCCCATGAAATCTTTCAAGACGACGAGTATGATGCAGGAGCATCCACACCTCATCAAGCGAGCCAACATGGAGCAGAGAACAGCTGGACAACGCCAACACATATTACTTTTGGAATATTTTTGGGAAGTTGTTGCGCCACCATTTAAATAAAGGCATTCATAAGAAGTGCACTTGTACACTGTAACGGACCTTGAGTAGATAAGCTCTCGTCCTTAGGTAGCTGAGGCATTTATTAGATTTAATGTAGGTAGATAAAATAGTTAAGTCTAGATTAGACAGTCTTACTTGCGTGAGGGCAAACAGAATATAGGCACCCTCCTTTGTATTATTGTAATTCATTATTCATTAGCATTCAGAGCATTCATATGAGAAACCAGGAGCAAGAAGAGAGCAAGAAGAGAACTTGTGAAGAACACCCATGTACAGATTGAATTAATAGAAAGAAGTCTTTGATTCAATTTCATGGCTGTGGTTATTCTCTATGTGTTGTTGATATTATTCTGTTGCATATTTGATTCTTGTTTTTCCTATCTTCTATATGTTGCATGTGTGATATCATGGCAGGTTCGAAACCTAAGAGAATGAGGAAATGAGTTTCAATTGTTTCTCTGTTTGAGCCAGGAGATTCCTGCATAGAGTGCAGTTGAATTCATCCGCATAGAGTGCGTTGATGAGGCTTATCAGTTAAACTCTCGTTCTTGTTCACCCAGAAGTTGGTTTGGAGTAGTTAGAGCCGTGCAAGACGTGCACAGGCTAGACGAGGTCTCAGAGTTGCGGTTCCGAGCTAAGGCATTGATCGACCGTTGCTGCAGGAGTGCGTAAGGTCGAGAAGACCTCAACACTTAACGTGTTTGAAGTAAGGCCGCAAGGAGTGCGTGCAGGGAGTTTCCAAAAGAAGCTCAGAAGCTGTGAAAACTCAGGAAAGATAAGCCTTCGAAGTAGTCGAAGAGCAGTGGAGAGAACATTCGCGAACAAGTTGCAAGGAGAAGTGAGCAGGTTGGCGAACGGGTCTCGTGGAGAGACGTTTCTTATTCGGGATTTGCCAAGGAGGAAAAAGTGGATGTGAAGTCTACAGTGCAGATGGAAAAAAGTTCAAAGCTCAGATTGGACAGAAGCCGTCGATCGAGATCACAAGGAGTGTGACTCGTTTCGTGGGTCGGACGCATCGGGAGTTCGTGAGGTAAGACTCCTACTTTTCGTAAAGGGAGATCACGAGAAGCGAAGTCCCAACAATTTCGGGATAGTGTGGGTCATAGTCAGTGACGTGGCAGGTGATCTCGGGACATCGGGTCTCGAGAGTTGAAGAGTCAAGAGACTAGGCTCGCGAATGGCGAGGAAGCGAGAGACGAGATAGCAAGTTGTCGGCATCTCGGTGTTTCGGGTCTCGGAGGTTGGGACTCCGAAGGAATAGTGACGGGAGTCGCGAAGTCGCGATAAAGAGAAATCTCGAATCAGCCGAGGGAAGGTCAATGTTGGCCAAAGACATTGGGTCTCGGGGATCCGAGGGTCTAATATTCAATTGTTGAACTCACGGAGTCACGAGAGACGATCCTCCGATAACCAAGAAAAGGAGGACCGCGGGAGTGGAAGAGTCACTGTGGGTACGAAGGATTCCCGATAGGGGATCAGAAGAACCTTTGAGTTCTTCGGGCTGAGGAAGAAGAAGGTCCTGGCGAGAGCGGGTTGGACCGTGAGGGATCCGACGTATGCATCAGTCAACCATACTCAACCAAGTTCAACCGCATTCAACCCTGTTGTTGGTCATGACCAACAATGGTCTATGATGATTTACCATGATTATCCATGGTCAACCATAGTGATGGGCATGGTAAGTTTTGGTCAACCATAGTCATAGTCATGGTCAACCATATTCATGATCAACCATAGTCATAGTCATGGTCATGGTCAATTGGGATTAACTATGGTCTTTCTTATGGTCAACCATAGTTAACCATGGTCAACCATGGCCAAGCATACTCTTGGTAGACCATTGTCAACCATAGGAATTCAAAGTCAATAGTGGTCATCCATTAATACATTAAACTACATTATTACATTAATTACATTAATAGTCATGTGGGTATTATTATTAATGAATTATTACTTTATTATTGTATTAGTTAAGAATGTATTAATGTATTAATACTAATGCAACAATGTAATACTTTAATATATTTATGTAATAATATATAATCAATGTATTATTACTTTATTAATGTACTATCAATACTTTATGATACTATATTAATGTATTATTGTACTATTAATACTTTACTATTAAAAAAAAACATAAATTCTACTCAATTATAGATAATAATAATTATAAAAATAAAGTCCACTTAATTAAACAAAACAATAATTACACCTACCATGTAAAACTTGACATGGAATGAAATCATAATAAAAAAATTCCACCTTAAGAAATTCGATCCTTATGGGTGCTATACAAGTTTAAGATGGATCTATGCTAGTTAATGTATTAATATTTTATTAATGATTTAATTAATTTATACATTACATTAATGTATTAATTAATTAATACATTAATACTTTAATAACACATTAATATAAGCATGTATTAATACATTAATTTATAGATCATTAATTTATTAATAAATTTTCAATTAATTAATACATTAATACTTTATCCATGGCTAAGCATATGATGGGCATGGTAATTTTTGTTCAACTATAGTCATGATCATGGTCAACTGGGTTAACTATGGTCACAAAGATGGTCAATCATGATCATGTTCATGGTCAACCATAGTTCAACATAATCAACCATGGTCAACCATGGTCAATCCTACTATTGGTCAACCATAGTCAACCATATGCATGGTCAATGTGGTGATCCATTTATAAATTAACACACTTTCAAATTGATTACATTTTTTTATAAGTAAGCATCTATATTAATATGGACACAAATTACATATAGTCATAGAGGAGAGGCTTTGCAGTTCAAATCCCACAGAGACTATGACAGTCCCTGGGGCTCCCTATCTCAAAAATAAACAAAATATTGTCTGCCCCTGAGGGGAAACCAGGTCTTAACCAGTTTGTAATTTACATACTTGTCGAGTTTAAACTTAACCCTCGTTAACAACTTGTCTAAAGACCTATATATCATAATAACAGAATGATAAAAACAAAGAATCAGATGTCACTGATCATTCTGAACCTGTGGATTGGTAAGGTCCATCATCTCCCTATGAGTAGAAATATCTGAGATCTTGACACCAACATAGTTCCTTGCAGGAGGGATGAAGTTGCCTCCTTGACGTTTTGCGAGCCAAGTGACCACTTTGGTCATATATGCATTATGGACCTCCAAGCCTTCTTGCCTTCTCTTCAATTGACGAAAATCTTGTTCGTTCGGGAGCATGTCCATGGCCACCATGGTTTTGGAATGTCGATACAGCTCGAGGGTTCTAAAAAACTTTGAATTTTGTGTTCGAGTACACCCCAAATCCAGGATGAAGCTTCCAACCTGAGCCTGGACATCTTCATCCTCGTGACATTCCTTGACCTGACGAACTTCGTCCTCCACTTCAGTCATCCTATCTTTATTTGCCTTTGGGACAAAGTCGCCATAGTATTGAGATGCATCAATGCCAACCTTCGTTGCCCGGGAGGGATGCGCAGAGAGAGGACGAGAAGGTTTCCTTCCTCTCAAGGCCATTTCCAAACTAGTAGTAGGGAGAAATAAACCAAGGGAGAAATAAGTAGAGGTAAGAGGAGTGGGAGAGTAATCTGTATAACTAGAGATAAAGAACCTGAGTCACTGCCCTTGTTGATCCAATTTAACGTCTCATAACTTGAATGTAACCCCTAGGATTACCACAATCATCTTCCATGATCAATCTTGTCATGTGGGGGAAGATGATTCTCAATCGTGGGTTTGTCTCCTTCATTATGCCCAGGACGTTGCTCCATGGGTGAAGGATGCTTCTCACCTTCATATCTAATGCCATTTCTAAACACGGAGACCTCACTACCCTCATAATCCTCATGCAAATGCAAAGCTTGAATGAGATTGTTCTCGACCTTTGTTTGATTATAATGATCCTCATGCTAACCTAAATGCAATATGCCATTTACAATTAATTAATTAATACATTAATACTATATTAATTTTTTGATTAACTAATACATTATTTATTTATTAATATATTAATGATTTATTAATCCCCTTAAGTATAAGTATGACTCTCTTCAATTAGCCTCCCTCATCCCACATAGAGAAGTTTGAAGTGACCGTTCGAAAGGTGGTGCCGTTGGAGGCAATATCTACGCCGCGCTTGTCACCGGATTTTTGTTAAAATTGTTACGATGTTTTGAGGTATGAAGCTTTTTTAATGTTGAATAATTGTTTTTTGGATGGTGGGAAATGAAGGATATATCATATACAAATTCACATTTAATCAGAATTCTGGTTATTGATTCAAAATTAATTAAAAATTTCTGCAGAAGAAAATTTAAATAGTTCCATGGTTCACCCTTTGGGCAAACGAAAATTTAAATATTCGTACAAGATTCATCGTGGTTAGCATTACCCATGACTGGGTATATGAATTGGCAAATCGTATATTAGAGGCAAAGATTTGTTTATAACCATAGCTTTAACAATGTTTATTTTATATATACTTTTGGTTTGAGAAATATTTGTTTATTACAATAGATTTGCTCACATCGAGGGTACCTTAGATCACAAAGGTTAGGCTTGTATTTGGAGATCACAATCTAGGAGAATTGAATTGCATGAGAGGGGTTAGGCTTGTATTTGGAGAGGAGATCACAATCTAGGAGAATTGCATGAGAGGGGTCATTATTAGGCCGACTCCATAAGTTTCATTCATTCAAAAAATCGATTTGGTTTGTGCTCCTCTAGCGAAATGGATATTAAATAAACATAGATTAACATATTTTATATTTTATGTAATTATATGTTAAATATAATTGATGTGAAATATCAATGCATGAATTTCATTCATTCAAAAAATGGATTTGGTTTGTCCTTCCCTAGCTAAATAGATATTAAATAAACATATTTTATATTTTATGTAGTTATATGTTAAATATTTTGGAATTGTTGTGACTTTTCATGGCGCAAACGTTTTATGATAAGTTGGATCCCGAGTGGTATTGATATTATCTGTCTAGCTGAAACTCGGGAGCATGAGGAATCTAAGGTCCCTAACATGGAAGGATTTGTCTTGTGGTCGGCATGGAACAAAATATCCCACCGTAGAGGGATAGGAGGCATAGCTTGTTATATTAGAAAAAACATTTCTCCTCACATTCAACTTCATAAGATTGACCCTCTTAATCAATACATTTG